>PVJL010000635.1:13811-370165 GCA_004026885.1 Lyroderma lyra | reverse complement strand
TTACTTTGTTTAGACTCACACAGCAAGCAGATGGAAGATAAGATTTAAACACAGGTCTGCCTGACAGCAGAGTCTCTTTGCGTTAACCACTGCTCTAGAACTGTCTCCAAATAAACAAAACATCACAACTCCATTTCTGACCAAAGATTTCCGAAGACCACAGCTGTCCTTCCAATTTGTTAGTTCGCACTTAAAGTAGAAGGTCTGATTTAACCTAAAATGACCGCTTGTAAATTTCCATTAAAATTTCTTGGAAATAATTTACTGATTGAGCTTTTCAAATAGACATACCTATCTGAAATAAACCATTTCAAAATATTTTTAAAGATCTTGGCCCTCACAGGCATTGCTTATGAAAACTGCAAACTTCATACATTATGTTAGAATTTTACTTTTATTTCTAATGACATCTTAGTTTTCAGAGAGCCAATTTTGCTATCTTAATAGAAATATTAAGGATCTTATCTCTATAAAAAATATACAAAATTTTATTTTAAAATTATACCTAAAATGGGCATAAATCCCAAAAAACTAACAACTCATGTGCCTAAGCAATTGAAAATAGCCTTTAAAAATAAAAAGTTTACCTTTGATCTTCTTGTACTTCTTATACCATCTCCCAAACTCCTGGCACTTGGTTGCTGACACGTTGGCATAATATGTGCTATTTACAATGGATGAAATCATACTCTGTAAAAACAAAAAAACAGTTATTTTTCATAAATATGAGTACTCCCTTTCAGGGACAAGAAAGGACACATTGTAGCCCACACCAAACTCCTTTGTCTTTGAAATCTAAAGGAGTCACCCTCCTGCAAACTAAAGTATTAAACATCAAACATTGATTATCTAAATTTACTATCCCTTTAACTTGTAAGATAAAAGTGCTTTCTCCAAAAAAACCAACCTGGGACAATGTCAAAGATGGAGGGGGCAGGACATACAGATTAGATGCAAAGGGGAAGAACAGTTGTGATTTAGGAGCCAGAGCAAAAGGTGAGATCAGATGATCCAGCATCCGTCACCCAAATAATGCCTTTCAGATGTTTCTGTTCTGCTTCCAACTGCAGCAAGCTTAGGGAGCCAAGAATCAGAGAACATCCGTGCTACGCACTGCAGAACAACATTTAGGGAAATAAGTTAAATTAATATAATTTATAGAAGCGTGTCATTAGCACTTGTGTGAAAATTCACCAGATGAAAAAATTAACAGTGCTATTTTAGAGCAGGGGAAACTAAACATAACACTTGGACTGTGTTTCAATTTAAAAAAAAAAAAAGAATCAAAGCTAAAACTTTCTGAGAGCATAGGTACTTGATTCCTTCTGGCTCTTCCTCTTCTCCTTGCTCAACTCAACCTGATAGCTGATTTACTCATAATTTTCATAAAAAGGAACAAGAAGGGGAGCATAACCTGCTCTACTACTGAAAATTTAAAATTATAATCATGCCCCTAGAACTAAATTTTCTACAGATATGTTTTCAGCCAACACGGCAAGTTTGGACAAGTATTTGTGGCAGATGCTAACTTACACCTGAATGACTGTGATAATACATGTGTACATTTTATACATAGTTGTATTTCTGCAAATTCTGTCTAAAAACAAATGGACATAAACAATTCAAGAGATCCAAATGACCTACATAAGGTTTCATACCCTGCTTTAAAATCTCATCTTTCTTTAAAAAAAGGTCCCCCAGATACGGGCAGTTGAGTGAACTCTTAGAATGTTTAATGGCATTTGTACAAAGTAGCTGAGATTAGAACAGTAAGTCACAGTAATGGCACATTATTTACCAGGAGGTCCCGACGCCGGCAAATAGTCCTGCACGGACTCTCATTTGAAAACTTCCCTGTGAGCCCACAGGCTCCCTCTTTTTTAATCAGTATGCAGTACTGGTGGGGGAGGGGGGTCCTAATTCAATTCACAGAAACCTCTTTGGCCCTTTCTGCATAGCAGATGGCTATTCTCCCCACCTTCGCCCCAGTTACTGATCTTCAAATGACAATTATGTCCTCTAAGGGGAGATAATAAAGAGGACTTTTTAAATCTCAGGATCTGAACACAACCCTAGGAATGCAAAGAGCTGGTATCGGTTGACTGCATCACAGAAAGTTCAGAGCAGGGCCTGCTGCCTTACAGCATCAATGGAATCTAATCTTCTTGAGGCGGGGTTCTTCTTTGTATATTATTAACAAACAAGTAAGGAAGTCCCCTTGCTAGCTGGGCCACTTCCCTCTCTGGGCTGAGTTTTTCTCTCTCTCCTAAGTCTGTGAGACCTTTGAGGGCAGTAACTATGGGTGTTTCACTTTTTTCTCCCTCGTGTCTAACACAGTTCTGATGTGAGATATCTGAGTCACTGAAATGTAACAGATGAAAAGGGACAGAGATGAAATTTTAAAATGCCAAACTGAAATGTCATAATAATGAAAAATTTAACATGAAAGCAGCCTAGTAATAGATGTACCAGCCACACCGGTGTATGTGAATAATTGCAAATGTACTTGTCATCTCTCTCTGTTGCTCGTATGTTATCTTCTGGAAAGGCAAGGGATTTATAGCCATTGCAGGAGTCAAGAGTTGAACCTTCTATTTGCAAAGTGGTCTAGAAAGCAGACTAAAATGAAATGGGTTTCATGCACTGTCTGGAGCTATCTTTCAACCCTTCCTGGACCATTAGACCAGGCCACCAACCCATATTACTCTAGCTCCAGATAACCCACATTTCCCTCACTCCCTGGCATCCTGACTTCATCTTTGCACCTTCACTGACACTACATAAGGCCAGTGTCAATCTAGGTGGCAAGGAAATGACTATCTGGGCTTCTGCTGGTTCCATCACCAGGTCCTAGACTACAGACATGTTTACACTCCTTTAAAAAGGAGTTGGCTTCCCAGAGACTAAATCACATTTGTTCTCTTCCCCAGAGTACTATAAATGAGTTTCTTATCTTTACTGATTACAGAACAAAAAAATAAATAGATTTAAGCTGTAAACTGAGGAAAGGAACTGGGTAACAAATATAGTTTTTCAGATAATGAGAATCTTTAATCACCAGAAATAGCTCTTCAAGTTTGTGGTACATTTTATTCATTTTAATTTCCTGCAAATATTTACATACAGTTGACATTCAAAATACAGAGGGTACCAAAAATATGTATACACATTTTAACAAAGGAAAAAACTGTATTAAAATTGTAATACTTGATATATACTGGTAACAAAAGATGAATACAAGTCACATTTGACTTCTGCAATTACAAGAGTTGCTCAAAGTGGTTACCATCAGTGTCCAGACACTTCTGATTACGGCCAACTACTGCTTGAGCAACATGGACCAAAGTGTCCACTTGTATCACTGCGCATGCATGACAACTGTGCTTCCTCCATTTTCTTTGACTGTCCTGCCTGTCAAATGGTGACACTAGCATTCATTTGATTAATGCCATCTTTTAAGAGACTGTCATACTACACATTGCCGCTATACTTCAATTCAACTTCAAAAAGGAATACATAGATAACATCTCTTAAAATGTGTATAAATTTCTTGGCACCCCAGTAGTTTTACTGATACAAAAATTTTGTAATTCAAGCTGAGAGAGCTTTAAAAACAAAAGAGGTACATCTTGAGGACATTTTAGATAAAAGATCATAGTAAGTCTTATCATTTCAGTTCCAAACATAAATATCTCTAACCCAAAATTTGACTGTTACATTCTCATAGCCTGAAGTGGCATCACTAGGCCTCACTAGAATATTCTGGACACATATTACAAAGGCATCTTAATGTTAACCTCAATCTATTTTTTAAAAATCAAAATTTAATTCATTATAAATAAAATTGAAAGGGGCTAACACAGACCTACCATGCTCTGACCTTTACTCTATAGGGAATTATGTTCTCCAAGGTCCTGGGGCACAGAGAATCCATACTTACATTTCATTCATTCTACAGCCACATTTTTTAAATATTTTAATGTCACCGAAATTGGGATGCATCTTACAATCAGTAGTATCTTAGACCTGATGAGCTACAATTGCTGCAAAATGCCGTAAGTAATGATTAAAATCTCTCTCATCTACTACCCTGCCAAAAATATCTAATTTCCATTTACTGCTTTTTAAAATATGTATGTAACTTCATAGTTTATATTGCTCTTTTATGTTTTCTAATCATTCTAGACCAACCATACAGCTGGACTTTTAGGATCCCCATACCTTTTCGATAAAAGAACAAGATCTGAATCCACTTTTGTTAATCCAGAATGCAAGAACTCATGAGTATCCATGTTACTGTAAAGTAATGCTGATACAAATGACCCAAGAGATACATGTAGTGTTATTTTTAACACTTAAACAAAGGGTAATATCAGAGTGACCTGGCTTTTACTGAGCACACTCCAATTTGCAAGGTGATGAGCTACGAGAAAGAACAGGGAGGGCACACATCCAGGAGCCCATGGAGGCAGACCCCTTCCGATACTTAGTCACAGCCAAACACCACATGGACAGTAATGTAGACAGAGCTACTTTATGAAAACTTGTTGTGCATTAAACAGGAAGGTTTGAAATGTCTTTCCAAGTACAGAAAGAAGCATTATAGAAATGTCAGACTTCTTTGTAATTAGTCATTAAATTTTAAGTATGAAGATTGTAGACAGAGAAATAAAATCTAGGTTTTTTCATTTGCAGTCACTCTGCCACATCATTTGCCACTTATATTTTTTTTAATAAAATAAGGTATTTGAGGAATCAAAATATACCAGAATGAGTTCCTCCAAAGTTTACTTGCTGATTTAAATTTGCTCTAAGCCATACTGCAAGAGATTATTATAAAATTGTTATTAGTACTTAGCTCAATGAATTGCCTTATTTATAAATAAATTTCCTTTTAGGTTCCTGAGACAAATTTTAAACTCACTTGTTTGTTTGCTTTTGATTACTCCAGAGAATAGATGTCACCTGTGATGGTAAGTATGGCTCCATTTTTCAAATTGAGGGCCCAGAAGCTCCAAATGAGGAAGCAGCTTGTCCAAAATCAAACAGCACCACAAAGAGACACTACTACCAACCCACTATTCCGTGCATCTCTTAAGAAGAAAAACTAATTAAAGAAAGGAAGGAAATATTCACCGCCACCTCCATCAGCTGGCATAAGTTCAATGGCGGATACCACAACCATTTTCTTAGACAAAGCAAGAAACAAGGTGATGAAAAATAAAATGGCGTGATCTCAGTCTCCTCATACACGTTAATTAAGGAGTATAGAATTAAAGAAAACTAAGGAATCTAAAGGTAATTTAAAACTTAATAGAAAAATCAAAACAATAAACATAGGTGAAGATGATTTATACAATACACTTAGAAAGACAGAGATCTGAGTATTCCCTTTTCCTCCCTCCCCCCACCAAAAAATATCCTTTGCCACACTCCCTTGGCTGAGTGAGATTTGTTTGAACAGCAACCTTATGCTAAGAGTAGCTAAGCTGTGCATACATACACTCTCTATAAATACACTCACTATAAAAAAGAACATCTCAAAACCAAAGTGAAAGGTTACATGCCTGTCGGTGAGATGCTCTGTCAGAGCAAGAGAATGTCGGAGGAGGGGAGGAGCTGGCATGCCATGGCCCTCCTTTGTATGGGAGTATAGAGAATAGAGCATATGATGCAGTCAATGAGTAATATATGCATTCTTTGCTCATTTTCAGCCTTTTCAATCTGCTTTGTGATACGCTAAATAACATACCGAACTATCATGATTATCATGATACTTCAATTAAGCATGGTAAAGGGAAAAAACTGATTCAGAGAAATTACTTTGTCATGAAAAATTCATTTAATGTCACTTGGCATGTTTCCACTATCTGATTCAGCCCTTATTTCTGAGCTACACTATCAGAACTGGAAACTTTTACCATTCTAGTTGAAAGAAACACTTCTTGTAGGCTTTGGAGTATGAAAAGACTGCATCTGAGAGCTTCCCTCCTAAATAGCTACTGAATGGCTTGCTTATTTGATGGTGGCACCCTCATCTGTGAAATTGGGATACTGATACCTGCCTCTGAGGGCTGTAAAGTTTCAGAGAGATTATTTGTGGGCATGTGCTAGCACAAGATGTGAGAGTCGATGAATGTCGAATCTCTCCTTTCCATGCAATCATTTCATATGGTCATCACAATCACCCAGTTAGGTGTCACTTGTGAGCCTCCTTCAGTATGAGTTCACAAGGCTGGGCCTCGAACTAAAACAACCTTGCATGAAAATAACTTAAAGGGACAGTTGGCAACGGGCAATTCAAGGCAGGATGCATTCTCACTACATACACAAATTTAAGATTAAATGAAACAGACAGTTGGCAACTTGTTAACACTATACTGGTCCAGCAGTTGATCAGCCACTTGCCTGTAGATGAGCACATGATCTTTGTTTTTTTTCTACTGACCCAACTGGCTGCATGACTTCATGTCCAATTATTTTGGCATATTGTACATTTAAGTTAGTCCTTTAATGATCCCCAAATGGACCAGGTTTGCTTAGGATGACAGAAATAATTATCCTACAGTTCATTACTAAAAAAGGCTATAAATGTTATCTCACCATCATACTGGAAATCTAGTAACACTTTCACAGTTCAATAATTTCAGTCAGTCATTTTGTTCCTCAAATACTTGGCAGTAAAATCTCAACTAGGGGCATGGGACAGAGTTTTTACAACATATCTACATACTAAGTGAAAGAAGCCCGCACAAAAGAACAACTATGAGAGCAAGCCATAAATGCCTCTATTTTTCATATTACACGGCTAGATACTTTCCGGATAGTCCTCGTATTCTATGATTCTTCTTTTATGAAGTATCTAGAATAAGCAAATTCAGAGAGACAGAAAACAGAGCAGCAGTTACAAGGGGCAGGAGTGGACAGGGGAATGGGGAATTATTGCATAATGGTTACAGACTTTCTGTTTGGGGTGATGACAAGTTTTGAAAATAGATAGGGGTGATGGTTGCAAAACATTGTGAATGTAATTAATGACACAATTGTAAACTTAAAAATAGTTTAAAAGATAAACTTGATGTTATGTATATTTTACCACAAAAAAAAAAAAAAAAAGAAAGAAAAGAAAAGATGTTTTAAAGTACATCCAGAGTCACAGAGAACATTGTGGGGGTGGGGGACAGTGTTAGGAACATTGGTAGTGCATGCATTTGCAAATTTTTTGTTCTTTCAATGCAATTTTCAGTTAACAAGACTGTCTCTTCAGTCATTCCATTTGATCATGATAATAACCTATGAGGTCGCCAAGGCAAGTACTATTAGCTCAACTTACTTTAATGGATCAAAACCCTGAGGACCTGGGTTTTGTCTCCTCAAGTAAGAAAAAATAAGCCAGAGAAAGATGTGCTCATAATGTTTCAAACTGGAACAGTGAGGGAAGACCATTTAATAAAGGAAACCTGTGCCTAAGGTATGCTAAATTAGGCTGCTTGGGGCTGATTATGTAGCTGCAGGAAGAGTCTGGACGTGGTGACTCAGGGGGACATCAGAAGCACAGAAAGAGGCTGTCAACATTTAAACACATTTTGACAGGTGAAATCAAAAATGAATACACACACACACACACACACACACACACACACACCCCATACACTTCCTAAGCATCCGGCCAGAGAGTCTCTAAATCATGATTTCCCTGTCTCTAAACATATATGCTTCAGGCTACAATGTTGTCCTTTTATGGATTTTTCCAGTCTTTTCTTCTGCATTCAAGGCTGCTGTTTTGAATTGTAGACCACTGGGACATTTAAGAAAGTATATGCTGGCCATTCCATCATTCTTTGTGTAGTAATTGCCAAATCTGAGTGATAAAATATCTAATATGAGTGGCTTAGGGATAATAAGGAAGAATTATTTCAAAACCAGACATTTTTTACTCATGAACTGAGTCTATTTCAAATAGCCCAATAACCTGCCTTTCTCTTTTGAAGTAAGTATAATATTATTAGGTGCTTCACTCTCTCTTTCCAAGATTGAAACCTCAGTCTCTCTCTCACTGTCACCACTGTATCCTCAGCCCATTGTAAATGTCTGACTCCTAATTGGGACTCCAGGAATGCTGGTGAGATACACTGCTGAACTACTGTTTCACCTTCTTAAAACAAAAATGCGTTTTTTTTTCACATTACTTGGGTTGAACTTCAAAAAATGTATGTACCTATTCTATTGCAACACCAACAAAATGGGTGAGCTATTATCTCCACACCAAAATGCAATCTAGCTATGCAATTTAAGTGAATAAGCTGGAACATTTAAGGGTAGTAATTGTAGAATTAATGCTAGGGTCCACATTACATGCCCAGGCTGGCTGAGGACTGCTCCAATGAGACATCCCATAATCACACAGTACGCCAGAAGCCTAAATCAAATCTCCCCCAAAACTACACAATAGAACTGAGCCCCTGTTTGACTAAGAGTGCTGGGCACCAACTATCAAATTATTGTCTTCATTGTTTCTAGTTCAAAACATTTTTAGAGCTGCCAAGAACACTGTAAAAATAATAAAACTTCACATTTTACAGCACTTTCTATAACATTTTTATTTTAATTATTAATCATATTAGAGCAATGGTTCTCACCTAAGAGTGATTCCCCCTCACCCCCATAGTACATTTGGCAACGTCTGGAGACATTTTAGTTGTCACAACTAGGGGGAGGGGAGATGGTGGCATGCTACTGGCATCTAGTGGGTAGAGACAGCCACCCACTAGATGCCACCCAAAGAATTAGCCACCCAAAAGGCAAACAGGGCCACAAGGTTGAGAACTCCTTCCTGCATTAGAGCCACAACTACATGGAAGATATGTATTACACATTGTGCGGAATGCTGAGAACATAAAGAAACAGGAGCTGGCTGGCTTCTGCTATTGTGGGCAATCCATCCAGGGATGGGAGCTGGTGGAGAACACTGACAACAGGCTATCATAAGTGCTGTGACAGAGGTGTGTGCAAGCGGCTACTAAGAGCAGAAGAAGCAACTACTTCTCCTGGGAGGTCAGGGTACTTCACCAGAACGACTTTCCAGGTGGAATTTGAAATATGGTATCATCAAATAGAGGAGAGAAGTGCATGACAGAGAAATCGCATATGTGAAAGCAAGCAAACAGAAGGACTCCAGAATCCTCACCACTGTGTGTACAGGCTACCAAAGTCAGGGGTTAATACAGCACATCTTCCTGAAGGGCTAGTTTCATGAGGGCCAGAGAAGGTTAATAATTTAGCAGGAAAGGCAATTTTTGTGGCATTTTTTAAAAAACCAAAAACACAGGTATACAGAGTAGAATATAAATGCTGCCATCAATTTTTAAGATAACACAAGAAGCTTCTTAGTTAAACTTGTAATGTTTAGGGTACTAGTTAGGTTTCTCCCATCTCAGGAATATTTTGGTGAGGTTTGAACAATGACAAGTGTTCCAAATATTTAATTTCCTGTGTTTGGAGCACAGAGTGGGTGCAGAGAGTGGGGCAAAGGTGACTCTGGCGGGGAATTAGGCTGGACACTGTCACCCTGAAGGTTTCATAGGCTATGCTATGAAGCCTGTACTTCCTACAAGCTGGGAGAAGGCATTACTGGAGGATGACAGGAGACAAGGAAATGGCAGGAGAAAAGTTCTGATGCTGGACAACTTCAAATATTCCAGATGAAAGGTGATGAAAGTCTAAACCAGGCAATGGCACAAAGAGGAAGATTTTAAATGTGGAGGTGGTGGAATCCATAGGATTAAACCTGAGAGCAACAGAGAAGAAACTTTTTAGGGTGAACAACTAGGTGAGCAAACAATGAGAACAAAAATGGGGGAAGAGAGGTTTTTTTATGGGAGGAATAAAGATGATGTCATCTGAACCTCAAGACAATCCTGCAAATTATGTGAAATATGTAGATACAATCACGCCCAGTTTGCAGCTGAGTTTAACAAGGCTCTGAGAATGAAAGGGCTTGCCCAGCATCACACATCTAGTATAAAAGAGCTCAGGCCTCGCAGTTCCTGTCTCGGGTTCTTTCCTCTCATGCTGTCTCTAGTCTAGTCACATTTTACAGTTATAAACCAACCTTATAATCATGATAGATCAGTTTGTACCAAATTTCCATGGGCCTTAAAAGCCCTGGATAAAATTTGGAATAGGTGATATTAAGTTAGGAGCTTGTCCACTTCCAGACAAAGCCCATTTTGACTTGCATGTAAATCCAAGCAAAAATTGATTGTTAATAAGGTGAAATTCAGGAAAAATTAATTGAAAATTTTTTTCTAAATTGTTCTTTATCAAGTCCCATATGATCACAACAATTCAAAATATTTGTTTTCATAATCAATCATGTTGGAATCAAAATTCTAGCAACAAGCCTTAGTACCTTCATACATACCTACGGGCAGATACTGAAATGGCCTGGGTGAATGCTGTAAGCACAAGATCAAGCACACAACTGATGGTCCAGAAATAACTAGTATCCCTTCCTATCTAGCTACCTACTACTCAGGTACATGCCTTCTTGACTTTTTGGGAGCAAAAATATTTATAGCATGCTTTGTCTCAGAGAATCTAAATTCCAAAACACTAAGACACACATAAAAAAAAATGTTCACACCAACAATATCATGTCTCAATAATATAGCTGATACCATTTATGGGGCATCATTGCACACCAGGTACCAGGCGAAAATTTTACATAATTTATCTCATTTACTCTTCATTATATGGCTTAGAACTATTACTCTCCTTACTTTACTTACAAAGAAACAGGCTCATAAAGGTGAAGTTGTAGAGGCTTGTAAACCAGGACATGAAACCAAATCTATCTGATTCCAGATGGCATGCTCTTAACCACTAGGCTTTCTGCTTCTCCCCAACACTCCATCATCCTAGAACACACAGCTAAGGGCACATCAAGTTTCTATGGTTCTTGTCACCTTCCTTTGAATGTGACAGACATGTAATTAGCCCACTGTCTTAAATCAAGTGTAGCAACTCACACCAGGAAATAGATTTCCATTCAAGGCTTTAAATAATGTCATCCTAAGTTCATTTCACAGCAGTTCTACAAGCCACTGCCCACAGCCACCAAAATATTATCTCATCAGTCAAAAAAGCAGGGCCCTTGCCCATGAACACAAATGGAATGGGCAGCCTTTTCCTCTGCTGTTTCTTCCTTTGATCCTCTCATGCTCTTATTGTTGTGGCTTGTTTTAGTTTAGAATCAGTTCATTAAAAATAGAGTTATCACTTTTTTTCCCAATGTGTTTTCCCCTGGTGAAGTCACTACAAAATCTCTACAAATGTTTATAATACAAAGATCATCTCTCTGCTAGACAGGAAAAGGCTCAATAAATAAAAGTAAAGATGGGTTTAAGGCCAACTCACTCTATGGAACAAGTAATGCAATGATTTGGAGCCTCAGCTTTGGCAAGGGAGGTCTGGATAAGGGTCTCAGACAGTCACTTATCGAGCTGAGTAAGCTTAGGCAGGTAAAGTGCTTCTCCATGCATTTGCTGAGCTATAAAATAGAGACACTGATACCTACCTCCTATAATATATGTGAAAAGTTAAAGATTATGAATGCAAACTGTTTGTATACATTCCCCTTACATCAACACTTTCAATAAGTGACAATTTCTATGCTACAACAAAAGCACCACAATCTCCATCTAAAATGTAATGTGACTCTATAAATAAAATACAGCAGTCTAAGCAGGTGTGTCCCTCCTACTAGAGAGTCCACCAGTGGCTTTCTACATTTCCCAGAACCCCTCCTGGAGATACTGACCTGGGAGAGAGGGCATTCTTTGGCTAATGTGCTCTGGTTCATCTCTTTGAGCAGTTCCTTTAAGGCATTGCGGACTGTGGCATGGTTCCACTGCTCTGCAGGCAAGTCTTCTAACTTTGAACAACTGGAAAACAGGGCAAGAATGAAAGATATGCAAACCATAAGAAAGGGCCCTAACTACAGAGGGGTCTGGGGCAGCAGTCACTCCTGGGTCTCATGTCAGCATCAGACCTGCAAAGGACAGGACCTAATGTGGGCCCCAAATAAGGGAAGGGCAGCAAAACTGCTTGCTTCACTAGGACCCTGACAGAGCCCAACAGTCACTGTGAGTTGGTTATCATACCAGCCTGAGAAAACAAGTCCCTTCATATATGAAGAAATGCTAATTTTTAAAAATAAGGTTTCTCTAATCTGCTAATGAAAATGGCACGGCAGCATGATCATCAACTTCCACAATACAAATTTAATTATTGAACATTCCTAAGGTTAAATGTAAAGAAATGTCCCATCACATTCTTAAAGGCCCACCCTTCACCCTCATAGAAAAATTCAGATGGTTTTTCCTAACTAAAAAATAACTTTGAAGATAAGATACCAAAGCATTCCTACGCAAGGATGGACATGTTGGGTTCCTGTTAAAATACAAATTCTCCAAAAAAGGCAAATTCAAAGCCTTTACACTAAAGGACAATGTTTCTTAAATCACATGACTTGCAGGCATTTTACAAGACTCAGCGGAGAAGCTCTGGATTCTTTAAAAGAGGCACAGCTTGTTCTGGATGCTGTATCTAAAAAAAAGAGGAAGGAAGGAAGGAAGGAAAGGAGGGAGGAGAGGGAGGGAGAAGAATTAATTCCCAGAATCTCCGCAGGCCACGAAAGAGGGAAGAAAAAGAAGTCCATTGTCAGAGCCTTCTTGGTAAGCCTGCTACACAGGCACAAAACTCACCCCTCATAACATAAACCTGAAACAGCAGAGGTGTTTATTCTTCAAATACTATGTGCTAAGCATTTAACCAGAGCACCCATTAACATAGGGGCTGTGGAAAGATCCCCTTTGTGGGCTGCAGATTTTTAATGATTTATCAAGCTTCCCCTAGGTTACCACTTCACTGCTTCTGAAAACAAAACATAAAACAGTTGGAATGTGGACTATAAAGATGCCTGGTGAAGTGCCCCGCCTTCCTTCCTCTCTCTCCTTTCCTTCATTTCATCCAATGTCTAGAAATGAACAAAGACAGGACGCGCCGAGCTCCGCAGTGACTCTCCGATCGACAGAGCTGCCGTGAGAGTAGGGAAGGGCAGATGTTCAGAGACACCCACCTTTGTAATTGGATTTTCAACGTCACAACATGATAGACATCTTGCAGCATGTCGGCCACTGTCGCGTCGGGTGCATCTGTCACATAACTGAGGGGGAGAGGGTTCCACCTTCCCAGCTTGATTATTCCTGCACAGGGAAGAAAAACATAATAAACATGTATCTGCTATTTATTAAACCTTCCCATTGTTTGTTCAATGTTAAGAAGGTCATTCAATAGTCAACATTCCAGGCCCACTCGGAGATATTTTACAACCTGGTGCAATAACCTATTTCTTTCTGGCTGACAATTGAGTGAGTTAACTATACAGGAAGAGGAGAATAGAGGGATGAGGTTTAATCACAGACGATCAGATCTTTGATGTTTTCCTGTTTCTTAAATTACTTAGAAAACCATAAGGATACTTCCTTCCCCCAAAGTCTTATTTCACACTCTAACTTAAGACTGATGCTAAATATACAAGACCGATGATTTCATAGACAGAAAAAAAAAAAAAAAAAAGGCAAGACTTAAGTAAATACAAGGTTTGGTTTTGAATTGTACAAGAAAATTCCTGTGTGTGGGCTCAGCGCACACACAGTCACATCCTGACTGTGGTGTGATCCCCAGTGCGAACAGCATTTGGAGCTGATGAAGCAGTTAGAGCTCACGTCCAGATTCGCATTTCACCGAGGAGGGTTGTTGTTTTTTTCCCAATAGCACAACGATTGACCACAAATCATAACAGAGATGCCTTCAACTTCCTTTTATTTTTTTTTTTAAGTCCTCATCTCTTTTTAGAGAGACCGTGGTACCCCTTCCCTGTGTGTTCCTTGCAGCATACAGAAAACACCTGTGACGATGGAGAGAATAAAAATCCTGGTACACTTGGGCCACACAGAGCAGTGATCTGAGGAGTACCCTTGTCCCAGGAAGACTCATGGGACAACCTCTGCAACTCGTGGTAAAGATGCTAACTTATTCATAAGATGGATCCCTCTTATCTGGGCAAACGTAACACCCATGAAGAAAGATAAACCCATTTCACACACAAAAATTTAATTTGTACGCTATGAAAAATTCAATGGTCCCCAGAATGTCAAAAATTGTCACATTAAAAAAAAAAAAAAAAAAAAAAAAAAAAAAAAAAAAAAAAAAAAAAAAAAAAAAAAAAAAAAAAAAAAAAAACAGCATGTTTTAGTGATAGAAGAACAAGCAGCATTTTTATTTTTATTTTTGACAAATACAGCTGAATCCAGCTACACTGTTCTTTCAAAAAAAATTTTATCATCAGAGAGAAGAAGATACCTATATACCCAAGTGAACTTTTAAAAGCTTCACAAAATGATGCTTTATAGCTACAGGGTGAAATTCCAATAATAGGAAATGAACTTTCTGGTCAGGGCATGTCCTGTCCAAGATGAAATCAATGAATGCACAATGCTTGACATAATGCTTGAAAACAGGGAATAAACAGAACAAAAATATTAAAATGGTGCACTGTTTCAGTATTAAGATTTAACAATCTGGTGCTGAATATGGTGCAGTATAAATAGTGCCTGGACTCAGATCCACTCAAGTAACACAGCTCTCATTCATACTACCGTATGTCTCTAGTTCTGGCTCCTGACGCGATATTCCACTTGCCAAGAAAAGCTGTTTTCTTGTGGGGATAGTTTTTCTAGCATCCTTTCCCATGACAATGAAAAGTGCACAGCACGCCACGTGCAGCAGTCACGGAATGAACATCCAGGGCCTGCTGGACAGCCACCCACCAGAGGCCGTCTCTGCTCCCTTCCTGCCTTTACTCCTTCTGACATTTGACAATACTCAAAAGATACTAAGTAACATGTCAAACGTATTTCCTTCTTTAAAACTCACTCCACAATTTCAATTCCTTTAAAAAATTATCACGACAGCCCATGAGCTGAGTATAAACTGACCATGTCCTAAAGATAGGCTATTTCATTATCAGAGATTAAAGGGGGATAAAAATGAGGTTGGCAGCTGTGCTCCATGAAAGGCCAAGTAGATGAAGCTGGTTTTGTGGGTCGTTTTGGACACTAAGAATGCAAAGGTAACACAAAGCAAATGAATCCTACAAACTTCGAAACGCAACTCTAGAGTAGATTCATCTACGTGGTCGTATGTGTCATTGCTCATTCCTTTTTCTGTGGAGTAGTGTTCCACTGTAAGAAAATACCAAAATTCAGCTAGGCACAATAGAACATCACTGTATGACCTCATGTATATAAAATATAAGAATTGGAAAGACTAATCTATGGGGCTAGAACTCAAAAAGTGGTTGTCTCCAGACGGCAGGGGGAAATGACTGGAAAATAACATAAGAGAATTTTCTTGTTTTGGTCAGTGTTTGCCTGGGTATAAAATTGTCAAAATTCATAAAACTAAACACTTAATATGCATACTTTTTATTGTACATAAATCATACCTCAAAAAAAAAAAAAAAAAGGTGAAGGGGGAGGAATCTCTACAGGAAATGATAGACAAATCTCTCTACTGAAACTAGTAATCTCCATTTACGTAAACTCTCTCCCCGCCTTGATGAGACAGAAGGAGGCTTGTTTGGGCTGGAATTAGACACACACAGGTGTCTGCTCACAGTTAATATGTCTTCCGAGAGCAGCTGCTACAGGTTGGTTCCTACCTCTCGGAAGACAGCCGTCAACGGATGCTACATTCAGGCAAGGGGAAGTGGCACGTGGTTTTTCTTTTGGGCACCCTATTGACTAACCTGCAGAGTGCTAACAGTCATGTTCTTAGCTCGACTATGTACCAGGGTCTGCAGGTGCAAGACCTGCTAGGACAGTTACGTCCAGAGGGCTGCTCTGCTCCAGCTGGGCAGGCAGGGACATGGAGTAACTCTTCGTAATAAGACTTTTCTCAAAACAGGGATTTTCTGTCTAATGTGTTAACCCTCTGGAAACGCATACCTAACATACAGTCCTCCTTTTCTGATTTAAAAGACACAAAAATATAGTTGGGCTAGGAATCAAGTGGCAGTGAGGAAATCAAATTGGGCACAGTAGACCAGAGTGACGAAGAACACAGGCTTCCAAGTCAAAGGGCCTCTGTGCACATCCTGGCCCCCCACCCAATAACTGCCGAGCCTTGCTAGTTACTGACTTACCCCACACCTCAGTATTCTCATCTGTAAAGTGGAATAATAGCAGTACCTACCCCATAGGAATATAGTGCAGATTAAATGCAAAGCCTTTAGTACAGAGCCTGGATATAATTAACCTAACAAAAGGTTCACTGTCATTATTCAGACATTTTCAATACTTCTTAAAAGGAAGAAATAGTCCATATATTTCAACAACTATTGACTTAAGGATTTTTTAGAATTTCATTGTCTTTCAATCTTTGATTTGGTCATGTGTCCATAGAAGGACTTCATTATTATAAATCACAAAGGAGGACTGTGATTCCTAGTCCCCCACCCCCACCCCGCCCCTTCATTTCTTCCATCCTGCTCCTCAGGGCCTCCTTTCCTTCTCTCTGAGAGTAGATTCAGCTCCCCGCTGCTTTCACAATAACACTACAACCATCTCTTTCCCCTCAGTCTCTCGCTTCCCGCACTACCGTATGTGCTGAAAGTGCACCCCACTTTCTCCATCAGACCTTCTCCCACAGACACACAGTTTCAATACTGGCCATGCGGCTCAAAACGGTTAGGGTACCCTGAGTAGTAACATCACTACAGAGTGCAGGCTCACCTCAAATACCGTGACTCGCGCTTGTCAGCACCGTGTAACTCCCGCAGGCTCACATGTGAGGCATATCGGAAGGGAAGGTGGGAAGGGAACTGGGTTCCAAGCTTGGGAGGCCTTGAACAGCTGACTCAGTCGCACACTATACTGGTCAGAGGCCTGGAGGCGGAGGTGAGTTTATGCCCAGCCTCTTCTGCTTTCAGCTGTGAGACCCTGAACAGGGTTAGTCCCTCGGAACCTGAGCTTCCCCCATCTGTAAAATGGGGATAATAACGATGCCTACCCTTTAAAGTTGTCACGAAGCTTTTAGTGACAATGAGAAGTTCGCACTGGGATTGACAACACAATAAGTGCTTAGTAAACATGGGGGGAAAACAGATCCTTGTTAAGTTTTTTGAGTGTAGATGTAATTTAGGAAAATTAAACTATACTGGAATGCAGGTGGATTAAAAGACCGAGGCATTTTGAAGGGAGCAAAAAGACCTGAAATAACACAGGTAGATACGTCTAATTACAACCATAACCATTCCTGGCTCCCCCTAAGGAGGGATAGAGACCCCACCAAATGCTACAGTGCACTGAAGGAGGACAAACAAGAAAGAACAGGTTATGTGCCCACAGGGGCTAGCTGACTCACCGAGTTGGAGAAATCTCAATAAACATAGCATAACCATAAATATACACATGCTATTTCACACTCTGAGGAAATTTTGTAACCCCAATCTGGAAAAACTAATCATGATGAAATTAGATAGTACTACATTCATACTCACACACACCCTCAATTCCAGCCAGGCACATAATAAATGCTCAATTAAATGCCAGTTCTCATTTCTTCTTTGAATACGTATCACACCTCACTTAGTCTGGAGTATTGATCCCCAACAGTCACTTCTATAAATCATACATATTCTTCAAATTCTGACCCAAGAATAATTTTAACCCTGATCAACCCAGCCTGAAGTAATCCTTTCTCTACACAGTTGCACAATAAATACTCTTGGTTGGTTTGTGTATCTTATAAGGGACTTACCTTACAATATCACAATATCCCTTTATATTACTTTACATTTTGCAAAGTGCTTTTTATCCCAAACCAATAGCTTACCCTCCAATAGGTCAGCACTCTAAGTGGAAGTGAGTTGAAGATCAGAGAAGACTTTTCAGGGACATTAGTGGGTGACTACAGTTAGAACTAGATCCTGGGCTTCATCTAACAAGTCTTCTTGAACCAACAATCCCCTTTCCATTCAGCTCTGCCCATATGCCAATGCCCAACCACACGATGGGTCCCCCGAGGGCAGGCCCAGGGCTCATCCACAGTCACACATTAGGCAGGGTCTTGACATTTAATGTTAAACAAAGAAACAAATGAGACCGATGAACAAACAGGTGACAGGCCCAGAAAAGCCAGCTACACTTGGAACTTCTCCCACAACAGTGCCATTTCTGAAATAAACACTGTTTCCCAAATCATCTTTCCTATTTCCAAGGAATTTATCATCTGCAAACATTTAGAAAATGTCTGGTGTTCAGGACTATTACAGATGCAGTTTCAAGGTCTTTGAGTCCCAAATTATGGGCCTTTATTTTAGGGCTGAAATTCATACAAATGTTAACATGATTGAATTGAACACAATATAAATATAATTGTTTATATCCAAACAAATCTGTTCTCTAAACTACCGAGAACCAATCCACTCTTTGTGTAATGCCTTTAGACCAAATAACAAAATGCAATTGTAGGTAAATTTCCCATTAGTGACATAAAATTAGGTTGGGAATGGAGGCAATCTTTGTCTAAAATTAAAAAGATGCAATAATGGAAACCAGTGTTTTACTCTCTCAATAGAATATTCTGCCAGAGTCAAAGAGTTCACATTTCACAAAAGAAGTATCAAGTTTTTTGTGTTCATATGTTTTTGTCATTTTTATCAGTTTGTAATCTATCTCAGAGAAATGAAATACTCTTCTCAGTAGAGGAACAATTCACATCATCAGTATTATTATATTTACCTCCAACTATGTAAAAGCAAGAGTGGTGATAATACACACTTTAGTTCATCAACATTTGATTCAAGTGTTTAGAAAACTGATCACTTCTGAGGAGGAAACAAACGTGGTCATAATACAACATAACCAATAGAATATCAGAAGAGTTTGTATTAAGCAATAATCATTAATTCATTCAATAAATTTTTTTGGTGTCTCCAGCATAAGTCCCTGAGATGCAAAGATAACCCAGTACACAATATCCCTGTAATTACGAAGTTGACAATTGAGTAGAGAAGCTTATTATTGCTAAACACACGCTAAGTGAAACTGCTCTTAAAATAAACCAAAATGATAACATTTATCCCCTGTACCTTAAATATGAGACACATCTACTTCATGAAGGCCTGCAAGAGAGAGTTTGTAAAGTACACAAAAATAATTCTCACGGTTTGCAGTGGCATATAGATAGATGGTGATAAAATAGGTATATATTGGGTATATTGTAGAATACAGCCCACAGATCAATCTGTGAGACAGAAATAGGAACCCACCAAGATATGAGCATTATTCTTATAATGCACCTCAATAAATGATTTTCTTTTATTCCAGGTGCATTTTAACATTAATTTTCAAAGCAAAGTGAAAACTCAGCCTGGGAAAATAATATGAGACATTAGCTTTAATATCCAAAGGCTGGGGTTTTATATCTCATAACTCCCTGGAAAAGATCTCAGCAAAAGAGTATCAATAAAAAAGGCAGCCTCAGAGTAACTAAGCCTTGGGGCTTCTAGTTCATGGTATTATTTCCGCAATACACCAACTGCTGAGGAGGCCCCTTGTAAAAATAAAATAACTCACGGCATTGATTGCATTTGTGTATCCTCCTCAGAGTGGTTGTATCCCTGTGCTCTAGCATGTCATTTGCTGTTGTTCAGTAATGCTTTGTTAAAGAAATTAAAAACTGTCTGTCCTATACAATAAGAACACAGAATTATTTATCCATAATTCACTTCATGGGAAATCACTACCAGGCACTATATAATAACTCAGCCTGTTTCTAACCAGTGGCTGACTGTGGTATATCATCAAATTGTAGCAGCATAGTGGCATAAATTGTAGTGATTATTGTTACACCTGTGGTGGGAATGACTTATCAAAGAGGAAAGAGAAAAAAGGCAAAACAGAAGTGACTTTGAAGTATACACATTTTCCTCTGTAATGCATAGCTCAGCAGTACCTCAATACAACTTACTAGAACTCTTCTACACCTTCTGCTTTGATTTTAAAGGCTATCTTACTTTCAAATATTTTGCATTGGGGTAAAAGTAAATGGAAAATGAAATTGCAATCTTCTGGCAGTTTACATTATTCAAGTGTCATTATAACTTATACAAATTAATGAAACCTCACAACACACTTGTCTGGGAACCTACAATACACTTAATCCTGTATTTATAATAATACAAAAGAAAACAGCAGGCAAAAATAAATAATTCAGTGATTCAAAATAAATGTTGAAGTTATATTGTTACAAAAATTATCTAAAAATCAACACACACACACACACACACACACACACTGAATGTACTACATCTCACCCCCACAGATCACTCCCCTAGCTGCATCAAGTCGGGTATTATTGATAAATACTAACAAGGTAGTTTTTGTACTCCTCAAGAACACTAAGCTTTATTCTTCAATCATATTTGAATCTTTCATGGGAAATTATTACCAGGAACATTATTAGCAATAAAAAGCTAAAATATAAATTTAGAGTACTTTCTGAATAAACTACTGATCACCTTCTTATGCTACAGATACGTTCTACTTAAAAAAATGTATAGAGTACCATTTGGTGCCTTGTAATTCTACACATGGTTTTTACATTTTGCAGCACAAAGATTTTGTCTCATGTAATAGATGCTGCTTCACATTTGGGAAACGTTATGTTATAACCCTGGCTTTTATTAGATTATTTAATATAAGCACTAAGTAACTAGACTAAATTAATAAAGACCCTATTGAAAACGAGAGAAAGAGAACAAAATTATTCCACAAATTAAATAAAACTTTCTGAAGTTGTTATTTTAGAAATCTTTATTTAATTTTCAAAATTCCTATTCTTCTGAAAAACAGCCAAAATATTGGTCAAGATATTTAAAAAATATGGTTGTTGTTCAGTTATTTATTTCATAAGAGTGCCACTTAAAACTATTACGTGGGGGAAGAGGACAAATGAAAAAGTGTTATGAGAAATTATTTGGGGTTAGTCCTAAGCTCCTGTCACTAGTTAAAAACTATTTCATCTGGTATATATTTTCTTATTATTCTCAGTTTAATCATTATCTAAAAGAGTTTGGAATTAAAGGATTAATTTTGGCAGGTAACACAAACTTCTCTTTTTTTCTCCTTTCTATTCAGAAATACATTTGCATAAAGAGATTTCCCTCTAGCATTTGTCCCCCTAAAATATCTTCAGTAATCAAAGACACAGGGGGGAAAGTATACTCTTTTAAACAGACTTTGCTGTATTCTAGCAGATGCTATTCATAACATGTTTAGCCAGTGTTTCTGCATCCTCTGGGATAAGAATTATCACTGAAGATCTAAAAATATAGTTGTCGCACATAGTTTCCATCCTAATTAATTACATGTTTTCTTTTCAGTTGAGGGCTCAAATGTCGCAACAAGATTTCCTAAGGACCTCGCCTTCCACGTACTTTATTGCTGGGCTCAACACCCTTGGAAACTCTGCCAACTGCATGCTCCCAGTTATATATTCCAGAATTGTCCTTTAGGCGAATTCTGTTTCCTATAATTTAAGGTTACATAATATCTGATCTTAAGGACAATATTATGAGGCATGTTGATAATCAAAGAAAATGTTGCCATGTAACATGAAGGTGAAAAGTATACCCATTTATGTTGTACATTTTTATTCATGTTTCACTAACCTGATTTCACAGTAATTTGTTAAGAAACTGCAAGACATGGAAGCAAATATGGCTGTGTAACTATTACAAAATGGCAAATGCTTTTGGTTTGGAGGGGTTTTATTTTGTTTACTTTATATCTTAGGTTCCTTTAAGAATATTTGAATAATTGTTACTTTCAGTATATCTTCATATACACTCTATTATTAAATCTAATAATGTGCATGTTTTTTAGGCTTCAAATATTTTACATTCAAAGAAATTTGGACAGTTCCTTGATTTTCTTTCTTTCTTTTTTTTTAAAATGTCATATTTAAAGGCTAATGAGAAAATACTAACATATGTTTTGGGTGGTAAGCACACAATGCAATATACAGATGATATAGAAACCTATATATCTTGAAACCTATATAATTTTACTAACCAATATCACCCCAGTAAATTTAAAAAAATAAAAGAACACTTTTAAAAAATTATTTGCAGACTAAATAGGTAATAGCCCTCCCCCCAAAAAATATTTCTGTATATGCAAAAACTCTTCACCTTCCTTAGACTATAAACCACCAGAGGGCAAGGGTCCTATCAGTTTAACTGTTTTATTCAACCCTAGCTACAATTCCATATGCATAACAATGCCTAAAATGCCACAGGCACATGATGGTCACATAAGAAGAAAGTCATATTGTATGAAAGAGCAGTCAACGGGAATCTGGATATCCAGGTCTGGTCTTGGACGCTGTAGCTCTGTACCTTTTAACCTCTTAACTTCTCTAGGCCCCTATTTTCTCTTTTATAAAATGGAGATTTAAAAGCAAAACTAGAATAAAACCAAAAACAACAACAACAACAAAAATCCCTTCCTGGCTGACTCAGAAAATGGTAATTAAAATAAAATAACATGAGCTAAACTGTACTATTGTAAACATGTGCTGGCATTCATGAATTGTAAGTTAACATAAAAGAGGTAAGCATTACAATCTTTAGAAGATTTTTAAAGGAAAGTTTCCTTTCCTTAAGCAAAACTGTGACTCTTCTAAAATGTCATTGACCAACATGGCAAGTCATTTGGTGTCATCAAAAGAGCCTGGCCTTCAAAATGTGTTCTCTCAGTAAGTCACTTCGCCCCTCGGAGCCTCCATTTTACCACCTCTAGGAGTAGCTGAGAAGACAGCATCTCCGCACCTGCCCTCTACGGCAGAACATCCCAGAGACCCCATGCTTGTACAGAACCACGGTGTCTATTCCTCACTAGACTCTAAGCTCCACAACCATGCAGTGCCTGGCACATGGCAGAGACACAGTGATAAAGGGCAGAGAGACATGGAGGAAAGAAGATGGAAGACGGGAGGGAGAGAGGGAGGAAGTGAGGGCCACTCTGGCCGGGCCCATGAGAAGCACTAGCTCACTTTGCATCAGTTCACCTGATGCTCCCTCCCCAGACTCTGTCCCCAGCATCCTGCTAACCCCCAACAAGTAGACAACTGAGCTCCCACACTTTTGGCATCCTAGAACTCCAGAAGACCTGTACAAGAAATACTCTGGACAGCTACTAAAGGCACAGAGAGAGTGCTGAGGAGACAAAACCCTCACACCAAACCTTCTCACGGAATCCAAGCCACCCCCAGAGATGTAATGATCATCTCCCCTTGCCACTCTGACATTAAATCAAAACACTGCCCCAATACTTTGGTAGGCTTCGATGACTGTCATTATAAAAACATTACAGTCTTAAAAACTACAAAAATAAACTCAACATTAAATTGGTGGATTGATTTTTCTTTCATTAAAATTCTACTTTTTGATAATAAAATAAAAAGTGGCAAGCACCCAGCTTTTTGTTTCTCAGGGAGAGCTCATTTTTAAACTTTCAAAATATAGTAAATAACTTCTAAATTCAGAATAATTGAAGGTCTGCCAGTTGGTGAGCAACACAACAATGGCTTTCATATCAACCACAAAAGGAAATATGTCTCAATCAAGATTTTTTAACTGAATTATCACTCTGCCAATTGCACTCCTTACTAAAATAGCAAAAGCTACTGCCAACAGACTATTAATGGACTACTACCTGAATAAATAGTTGTGTTTGTTATTCTTCATATTAAAATTATTAGCTAAGAGAGACTTTCCCAGGGATTCTTTTATGTTAATAAATGATAATAACACAATTATTAGAACAAGTAACATTCTCTCAGATCAATTTTGCATTTCCATTACAGCAAACAGAAGAAATAAATTGTTTATATGCTTCCACAAATAAGTAATTTCCTCTCCTTAATGATATATTTGTATATGGCCAACTAAGCCCCAAGCATAACCCACATAACTAAATAAATCTAATTCATTCAGGAAGTATGATGCTCAAAATTAAAAGCAAGGTACTGAAATCTCAAAATTATCTAATTACAAATACTAAGAAATTCCCTAGGAATCAGTGACATATGAGACCCTAAAAATGTAAACAAGATTTACTTTTAGTTGAGGTTTAAAAAATAAAAACGGGTAAGAAAGCTGAGAAGACAAGAACTATATGAGAGCTAATACTGTAAATTTCTATTGTGTTCCACCAGAAAAAAAAATCTGGAAAAGACCCCCAAGGTCTATAGTATGGGGGAGGTTTGGTTTTTTGTTTTTGTTTTTTTTAATTCAATCATCCTTGAAACAACTTGAAGGGTGTTTTCTTTTGATTCTAGTATCAAACCACCATCAAATTCCCATCTCTAAAAGACAAATCTCAAAAGCATATTTGACCACTGTGGTCACTAAGTCAAACATGGGTGGGGGGAAGGATCAGCTTATTTCACTTTCTGTTACTTTGGTTTTTTTAACATATATATTCTATAATACATGGGAGGAGCACAGAAAATATTCACTACGAGAAGCCTGGTTTTCTTCATGCCCAGACGTCTATATGTAATAAGCGAGCAGGTATCTGCTTATCATCACATGAAGGGCCTCTACTGTGTGGCAGCACGGAGGTGAGCCGTGCTTTCCCAGTCACTGGCTCCCAGAAACTCACTGAAGTGCACGAGGAACGCAGACCTTGTGCCACGTATGAGCAGCATGTGGCCACAGAAGCGGCAGCTGACGGTCTGGGTGAAGAATGGCTGGGTCACGTGGCTTGAATCAAGCTTTCTGCATGAAGCAGGGTGTCTGGACCCAGGTCCACCTGCTGCTGAGTAAGGGCATTACAGACCGAGGAGGACCGGGGAAGGCAGGCACAAATCTGCCCCCAGGTGGCACGGCAGACGCCAATCGGAGGGTTCTCAACTTGGTCATTACAAAAAAAGGCGGGACAGAAAGACCTTCCTGGTCTCACTGACAGGACTGTGTCTCGTCACCTGGGGCCCAAAAGAGCTGGCAGCATCCACAGACATTCCAACCTCTCTAAGGAAGATGCTGTCTGCCAGTACGTTGGGAGAAAGTCCCTAAATGAAGACGGTAAGAAGCCCAGGATGCAGCGTCTTGTTCCTCCACGCTCCCTGCAACACCAACGTCGACCTATTGCTCTGAAGAAACAGCATACAAAGAAAAATAAGAAAGTGTTGCAGAATACGCCAAACTTTTGAATGAAGGGAATGAAGGAAGCCAAAGAAAAAGACCAGGAGCAGACTGTCAAGAGAAGCAGGCTCTCCTGTCTGAGAACTTCTACCTCTGAGTCCAGTCAAAAATAAGATTTTTCTAAGAATGACAAATAAATAAAATAAGACATCAAATCTCAAATAAATACATAAATAAAAGATAAGCAGCATGTACCTTAATGGGCCCAAATTTTCCTCTCATACTCATTTTTAGTTGTTCAGTGGTGTAGGATCATATTCACTTTACAACAATCCATCAAGAAACTGGGTGTTTCTTTTATGCTTATCATGGCATTAAGATGTTGCTACACTAGAAAAAAGTAGTTAGCCAAGTTATCTGCCACCACATTAAAATTCCTACCAGACACAAAGAATAAGTTACTAATTTTTAAGTTCTGATATAACACATTTTAGTACGATTCACAGTAAACGAAACTTAACTTAAAACCATCATGCTAAGTAAAATAAGCCAGACAGAAAAAAAATAAGAACCGTACACTCATACACTCATATGTGGAATATAAAACTGAAAACAACAAAGAAACAAAAACTCAAGGACACAGTCAATAGTGTAGTGGTTACCTGAGGGCAAAAGGGGAGGTGGGAGGAGGAGTCAAGTATACGGTGATGGAAAGAGAACTGACTCTGGGTGGTGAACATATAATGCAACAGAGATGATGCACTATAGAATTGCACCCCTGGAACCTGTGTAATTTTTGCTAACCAATGTCACCCCAATAAATTTAACAATAAAAAAAGAAAAAATAATCATGGACATTTATACATCAATTTGTGGTTCTTGAAAACACCTCAAATCCAGTCATCATCAATCAGGAACTATCTCATTCATCTCAGTGCCCTAGCTTAGTGACTGACACTTAGTAGAGACTCCCAAAAAATGCTTGCATAATATTATTGAAACATGATCGTGTTCTAAGAACTCTGAGTCCAAAAATGACTGCAAATTTTCTCCCCAATCACATCTATGTATCATATAGTTTTAGCATTTGATTTGCATTTTGCCAAGTAAAATAAAGAAATAAGAAGCAAGAGTTTTGTAATTCTTTCCCCTAATTACTTGATGACACAAAATATTGGGTTGGGGTGGTACATATTATAATGATTATAATAAACCTAAGGAAGAGCCCTGAAACATTCATCTTTTACTCATCCATAAACCACCTCATATGAAGCAAAACCATCTAGAAGACTTATTCTTGTTAACGGCATAGCTTCTTCTCTCTCTGGTCTATTCGTGATGATACAGACTACAAGTATATCAGTTGTTTAATATGATCCTTGCTCCTTCATTGGCGAGAAATAATTTAGGTTACAAGATGATGTCACAAGAGAAATTACTCATGTTAAATATCCAGCAATTTTCAATATGGGCTGGGTTTAGACTATAACTATTTATGTACCCAAACCTGGATAGGGCCCCAATTTTGTCTCCCTGGACTTCCAGCCTCTGCTTGGTTCATATAAAGCTTTTATTCTTTTCTTTCATAATGTAGCTATTAGTATCAGAATATTTTCTAAAAATCTGTCCTACTACAGTCATAAGAGAGGCTTGAGATTTCCATATTTGCTGTCTCTATTATCTTTTTGGGAGATAATTAATGTCTTACCCCAGGGTATTCAAAATAACTGTTGCAATAATCCAAAAACTCAATTGCCCAGAGTGGGTATCCTTCTACAGTCATTCTGGACAATTTAAGGTGTTTACTTTTGCAAATGTAAGGTCCACAGATGTGTTTTATGAAAATGACAATAACATTCTGCATTTGGAACGCAGAGGAAAATGGACTTTCAATGTCGCCATGGCACAAAGGCCAGTCACCGTCCCACCGATCACTGGAAACTGCCAAGTCCTCAGGGAGAAGCCAAGTGAGGGCAGAAGACATCCTACATGCCCAGGGCACTTCGTCTCAGCTACACTGAGAAACTGCCCAGTGTGCCCTGATCCATGGTTATTAGTGATAATATCACCTCTGTTGTTAACTTTTACCCGGCAAATACAGTTCTGTTTTCATGGCAAAGAAGATCTGGGTTCACACTAATCAGGCCCAACGGAAGGCCGTATTAGCAATTTGGCAGGTGCCTGAGGGCCATACCTAATCTGCATAAAATGGAGCAGATTGCAACCGCCCTCATCTTTTTTATTTTTAAACTGGTTTTTGAAGCTGAGCATACATAAAATCTCAGAGGAAGAGACAAAGAGATGACAGTGCATACATTTTCCTCCATGCTTTTATTTTCATTCTTTTCGCACAAACCATCTTCCTGAATGACTACTGAAACAAAGACAACAGGATAAAAGCTGCGAGGAAAAGAAGTGGGCAGGGATTACAAATGATTTAAAAAAAAAAGTCTTGTATCTTTTAATAGATCATCATAATCCTCTATGGCATAATTTTTAAATCAGTTTTAATTTGAATGTAGTGTTTTTATATTTTGTGAAGATATACTAAATGGAACTATCTTATGAATTTAGAAAACAGTCTGTAGCTAGCAGAGATTCCAAGACTAATAATTATTTCTAAACTTATGAACTGTCTAATAGAAAAAAAACATTATAACAAGTGTCACCCTTATCACCTCAACACTGGCCTCTACTGCTCATAGAATAATTTAAAGCGACGGTGTTCTTTATATCCTAGGAATTTATAATCTAGGTCATTCTGTTCAAGCCTGGGTGAATCGGAAGAATAAGTAAGCAATACTAAATGGTAAGACACACAAAATTTGGAAAAGAAAAATAAGGGCACAGAGGTAAGTGTGTCAGATAATTTTATTTTATTTTTTATTTTTTTATTTTTTTTTGCTTTTCGGTATGTGGGCAGCTCCCCGACTGGGAATCGAACCCAGGCCGCAGCGCCGACAGCGCCGAAGCCTCAAGCCACTACACCATCAGGGAACTCCCAGATAATTTTATTTTAATGGAGTTACGGTACACATGAAAGTCACAAGAAAGACCCATGAAAGCATTTAGTTTCTGTTACTTTAGAAAAACAGAGAAGATGCTTACTTAGCAAGATGCTAGGGAACACAACAATGTTATAAATAAGGTAGGTTCACCTCAAATAAGCCATACTTACATACATTCCACATCTAAGCAAGACGGTAGAATTTCAGGTCAAGAAGTAAGAAATGCCTGGTGGTTCTGAGAGGGCATATAAGAGGATCTAGAACTTGCTTCACCGGGAAATGAGAAGCCACTACAGAGCATTAAGAAATGATTGAAAAAAACCAATCTATCAATATCGACAAAAGGCAGGCACAAGCTTTGCTAGAGCAACAGAATTTAGGTCATTAGTGACTGTTATATAATGGGGTTCATAAAGAAACTAAACAAAGGCTATTGCCGTCTAGAGTAAAAAAGAAGATGAATTCTGGCAACCTTGGGAGGAAGAATGGAATCTGAAGACAGGCAGAACAAAAAGGTATACGTGATACAAAGTGAAAAGGACTGGATTAGAATCAGAAGACCAAGTCACCAAACTCTCAATCTCCTTCCCCAGTAAATAAGATCATAATGGCTTCCATCTCAAGGGTTGTTGAGGGCATGAAATGAGGTGCTATGAATTCAGGTTCTCTGGAAATTCTAAACGGCTAACAAAATGTAAGCTAGCATTGCTGAGTTATAAAGAGTAAACACAATGACAAAGATTAAAATGACTAATTTCTTCTTTAGAATTTTAAAGGAAGGAGGACATTATTTTCTCTAATGGTGGGTGAGAGTGAGGCTCCTAAAGAACTGAGTAAATATTCCAACAAATGAGTTTGAAGTGCTGATGAATAACCAAGCTTTGAACTTTTAAAGACAAAGATATAGATAAGATTTAACCAAGTTAAAAAGAAAAGAAAAGAAAAAAAAAACATGTTTGACTAGGTAAAGTTATAGAACTGTGGATTCTTGGGAGCAGAGGGTATTTTATAACACAGATAAGAGGATAAAATGTTAGGTGATTGCAAAGAACCCTAATTTGTAAGTTCTTCCTATGAGCTAGATACTTTCTCACTGTATTAATTTTTACAAAAATACTCTGGCATAGATAGGAATGTCTCCATTTTAGATTAGGCTAGGTAACATGCCTAAGTCCACAAAGATACAAAATGGCAGAGACTGGGAAGTAGGTGTGCCTGACGTCAAAGGTCCGATTCCCCTCCATGCCCCTCTCCCCACACTATGGATCTCTTATTACCCTCTGGAAAACTCAAGCGTAGTCTCTGAGGTCCAACTTAAACAATAGTTCTAGATAAAATAACACTTTTCCTATTTTCCCAGAGAATGAATCCCATTCTAGTTGTATTTATTGATAAGGTAAATAACTATATAGTTCATGTAAAATTCCTTCCCCATTAAACTGTAGGCTACGCAATAGAGCTCTGTCTTAGTCATCCTTGTAGCTCCAGCACTGAGCTGAGCAGCTGGTATAGAATAGGTATTATTAACACATAGTGAATGAATCAACTAAACTTAAAGACTACAAATTGCCATCAAGTAACTTGATCCCAACTCTTTCATGCTATTATTTTTATTAACCACTCTTATTCAATTATTGAAGGTCAACTATGAGCCAGGTGGAGCTGCTGTAGTGTCCTACATCAATATAGTATACTTATATATTATTACATTTTGTATAATAATTGTAATTATGTACAAATAAATTGTGTATTATAAAAATGTGATAATGCATATGTATAAATTACATCCTATAATTTAATTGTCAAATTTTTCCTATAAATAAGAATTATCCTCATTTTACTGATTAAGAAATAGCAGAAAAAGATTAAGCAACTTACTATAGGTACATAACTTCTAATAACAATGATAATAATATGATGTAAATGCCTATTTTGTGGCCAGCACAGTGCTAAGATTTAATATATATTATCTGTTTTGATCTTCACAACAAACTCATGAGGTAGATTTTATCACATTTTGCAGATCAGAACACCAGGGGACAAAAAAGGTTAAGGTAGTTTTCCAAAGACAACACAGCTAACAAGCAATAGAACTACTCTTTAAACTCAGGTTTTATGACTCCAAAGCCCACATTCTTTCTACTATATCAAGATTTCTTCTACTATGTTATGTTGCCTAATTCTTTCTGTTTTAAATACCTGAGATAAGCATATGAGATAAAATAAATCTCTAATGGACTACTTAACCTAAATGGGTCACATTTAACAAACAGGTCAGTAAGAATTAAAAATAACATACACGCAGGTAAAAAGAGGGATGAAGGCCTCATTCAAAGGACTGAATCAGGTGTATTTCATTGGACCCAAAATACCATATATTGCTTTTGAATATAAAAAGTTATGTAATACTAACATTCTCTTCCAGATGCAATTTTTCATTCACTCATTTGTTTTAACATTTATGGAGTGTTTACCCAGGTACAAGAAGCACAGGATGATGAACAAGATAGGCATGGTGCCTACACTCATTAAACTCAGAGTCTACTAGCTCTAACCAACAAGCAAAGACATAATTAAAAATTTAACAAGGGCTAACCACGAGCATAATAGGATGTTGAGAAAGAATTATCAGACAGTCAGGGAAAATGGCCTGAGGGATGCCTTGCTGAGAAAAATTGGGGGAAAGAATGTATGCTGGTCAGGAAGCAGGAAAGCCTTGGCCCAAACTGGGAAGTATAAAGAAGGCCAGTGTGGGCTGGAGCAGGAATTGGGGGGAGCAAGTGGTTAAGGATGGAGGCCAGGACAGATCAGACGAGCTTTGCAGGTCATGCAAGTATTTGGATTTTGCTCTAAATTAAACATAAAACTGGGGAAGGGTTTTAGACAGATGAATGGCATTATTCAGTTTATGTATTTAAGTCATCACTCAAGCTACAGGGGGTCTGAACCTTCGTGGATCAGAAGTAAAAAGCAGAGGAGCCCTTCTGGACACTGCTGCAATGACTTAGGTAAGAACGATGGTAGACTGACCGGTGAGAAGCAGTGGAGGTGGAAAAAAAGTAGACATTTCCAAATCTGCCCCAACCCAGTATGACTCAGTTCTTTGGCATTAAAAAAAAATTTTTTTTTTCAATTATATTGAGGAAAACATGAAGGAGTTTCACAGGTACTGGGAATGTTTTTATTTCCTAAGCAGAGTAGTAAGGACAAGGGTCTTCTGTTCTTTTTTTAATGTTAAATATACATTGTTTATATTCTCGTGTAAGCACGGCCTATTTCATAATAAAATATTTAAAGATTATCAATGCTATGAGTTTTAAATGACTGCCATATTTTAGAATATTCAGCTATAGTAAGCAGTCTTATAATTTCAGGCATGCTGTATAAATTTCTCAGTTTGACCCTTAAGCAGGACAAAAAAGATCTCCACCAGGCCAAATTCTAATGAAACAGGTATTTTCTAATTCCAATTTAATTGTGATAACAAGAAAACTGTAAGTCAAACTTAAAATCTGAAATCTGACAATGTAACAGCTTAGATGTCAGTGAAAGTTAATCATGAATCAGTCAACAGGAAATAGATTCTAGAATTGAAAAATTATTGTCTATAACCCCAATTAATCATAAACATAGAAGGACATCCAAATACAAAGATATTTATTAAAGACTTACCTATAAAAATAAAAAACTCTAGCAATCTAAATGTCTAAAGCGAATGGGATGATTTGAGTAAATTATGGTATACTCACACCATCAACCATTAGGGAGGCATTAAAAATTAATGCTATGGAAAAAAATTAATGCTATGGAAAATGTTTGTTATTTTAAGTGGAAATGTCATATATAAATATAATTCATTGCCTATGAGAAAGAAAGGAAAAAGAGACTGTGACGGATGTAGAAAAGACTTTACCAGTAAAAGTTTTAAGACAAGAAATAACTCGGACCACATGTGACATCAAGGGGAAATTTTACTTTATCCTTCACACTGTTTTGAATTATTTAAATTTTCTTCAATGGGTGCATTTATTACTGTTAAATTGCTATGCTTTCCTTACAAATTATTAAGCAAAGCAGCCTATACACAAAAAGGAAGCTACTTGCATCCAGAAATCTTTGTTCTTTTATAAATTCTTGACTATTTTCAGATGAGAAAATTTCTAATTTAAATATGAATGGTTACAATGTTACCTAAAAATATATTAGCTAATAAAGCCTTGATATTCAAAGTGGCTAGATAGGAACACCAACAAATGAAATCAATCTGGTCAGTTAGCAGAAATATCCTATTCTTTTCTGATCTATTCAGCCAATATCTACTCAGTGTCTTCTGGGATGGCAGCATACTAAACCACGGAGGGTCACAGGAAATCAGAAAACAGTATCTGTCAACAAGGGTTTTCTTACTACCTGGCTGGAGAAACAGCAGGTAATACAAGCACACCAAGGACAAATCAGCAAATAGTAAATGACCCCCCTGCAAATGCCAGGGAAGGCAAAGTGAGGGAGAGACCCACCTCTGACTACCATGCTGAGAATCTGATCTAGATGAGTAAGACTTCTTCTCAAATACTGTGAGAATTGCTAAATGGGACAAGTAGCCAATACCTACTCAAGGAAAGTAATGCTAGCACCAGGACAAGAAAGAAGTAAGAATTTGCACACTAGAACAACCATCTCAAAGGTGAGCACTCCTGATTCCTGATAGGGACTTGATTGCTCTGATTTAGCTCTGATTTAACGCCTGTGGGCTGCCTAAGGAATGATGATTATGTTAACAGATAGAAGACAAAACGTAAGTGGCAGCTCTAACAGACATAACCAATAACTCTTCAGTTAATGGTTGCTTACCTTAATTAAAAGAGTGCACATTATTTAGAAGAAAGTTTTAAAACACCATAGGAAAGAGCAATACAGGATATAAAATGGCTCAGTACAATTTTGGGTGCAACTACAAAAGAAAAATATGTCATATGAGCCAGAGATTATTCATTTACTGTGTGTACTTAGTATTAAAGAAGGTATATTCATTTTAAAAACTATGAAAACTGTGAGTATTGCTTTAATGCCATGAGTCATTTTATCCCCCCCAAATAAATAATGTTTATCATTTATAAAAACATTGTTTAAATTAAATGACATTTTAAATAAAATCATTCAAATTTGAAACAATTTTTTAAAAAATCATTTGGCATTCTTTATTTTTTTGTCTCCAAAGTATTATATTACATTGATTAGAATAATGGACAAACCAGGTGTTTTTCCTTTTTGTTATGCCCTGAAAATAACTGTGATGCTCCCACAGCTAAGAGCTTTAAATTTGTAAATAACCCCTCCCAGAAGCCCAAATCTCAATATCTTAATATCATGAAAGCTGGAACTGAAAAATAAAATCTGTTAGCAGCTGAAATCTTAATGAGGTTCTACAAAGAAGCGGTTTTTCTGCAATGACTCAATGCATGGAAACAGTTGAGTAATTATAAATGCATGGGCTCAATGTGAGTTGGCAAATATAATACCACAGAATGTACCCAGAACTGGGGTTGTCCCAGTTCAAATAAGACTATATTTCTTTACCAGCACAGGCACACAACTAACCTGAAACGTCTTTGGCTGAGAGATAGGTGTGAGCCCGTAAAAGGATGTCCCTTGACTCTCTGTTTACGTGGTAACAATCTGTTCTGGCCTGCCAGCAGTCTGCTCTTCAACAACAAAGCACTTCAGAAGAAACACTGCATAATGTTTGTTTCATTTGACATCATAGAAGCCAATGACAATCGGACTGGAGCAGTGGTTCTCAAAACTTGGGGACACGAGAATTTCCCCCAACAAGAACTTACAAAAATAAAGATTCTGAGGTCTGCCACCAAAGGACCCATTGCACTAAGTCAGGACGAGCCTGGAATGTGCACTTACATAAGCACCCCATCACCAAGCAGGCTCCCCGGTAACTACCAGAACAGAGTGTGTCCCCTGAGGGAAGTTTGAGAATGCCAGAGAGAAACTACAAATGATAGGTAAGGGACAGAGGAGCCACACAGGGATGGGGACGGGGTTACTCTACCACTATCGTTTTACTGTTTTCGGGGAAAAAGAAAGGAATTTCCTCAAAAGTATTCTCTGAACCTTCACACATATAACTGCAAACTTAGAACATGCCCAAGAAGTATTTTAGTACAACTATTCATGGTAAAGAAACAAACCCCACATGCTTATTTCTAATTATTCTTAAAAAGGAAAAAAGAAGAAAAAAGCTCTCAGGGCCAAACTCTCTCAAATCCATTCTTACTTAGGAATTCCAAAAATTTAAGACTGGCTCATTAGATGAATACTGCATAGTCCATGGTTTAGTACTATTATTTAGTACTAACTAAATATGCAGTATGCAGTCTGCAGTCTCTGAAAAACAGGCAGTCTTTACAGTTAACACTCCTAACGACAAGGTAGGAGGTTAAAAGGCAAACATGGTGAAACCTTTTATTTTCATGATTATGTTTCCACAATTCTCAGTTATATTTCCCTAAGCCCATTACATTCCAAGCCCTATATGTTAATAATATGTTTAGTTTTCACAATGTGCAGTTCTTTGTTGGAAAATCCAGGGAAATATCAACACCTTCAGCAGACAATCTACCCCACTAAAGAACAGAGGTTTCTACAGAGCCTTCTGAGCACTTAGTATCTGGAGAGCGGTAGGCAGTCCCCTAAGGGGTCTGGCTTATGGTACTCACCATGGAAGACATAATGAACACCTTTATGAAGGTGAACTATGCTGGGCTTAAATCAGAAGAATAGACTTGAGAGATATAGTCATAGGAATCTTGAAGGTACAAAAGCCTATTTCTCCTGAACCCTACAATAGTCAAGCAATGGCATTCTTATTAAATGAGATATGTACTCTAGGAAAGCAGACATCAAAAAGACAAAAGAAAATATGGGTGTGATTCTATGAATACAGTTGTTTCGGGGGGTGGTTTAACAGAATTGCAAGGTTGTGAAACACTGTATGGTCACAAAAACATGAGAGTACAAGTGGGCATCACCATGAGAAACAGTAGTAAAAAGATTAACATTCATTGAGTACATTGTCAGGTTTTGGTCATTAAAATAGAATCTCACCTAATCCTTAAATCAGTTCTAAAGTAAGGAGGGCTCTTAGCCGATTTTACAGATGAAGTGTAGAGAAATTAATTAACTCTCCTAAGGTCAAACACACCAATAAGGAATGAGGCCAGGATCTGAACACTATACTAAAAGTTTTTTGTGTGGCTGCTTAGGAAGTTTCCCATGACCTTAAATTTTTAAGATTCCATGAAAATTGTAGAAATTGGAGCAAAGATACAGTAGGAATCTCTAAAAATCTTAACAAAGAGGTTATAACTCAGAAAGACCTTAAACACATGAACCCTGCTAGTTCAAACAAAGAGTTTTTAAGTGAAGTCAGGGAACAAACAATGACCCAGGAAGAGATAGGACAACTGTTTAAGGAGATGATATCATGTGAAAAAAATGAAAAGAAGGAAGGCAAAACTATCTAGTTACTCACCTATCTCCACTTCATCTGCCAAAGCAAAAGAAGCTTCAAACTGAAAATGTTAAAACAATGGCTAAGAAAGCCTTGAAAACTAATACAAGAAATAAAGCACTAAATTAAGGTTAAGTTTCCTGGCCCAGAGAATTCACATCCCAGGGTATGAGAAAATTTGTAGAAGTGATATCTGAAGGTATCAATCAATCAACCAATCATGAACAGAAGAATTCCAAAACAAGTCAAACTTTAACTCAAATTTCAAAATTTAATTAGTAAAAAAAGTTCAGTCCACAAAGGAAGTATAATGCCAAACTAAAATCACATCCTTTCATGGGGTTACAGGCATGGCAGAAATATTTGAGAGAATCTTCCATGATGCCTTAGTGCACCTGAAAGACAGTGCAGTTAGGTAGCTAGTGCCTTGTTGAATAATAACTAGTCTTAAAGTAAACAGCCTTCAACATGGTCTCTCAGGTTATGGCCCAATGTTCTGTCTTTGCCCATTCGACATGCTGTCAATGATTTTGATGAGGATGCCTATAAAATGTATAGAGTTCACGAAGCCAATATAGTTGATTATATAATTTAGATTCAAATTATTTCAATGGACTATTAATACTTGACTAGATAAAACAAAAGGAAATTTAATAAGAATAAATATATTAATGCATTTAAATATATATAAAATTATATATCTTTATAATTTTTTACCTTAACTAAAATTCATGTAGAAAAAAATGAAACAAAAAAAAGAAGTTGTAATTATATTAAGGTGACTTAATATGAGATATTATTATGACCATCTGCTAAAAATAATTAATGAATTTATTGAAAGTGAAGATCACATGTGAAGTAATGAGATGAGTTAGTTTCAGAGGGCCATGCCAGCTAGAGAGCTACCAGTTGATACAGTGAAAGGATAGAAAAGGCACCAAAGGTGTGCACAGACTGTAGTTGGTCAGCCTATAAAAAAAGTCCTAGAGAGGGTATGGTCATTATTTTCCAAATACCTGAGCTGACCTACAAACAAAGGAAGTAGTATTGGTACACTTTGTTTGAAAACTCTTTCCTTTACAATCCTCAGGAATGATAAAACCAGACCGTCTGGGAATGCACATCTATAGCCTCGAAAAGAAGTGAGTTCCTCGTCCCTGGAAGAAGCCAAGCTCAAGCGAGATAATACTCCACCCAAGAATTTGCAGACATTTCAGAATACAGTCGGAAGCAGGAAGAGATGATGTCTAATTATGTTTTATGACTTAACTATAACCCCAATAGTCCATTCCAGTTTTTCTCTTTTCATTGCCACTCCTATAACACTACTCAGCTGTTATTTTAATGATAATCTATAATGTACAGTAGGGGAGGAAATTTACATTAGATTCATGGATATACAAAAGGCATTGATTAAAATTATAATTAGAAAGCTCAATTTAGATCACGTACAAACTTCCAGCATTTTACAGAGTAATATCTGGCTATAAGACATTGCATAGTTAATACCATTTCTCTGAGGAATAGCTTTTTCCATGCACAAGATGGTGAATTAACACATGTATCATGGCAAAATTAATCTCTGCCCTACAAATCCGCCGACTTCACATTTTTGAAAATTTACTTTAAAACCCAAGACTAGATTTTTTTCTAAACCATGGTGTCCTAATACATGTCAAGTTTTTATGAAGGAGGAATTTTGCTTGGAACACGCATGCTGTTTAGCGTTGTTTTGTTTTTAAAGACTAGTCACAGTGCAAATGCCCTTCCTATTGTAGAGGGTAATGGTAAGAAATTCAACTTCAAAAGAGTCTCTAGCTCTTCTTCACAATGTAATGTTACTGCTGCTAAGTCTGGGTTTAATTATAAGTGTGCAAAGAATGAGGGAAGGAGGAAGTTTGTCAGCACGGCTCCCTCTCTCTCCCCATCACTGTCACCTCCCCTTTTACTGACTTTGGGGTGGGGCGGGGGGTTGTACACACTCTATAGGCCTGAGTCATTAATAAACTGTACAAACAAACTATTACAGAGATAATGAACTGCCTTTCTCCATGTGTGTTAGTTTAGCAGTTAAGGCTATTTGAGAGATTTTAAGAGCACAATAGAAAAAAACCTTTGTTTAAAACAAATATCTATCAAGAGTAGGTTGTCTTCCCTGCTCCCTGAAACTAAACCAGGACTCCTTGAACTCTGACCTGAAAGGACACTTGGTCAGTCAAACCTAATCCTAGGCTCTGAGATCAGTTTAATGGTACTTGAGGCGGCTGGGATCAACCTTGCTGAATTCTGCGGCCACATTGTAAAACCCAGTCATTGTTCTTCAGCGGCAGCATGCTCATCTCAATGGTATTTGAGTTAAACTGCTATTACTGATCTCCCATTCCTCAGTGCAGGTAACTGAGGAATAGGACCATATTAATAATGCCGCATTTATCAGAACTCAGTGTTTTCCAGTATAATCTGTAAACTTGGCTCTTCCCAAAGAACTGGACAAAAAATGCTAGTAATTATCATCTTGACCAATCTCGAGTCTTGAAGTGATATTATAACTGAAAAACCAAGCTCTCAGCACATGTTGCTATAACATTAACTATGGAATATTTTAGGCTGCAGTTCAAGGAGAATGAATGCACCATTATTTTAACCAACTGCTCAGGGTGGTCACTCTAGTTTTTAATGCAGTGTACTACACAGGAATGACATCATAAGGCTATCATAAAAGCAAGTGTTAAAACCTATGATGAATTTTCCTACCATAACTAAGCAGTTAATAAGTGTAAAAGTAGATCAAAACATACACTTATGCTCTGGTAAAACACTTACATTCAACTTTGCAAATACAAAAATAAAAAGTGTTTTAAAAAGCCATAAAAGTCCTTTTTGCCTCTTACTTCTAAAGCCCTATTAGTGATTTTTTTTTCTAATTAAGGACGCTCAAATAGCAATTGCTAATAAATGGCACCTATTAACCTAGGGTTGTTTCTTTCTTCTTAGGATAAAGATCTCATTTGTATATTTTGCTCCTTTATCAAATTCAAATCACATTGAATTGCTTGTTCTCCTCTGCCACAGAGATTCCCTTCTCATCCTCCAACACAGCGCCCTTTGGTACCTCTGACAACACTTTCTTCCAAGTCACTCTTTATATCTAGAAAAATATTTTCCTCTCCTCCCATCTCTGTCATCCCAGCCTCACTTAAAATTTTACCCCAGGAAGCTTAATATAAGGTGATGGAAAGAGAAGTCACATTAGGTGGTGAACGTATTATACAACAAGTTGACAATGCACTGTAGAATTGTATGCCTGAAACCTATGTAATCCTTGCTAACAGATGTCATCCCAATAAGTCTAACAATAAAAATGAATTAAAAACAATTTTTTTACCCCATCCTTATTGAGCACAGTAAAATGTAGCATCCAAAAGCTCACCAACTACATTTATGCACGACAACCCCCTTGAATTTTCCTTGCTTCTGTTTATAGGCAAACGGGAACTGAAAGTGGAGGGAGACTGTGTGCTACCACCAAAGAAATACTGTTCTATTTAATTAGTTTAAACAAATATTCTTGTAATAGGAATACCTATCATGTTCTAGGTACTACACTAAAAACGTTACTTGGATGTCATTTTATGTCCATAACATTACGCAGGCATGTACTATTTTTATTTACAGATAAATAAACTGAGATTCATGAAGCTTATTCCATGTCACACTTATTCAATGTCACGAAGCAAGTAAGTGGTAGCAACAATATATGAACTCGTGCAGTGTGACACCAAAGCCAGCACGTGAGCCCTAAGAGTGGTTATCGTGTGGTGTGGACAATGTGGCAAGCAGTAGGAAGATAGGATGTGGTCCCCAGACTAGAATAACTCACAGACCAGGAAAGAAATGATAAGGAAGCAGATAAACTACATCCATTGTGTGACTGCTGCCACAAAGAGAAGTGCAACAGGAGCATAAAGAAGAAAACGGCTAAGGCTATTTGGTAAAATATCAGTGGGTTGGTGGAAGAATGATCCTTCTAAGAGAACTCCAATTGTAATTGGGTCTTCAGTGATCCAAGGACACTGCAGAGGGGGCAAGCATCTCAAAAAATGCACAAGGACAGAGATCCATGAAAGAGTATGGTGTATGTGAGGAGAAGTTCAGCTCTGAAGCAAGGTCCCAAAACAAGGTGAGTCAGCACGAAGACAGGAGACCTCAGACAGCTGAAAGGACACCTCATCGAGGTGCAGCCCCTACTAACATGCATAGTACCAAAGGTGAGAGCACTTGCTTCAGCACTTAATTATGCCATCTTTTGTGCTGTTCTCTAAATGCTCTATATGTCATTGTCTTCTCTTCCCAACTAATAAGTCCCCCAAGGGTAGGGGTCAAATTATATTTCTTTATACCACCCTGCATACTTAAAACAATGCAACCACATCTGAGCTAGTTCAGTGTGCCTAATCATGGTGCTCTGAGGAAGAAATCAGAGGTAAAATAAGAGGCAACACCTCCCTTAATGAGGACAAGTCACAGATGAAAAATAGAAACTGTGTATCTTCACTTTGTATAGTACAAGCTGCCCAAGATGGAACTCTGAAATACAAGGAGAATGTAATTGAGCTATTTATCAGGAAAAGACCGTGTCATAAATTGTCACATTATGAATAATCCTGTTAGAGCAGGGGCTCGAGAGTGAGTCTGTATCTCCTTCCCTTACAGCAACTAAAAACAAGTGTAGCTGATAACAGAAAACACCAGTACCAAGGAATATTACAGTGTTGTTTTATAAAATATATTTTAAATTAATATATGAAATACTTTTGCTAGCTCTTTGGTTCCTCAAATTAGGAGAAAACATTTTTAAATGAAGCGTATCTTCTCATAATCTGTAGGTTTATTTTTATAACTTAATCGGTGTTTAGTCTGAAAATAATATTCAAAAGCACAAATGCAGTCATTTCTTAGCATCCTAGATTTTGACTCACAGGTTTTGAGGTCCTCGGTTTTATAGATAAGAACACGGAGGTTCAGATAAGTGTCTTTTACGAACACATGAATGCGTAACGACGACGCCAGATTTAAAGCCTGGTTTTTCTAACTCATTATCCCACGTTCTTTCATTAAAGAAACCTAAAATCAAAACCGAACTCTTCAGTTATTTCTCTCTGAATCCAATGAGAAGTCCTCGCTGGCATGGTTAACTTTTCACCGCTCTGCTTTGTCTGCCTTGATTTCCCACGATAGATTCACAGACAAGCTGCAGCCAATACTGCTACTCACCTATCCAATATCCACTCTCCCCTCCTTCTTCCTAGAGAATCCCAGGTTTTTTTCTGAGCAGCATGATTTCAAATAAAAATCTTGATTTCCCAGGCTCTCTAGACGTGGAACTGAAATAAATGACAAAGTCCTGGGGGAAGATGTCCCTCCCAGACCTTCCAGAATAAGAAAGACCAGAGCTTCATGAGTAGAGGCATTTGTCCTTTCACCTCTTTCCACCCTCCTCCTGCCTGCAATCTGAAGTAAATGTCTGGAGATACAGTAGCCAGTGTGCATCCGCAACAGGAGAACTCAGGAAGAGAACGAGAGCCCGTGTCCCCGGAGGCCCTGGCAAATACTGTATCAGCCTGCACTGGTCACCTACATGAGACAAAACCCCTACTTGGTTAAACCACTGTTGTAGAGTTCCTGCTACATGTAGGTCACTTGCAATTTTAACTGATTTAATACATCAACTAACATGTTACCATGCAGTGACATATTCTAAACACATCACTCCCTCGACTCAGAACCTGTCCATGGAGATCTCAAGCAGTAGACCCCTAAATAAAACATTAACTCTTTAGCCTTACCTCCAAATTTCTTTACAATAGATTCTCAAGCCTGATACCTCTTCAACGTATCCTACATGCCACTCAAACCTAAATCCTTCAGCTGTCCCTCTCACCTCATCTCCGCCTATCAAAACCCTACGCTTTGTTAAGTCCCCTCTCATACAGCACCTCCCTCATCAGTCTAAGTGGAGCCCTCCAACCTGATATCTCTCCCTCTTTTGAACTCTCCTAGCAATTTTGTTTGCCACTCTCCTATGTTCTCTTCATTACAGCTATTGGACTCGTGGGCTCTTTGGGGCAAAAGGCACCTAGAGGGTAGCACCTTGTCATTTTGGTACGGCAGCCCCCACCGCCACACATAGCACAGTGCCCGACACATGGCAGATGATTAATCATCACTTCTTAAATTGAATTAATAAACACTTCCCCCTCCTCCTAACACATCTCTGACTGAAGAGTCCACGCCAGCCCTCTAATGACTTCGGAGGGAGCATGTGTGACAGCAGGAGTAAGCTGAACTGCAGTTCAAACTGCTGTATTGTTTTGACACCAGTACAAGTGATAATGGGCTGTTACTCGGTGTGTCAAAGCGCTCCCTCAAGACTCCCCAACCAGGCTCTCCTGCCTGTCAAAAGCCCCAGTCTACAAAAGCCACTCATTCGGAACACCACGTGGCTCCTGTTTCAGAAGAGCCTGTGGCTGGTCACTCCCCTCCTCGTGGGTCACAAATAAAACAGAACGATCCCGGCAGGAGCAGGGTCTCCCTGGGACTGGACGCAAACACCTGTCATTCCAGGAATGATCCCTGGTACGGGTGCGAGAGGAGTAAGGGAGCAGGATGCTATGGCAGGGGACCAATGACAAGGACAGGACAGCAGAGTATTCTGGTAAGTCAAGGCCACAAGACGATGCACTGCAGACTTGTACACCTGGAACCTACTGAATTCTTGTTAACCAACGTCAACCCAGTTAAGTCTAAAAAAAAACAACAACAAAAAAAAAAACAGTAAAGGCTACACCACAGCAACACTGAGACAGCATTTAGTTCAAGTTGCACAAAGTTGGGAATAATAAAGAAAAATCCACAAGATAAGAGGCTGTGTAATTTGAATGCAACCTAAAAAACAAAATAACTCAAATAAGAGTGAGAGCCATAAAATTTACATATTAAAATACAGGGCCTCAAGTAAGAAACATGTTGTCCTGCTTCACAGAGCAGGCTTGTAACTAGTACCCACCCCATGGCTGCAGGTCCCTAAAGAAAATATTCTCTTCAGTAATAGTTTTAAGTTTAACATCTGCCCAATGGCCAAAATCTCAAAAAGCTGTTTAAAATAAGCTAAAACAAACTAACTGTTATATACACACCACTAACTAAAATGGGGACTGTCATCAATATTACTAGAACTCTCTCAGAAAAGCTGCTAGTCATCATTACAGGAATCATTGAACATGCTATATAGTAGTGCTTTAACTTATTAGCTACTATGTATATGACAATTAAAAGTGGTAGTGGTTTAACAATCATTTAATACTAATAATGTGTGCTAGTTAAAAAAATAAATGAGTGAACATTAATAAGATAACATGTAAGGATATAGAAATTGCATTAAAATGCTGTAGCTAGGTTACTGAATTTGATGGGAAGGTGAATACTTTATTCACGAGAAATGTAATTAAATGAATTAATCCCTCAGTCTCCCGAAGAGATTGTGTTTGATGGGTGCTCCGTGGCCCAGCACCTCTAATGCCTCCCCACACAGGTGTGCTGTGGCCACGTAAACCTTTATGATTAAAGAGAGGCCAGATCGGGGTGCCTGCACTGTGCTCCTCCGGGCCCAGCCCTTCTCCCTCACAACCAGATGCTCCACCCTGTGCTCCGAGGCCGCTGCGGGCAGCCTCCAGGCCCAGCACCACTCCCTGAGAGCGGGCCTTCTCTGTAGGGCTATTTCCAACACCCCACCCCCAAGACGGCCTGCCCACTGGTAGCATCACCATGCCCCTACTGCCACAAGGTAAAGAGGTAGCTATCACCTGCACAGGCCTGGGCAGGGGTGAGTAGTTGGAAAAGTTAAAAATAGGACAACTGGATCCAGAAGGGAGTGGGCACCGCAACTTGGTAGCAGTCATGTTATGACATTTGGCAGAAGAAACATTCTATTGCTATTTTAGTTCATTTCAGTTATTTTCACTTAGGTGCGGTTCTATTATACCAAACTGGGTTGTTTTGCCTATGATCTAGTGGATTAACTTTGTGGGGAATGGAATGAATTTAAAAACTATGCAATTTTAAAAATACTACTTTATGTACAAATCTATGAATGGATAACTATCAAATAGGAGACTATCCACTAATAATTATATTTGACTTTGAGGTACACCATGCAATTTTTGATACAGATTTACCTTCGTAATTATACTTTTCTTAGAGTATTATTAGCTTTCAGCTGGTAATTCTAATATTAAAATAAACACACAGCAAAACACAGTGGGACCACACATCTACTAGCTGGCAGGAACGAGGTCTTCAAATGCCGTGTTTTCCCACAGGTAATTCATGCTTAATTTTTTTTCTTAAGAACACAATATTGCTCAAAAAAGGCCAGGAATGGGAAGAAATAAATATTTTAAATACTAAGAAAAGGCACAGAAATAGTGAGAATGGAAGAAGACTGCAGAAATGAGGGGAAAAAATCAATAATCAAAATAAATTAAAACTGCTACTTTGGAGCCCACCACCATTTCATTTCTTGTTCCCTGTGAATGAGCTAATTGCATTATGCTGTAATGTAACTGAATACAACATAACATGACTTCATGATGTCTTTATCTACTAGGCTTTTTAATCCCACAAATGTCACCATTTACTTTTTTTTTTTTTTAAGTCATGTTCGTTTATCTCAGGTAAAAGTGCACCAATGTAAGGGAATTCAGCTGTGAGACCTTCTATGAGTCGCTCCAGAAAGAAGCTATGATTCAGAGGTGACACTACAGTCAAATTTTCCAGGACACAAATACCTGCTGACAAGGTGCCCCCAGGGAGAAAACAGTTACATTTTTTCCCCTCCACCCAGGCCCAGATTCTCACTCTGAAGCAGTTCCACACGTGGGATCATGTCAGAGGCAAAGACATGGGCAACTCTTTCACAGGAGGAATGGAAGGGGAAAGGGCCTGTGTTTTACCACAGCTGTGGATGAAAAGCTGTGCTAAATAGGATGGCTTCACTGTCAAGTTGCTATTGTACTTACATAACTCGGTATTTAAAACTCTACATAGAAGGAGAGGGTTGAACAGATGCAAAATATTTGTCAACTGACTAAAACCCTAATTCATTTGATGACAAAGCCATCATTTTTATTTTTCATTAATAAAGGCTATTGTATTTTTTAAAATACACAATTTAAATGACATGATTTTGAGGGAAATTTTCATTTGTCAGAATATACAAAATGTACATTAAATGTTTTGGGGGGAAAGTGGAAAGAGGCTATACATTATAGAATATTTTGTCCATGAAAAGGATATTAACTCTTCTTTGCCAATGGAGTGGGATTTGGCTTAATCAAAATGCATGACTATCAGAAGATCTATTCTTTTTATATCATAAGAAAATCAAAGAGATTAAGGAAACAATATTCGTCATTCTCATCCAGTGTCTCAGAATGAGGGGCTATGTGACCGAAAGGTACAGAAAACAAATTAACATTTTATATCTGGTTTCTGCACTGTAAAGTAATAACAATAATAATTATAATAGTAACTAATATGTACCCAGCTCTTACCCTGTGGAAAGCACTTTAAATGGCTTATTTCACTGAATATTTCCAACAATCCTAGGAGGAAGATACTATCGTTGCCCTGAGGAAACAGAGGCAGGGAGTCACCTAGCTGGGAAGTAGTAGCACCAAGATTAAAAAGCCCAGCAGTCAGCCTGCTCGGTCCATACCACCTAATCACCACACTCCAGTGCCCTGCCCTCAGTAAGAACAAGATTCCGGAAGACACAGAATTGGAGCCCTGAGCCCCTGTGTACCACGTTAGACAGCTCTCCACTGATGTGACAGTTAGGTGTGCAACGCCATGAGGATCAACTGCTCCCCATCGGAGCAATCCCCAACAGTGCCTTAGAAAAAAGGAGCTAGCAAACCAATACCTTTTTACCCTTTATTTCCATTACATTGGAAATGAAATTTAAAAGAAAAAAAACTAATGTACAACTGTAAAATCTCCTCAGTGATTTTTACTATCAAGTCTTAGCCCGTCTTACTCCTACCTCCTCCCAATGTTGTAAAACACTATTTGTTGTTTGATTTGGTTTATTTAATAAATTCTAACATTTAAAGTGCATAACTATTTCCCACCCACTTTTCGTTACACATAATAGAAAATGTACCGAAAAGGAAAGCATCGCATAAAGCATCTAATACAAGTCCCAATTCTCCTCCTAGGTACGGAATTCATCAGGCTGTAATCTGATGCCAAACACAATCTGCCTCCGAGTTTTATTTTTGTCTTTGACCCCCCAAAATCTGACCTTTACTCCTGTTCCTACCCAACCATCACGAGTCACCGTCATGGGTTACACAGAAGGAGGAGGTGAGTGACTGACAGACTCAGTGAGGGACCCATGAAGGACTCGTTGGTTCCCAGCGAAGCCAACACCTCTCTGGCAATGAACCCATTATCGATCCTCTCCCACACAGAAGACACCGCTCCTTGTTTTCCCAGAATCACTAATACTACCAACAGAACTACTTTGGATCCACACATTTCAAAACCTTTTTAAAATTCAGGACAAGCAAATGACTGTGGCAGCTCGGAGACACAGGTCCTTTGAGAAGCACTGAAACTCACAACATCCAAATTTTGCTTTGTAGCCTTCCACCACCACGGAGACCTACCACACACTCTGTTTTCAGTCCAGTGGCAAGAAAACGAGAATTCTTGCTGAGTCTTACGATGAATAAACTACCCTCCAGCAGAAGTCAACTCATACAAGCCTTCCGGGAAGCTACTGACCGCACTGGAGAGGGAAAGGTCTCACCGCCACCCGCCAGTGCCCGCAGGATAAAACCAAGTTACTTCTGAGCAGTAAGTGCACGCTACAGAGAAGGTTCAATTACAAAGATGTATCTGCATGCGGGGAGTTCCCTGATGGTGTAGTGGCTTAAGGCTTCGGCGCTGGCGCTGTCACTGCTGCGGCCTGGGTTCGATTCCCAGTCAGGGAGCTACCCACATACCAAAAAGGAAAAAAAAAAAAAAAAGAGGTATCTGCATGCCATGACCTTGGAAGCCCAACCTGGGCTTTTCCCGACAGTGTGTTTAAAAAAACAAATTCAGCGTGGGCTGCACCTCACCCCAGGCTGCCCGCGTGAAAGCAGTGCACGTGGAACGGTTCGCGTCCTCCCGCAGCACCACAGCCGCTCCATCCCCCGCGCGGCACTTGCAGTGAGCGCACCGCCATGTATCTTGATTTGTCAGAGAACAAATCAGTTTTATCTGTTCATTTGGTGGTTTAGTGTCATAGGTATTTTAGAAAACATATTTATAATTCCTCATGCAATTACATATGAAATTAAATCATCTCACTTTTCCAGAAGCATCAAAATATTTCAGATTAAGTACAATGCACTCATAATGTCTTTAAAGTTCTCTTCCCCCAATCTATTGCCAGAAGAAGAAAGAAAGAAAGAAAAAAGAGGGGAAAATATGTATCATTTTAATGAGCTGCTTTAGTTATATTAGGTCAGGCCCAGTAGAGGCTTTTATTTATATTCTTAATAATAACCCGCTATCGCAACAATGCCTAATCACGCCACGGAGGGGCAGGGGCGGAGTGGGGAAGCAGAAGGAAGGGGTTTGAACTTTTGAACCCAGCTCCATCATGGACAAGCTCTGTGCCTGCAGGTAACTCACTTAACCTCTCTGTGCCTGTTTCCTCAGCTGTAAAATGTAGAACACGCCACCCCTCTTTTGTAAATCCCCTTGAATTTTAATTTAAATGGTTAATTGAGTATCTGCTTTGAGACTATAACAAATTCACAATCTTATCATTAGTCACAACAAAAAATTTCCCCTTAAAAAGGTGGATTAGCAGTCATTGATCCTAATTGCATTATGTTAAATGGGCAAATGGGTACATTTTAATATCCATTGGTGGTTACAAGTAAAAAAAGAACATAGCAAATTATAACTCAGTATGTTACATAAGATATCTCTGATTTGTATAGTTGACAAAAAACGGGTTTCATAATTTAAACTCTTCTTTCATATAAATCGTTATTTTTGGTAACATTTTCATAGATAATCCGAGTTACATAAATCCTGACCAATCATCACAATGTCTATTATGAAAACCCACCTAAATATTTACTGAAAGCAAATCCTTCTCTCTTTTGAAGGACCACCAACACAATCACATAGGAAGACAATGATGCCTACCTCAGAGGACAGACTTCAGGGTGAGCTGAATGACTCCAGAAAAGCGTACAGAGGAGATAATCAGAATGGTGCCAATGACAGTGCTGGGGAAGGGTGCAGGGTAGGTGGCCACACACATGTGAATTCTAACTGGGCCCATCTCACACCTGCTAAGCTACAGGGAAGGCTGTGAAAAGAAACTGGATCAATTTTAGAACTCTAAAATTCAGAAGGAAGACAGATGTCATCTCCTTTCCACGCCCAGAGGATCCAAGATCTGGTACAAACAAACCACCAAACGGGATTACACCCAGTATCATGATCTGTTTGACAAATTCCCTACCCGACAGTGGGCTGTCCTCAAGCAAGTCAAACACAGGAAAAACCTTCCCTAAGAGTTTTCCCCAACGCTTTCATAAAACCTCCATCCTATTGCACATAGCAAAAACCAGAGGCTAAAATACAGACAAACTGTCATCAATTATTAATTCCTGGGACATCTTCAACACAGGACTGTCATTGTGAAACTAGAAGCACTCAGTAACTAACCCACACAACGCTGTGTGTGTAGTTTTTAAAGAAGAAAAAGACCAAAATGTGGGTAAGAACGAAACTATTATAAAAACAATATATGAAATCAATTAACTAAGTTTCCTGAATGACACAATGTCTTATTATTCTTCTCCCACATTAAAAAACTTAACTCTTTACCTCAAGGCAGAGGTAAGGAAGAAAGCAAGTCAATGCCAATTGTTAAAAAATAATTAGCCTCTCGCCTGCAATGAACAAAATGGGAGAAATTTCTTTTCAATGGATAATTCTATTCTCACATAAATGTTGGACTCTGATTGTCCAGCATGGGCTAGGCATTAAGTCTGTATTTAACACCCACCAATTAACTGAACACCCTCAAATCCTTCTAGATAACTGAAAGAAAACTAATGCTTCACATTTGATTTGAAAACCAAAAGTCTCATTATTATGAAGTATTAGAATAAAGAATAGGTAAATTACACATTAGAATAATAAGTGAAAAATTAGTGAAAAACGAAAATATTGCAGCTACATGACCTCAATTATGTTTTTAAAAAAATGTTAGAACTGCAACTAAAGAGAAATGCCTTATGTTACCTGTGGTTGTCTCTAGGGGTTGGTCCACGGAGATGGGGGTGGGGGGCGGGGGGGCAGATTGTCTTCTTTCTACTTTTCCTGTATTTTTTAGTTTTCCATAACAAGCAATCATTAGTTTTTAATCAGAAAAATTTTTTCCAATTTATATGGAATTTAGATATATAAAAATGGTGTCTTACAAGTTCTCATACAATGCCATCCCAAGACAGCAAGTTCAATTCTGTTATTTAAACTCAAAACAAGTTCCCCACTCAATTTAAAAATATATATGTTCAGATACCAATGCCAAAATATCAATCCTTGGTTTATTCCAGTAAAATACAGTTACTATTAATTTGAATTCTAGACTAAATTGACCCACCAGAAATATAACACTACCAAATGACATAGTGGTTAAGTACACTTCCCTGCAGCCAGTTTTTGGTATCAACCAAGCGACTCACCTCTCTGAGTCTCACTTTACTCATTGGTAAAATGTAGACAATAATATTACGTACTTCAAGAGGATTAAATAGTAAGCACCTACAATAGTACTACTTGCCACAAAAATTATTAATCAATAATATTAATTTTATGAAATATAGTCACACCATGTCCACTGCGTAAAAATTTCAGTTTCCCCTCACACAACGGAAACCAGGGCTTAATATAAGATCATTCCGACAATACTTCATTTATCCTGTGCCAAGCATGAGTCCACATAGGTCAATTTTTCAGAAAACTGAGGCTTAACCTTTTAAGTGCCTACATCATTTTATTTTTAATCCACAAAATTCATCCAAAGCTTTAATTTTGCTCTAGCGAAGCAGGTAATTTACAGAAACCTAGTTTCGCCAAATTTACACAAAATGGAGAAAACAGAGCCAACATAAGCATAATACCCGGGTGCTAAAAAAAAATGTATGCACATTTTAAAAGATGTCATCTATGTTTTACTTTTCGAAGTTGAATTACAGTAGCAATGTGTAAAGTGCCCTTTGCTCAAAAGATAACATTAATCAAATGAATGCTAGTGTCACCATAGGACAGGCAGGACAGTCAAAGAAAATGGTGGAAACACAGTTGTCATTGGAGGAACACAAGACCATGAAGTGGTATTTGAAATTCTAGAACGTTGTTTGAGTTTCCCCCACATTCACCTGACTTAACACCCCTTGATTTCTACCTATGGGGGACCTCAAAGGTTGTGGCTGCACTGGTGGTACTTCGGGAAGAAATTGAAACAGCATGCGCAGCGATGCAAGTAGACACTTCGGTCAGCACTGCTCAAGCAGTAGTCCGTCATCAGAAGTGTCTGGATGCTGACAGTGACCACTTTGAGAACCTTTTGCGACTGCCAAAGTCAAACGTGACTTGTAGCCATCTTTCATACATATTATTATGATTTTAAAACAGTTTTTTCTTTCTTAAAATGTGTATTTGTTTTTTTGGCACCATCTGTATAATGTCAGTTTCTACCTAACATTTTATTATGTATGTATTTATGGTTTACTTTCTATTTTTCCTATGGGAATGTAAGTATCTTGAGAGCAGGGGCATTATATGTTTGGTTCTTTGCTGTGTCCCCAACACCTAGAATGATGCCTGGCATATAATAGACACTCAATAAATACATGTTAAATGAGTAAATGAAATGATAATGTGTGGGAGAACCAGAAAATTAAGGTGTGATCTTTAAAATGTTCTTTGTACTTTTCGTCTCCATAAGATGGCAGCAATAAAACTCACCCACATTTTTTCCAATGGTACTCAAAAAGACCAAAGATCTTAATAAAGTGCTTTCTTTCCAAATAATTCTGATATATATCTTCCATTGCAGAGTTCCTAAACCAGGCCCCCTTTTCAAAAAAGTGCCCCCCTTCTCACCAGGAATCATTGTATTCATAATAATAAAACATGACATTCAGAATTGTCATTCATTACTGAGGCTTTGGAGCACACTCAGATGTTTTCAAGAAAAACCAACAACTGGTCAGAGCTTTTGATCTAGAACAGACTGCCCCTCTTAACTCGGCTCCCAGGATTGTAAGCCCAGCTTCTATCTGGGAGATTATGAAGCCTTGTAGAGCCCAGTCGTGGAGGGCTGAGGTTTGACTGTGCTGTGAGCTTTCCAGCACATCACGCTTTGATTTACAAAACTGACAGAAAGAATCCGTCTCTGCCGAGTGTGAGCTGGAAGCTGAGAGGAACCTCCGGTGCCATGTATTTGCATATAGCCTGCAGCAATCTTTTCCAACCTCCGAGCCAGGAGCTTGTAAAACAGTAGTGCAGATTTGCTGTTCTGTCCTGGGTGACAGATACCTCTTCAAACCCAAAAGAGGCAGACAGAAAGAGTAAAACCTTTGTGTTTTCTCTCATTGACACACAAATAATTTTGTAAACTACTGCTTTTCAGCAAGCAAACGGTACGTACTGCAGAGCCTTGTTGTAAGACTCTTTAGAGCTCTCAAAGCTGCCATCAAAAAAAAAATTGTGTTTCAACATGCAGGGTTTTAATTGCTAGTCACAATCATGTGAAATCTATACATTACCTCGAAAACCAAACCCAGGTGCCCATGAGTGACCAAATGTCCAGAGAAATGCTGGCTTTTCACCCTGCCTCCCATTACCACTACTGAGCTTGTCCTGTATCACACTGCAGATAGAAGAGGCCTTCACATCTCAGGGTTCACACTCATGTGCCCAGCTACCTAAATAAGTAATGAACAAACTAGCCACTTACTGATCCAATGCAGATGAATGAATTATTATGCAGCTGAGATTCCATAAGAATTTTAAAATAAAATATTAAAACAGAAAATGTGGATGAAGTATAAATGTAAAATATACACTAAAATAAGAAGTGAAAAACTTAGTTCTGAAATTACACAATTTCACGAAGAATTAACTGAAATTATAAGAATTAGATGATAGAGCTCTTATCCATATATAAAAAAAAGGAAGTTGGCATTTTTAAAAAGCATTTTAATATTACAAAATGCTCTATGGCCAAGAATTTTTCTAGTGTCTATCATGAATGTCAAAACAGACTTTCTTTAGAGTTAGACTATGATGGTATAGCACCAAGACTGAGAGTTGTGTCGAAGGAGTGCTTAAATACAAAGGCTCTACCCAAAAGGTAAAAGCACTATCTATTGTAGCATTTGTAAGTGTTTTAATGAATGTGCTTTTTTACCAAATAAGTTCCTTGAATGGAATCTTCTTAAAACACAAAATGACTGGGATCTGTAGCATGCAACTCTACCTTGCATTTAAAATCACACAGTAGTAAAAGAGTTATATTTCAGAAGACAATAGGATAAAAAATTTATCCCAATATAAATTGTATCAGCAATTTTAGGTTGTAGGTTTCCTGCTCATAACTCCTCAAAGTTATATATTTTAATAGGACATGTTTTAATTATTAAATAACAGTTGTGTATCACTGTGAATCAATCTGTTTAACCCAAATCATTTTACATGATAGAATTCAGGTGATCAGTCCCCTCCAAGAATAGGCATTAATGCCTAACCTCTGAGAAGGATTTTAAGAACTTTAGACCAAAGCTAACGACCACCATGTCTAATTGCCTCAAACAAAACAATTGAAAACATTGCTAAACACTTCTATCATTATGGTATTTTGAAAAAATGAGCTAGTTCTTTTTTTAATGAGTAATTTTTTTAAATGGGCAGAAAAAAAGGTGTTAGGTAAAGTGAGATCAGATATTTTTTAATTCACTGCCCTTAACAGTTTTTATCAAATCCTACTCAACTAAGTATCTAGCAAATCAAGTCAGGTAAGTCTTCATCCTCTACAAATTTAGATATAGACAATAATTCCACCAGCTGACTGTCATGTGAGCCATAATTACGTATCGATATATTTTAAATAACACACATTTATGACAATATAAACAAATATAAGGAATACAGAACTATAAATATTTATATTAGATATTCATTCTTAAGTATATATTAAATAAGGAAGTAAAATGAGAATTATTTTTCCCTTGGCATTGTTGAAAAATAGTGTTTCAGACTTTGCTGTCTGCAAGTAAACAAACATATTTGTTCACATATATGAATATTTAATTTTATGTAGTAAAAGAAGAAGAGTATAGGGGGCTTGTCAGAAATTTGTGTCAGCCCAGCCAGTGTTTCACATTTTGGCCCATCCTGCTCTAATGAGGTTGAAACATGGCTAACAGCAATCTTGGGTAGCTTTTTTAGCTCTCTTTTGAGAGCCACAGAACTTTTTTAAAAAGCAGCTTGTTTATTAAAAGTTTGCTCCAAGGCCTAAAATTTCTAAACATGCACCTTTTTTCAACATTGCCCTTATAAAGAAAAAACTGTGAAGAGTATCCCAAACATGAACATTTAATTAAAGAAAAAGTGGGGGGCCAGGGGGAAGTGCCAAAGAAAGAAACCAAGGAAATAAGACAAGGCAAGAGATCATTTTAAATATTTTCAATAGGGAGAATGTCAAACTTTTAGCACATGGAAAAGTTGGCTCCAGACAACATATGTCTTTTAATCATCCTCCCTCAAAGAAAAGTGTGATTTTCTAAATTCCTTTCCAAGGTTATGATTGAGCTTACTAATTGTGTATTTGAGATTACAGTATTTGCAAGCATTTATAGGGTTAGGTTGCCATTAAGTTTAGCAAAACAAAAATAGTTCTAAATTAATTTAGCAGCAAACATAAGTTTAAAAAAATTCTTTCTAATTTCAGAGCATGGGAAACCCATAAATTCAAACACTTAAGAGACCCATCAACCAAGTGCAACATACAGATTTGTATGGCTCCTGATTTGAATAAGCAAACACTAAAGACTAAATATATATAGTATATATAGAGCGAGCGAGAGGAGGGGAGAGGGAGAGAGAGAAGAAGAGGGAAAGAGAGAGAGGAAGGGAGGGAAGGGGAAAGGGAGAGAGGGAGAGGGACAGAGAGAGAGAGAGAGAGAGAGAGAATATATAAACATTTTAAGAAAAAAAAAACTATTAAAATTGCCATATTCAGTATATACCCATAATAAAAAATGAATCCAAGTAACATTTGACTTCTGCAATTACAAGAGGTGCTTAAAGTGGTTACCACCAGCGTCCAGACACTTCTGATTACAACAAACTACTGCTTGAGCAACACTGACCAAAGTGTCTAATTGTATCGCTACGCATGCCATTTCATTTTCTTCCCTAAGTACCTCCAGCATAGCCAGCTTTCTATGGCACACCACATCCTTTAAGGTCCCCATAGGTAGAAGTCAAGGGGTATTAGTTAAATCAGGAGAATGTGGGAGAAACTCAAACAATGTTCTAGAATTTCAAATACCACTTCAAAATGATCTTGCGCTCCTTGAACTGTGCTTCTGCCATTTTCTTTAACTGTCTTGCCTGTCTCATGGTGACACTAGCATTCATTTGATTAACGCTATCTTTTGAGCAAATGTCATACTACACATTGCTACTGTAATTTAATTCAACTTCGAAAAGTAATGCATAGATAGTATCGCTTAAAATGTGTAAACATTTTTTGGCAGCCCAGTTGGGGGGGGGGGGTCAAACATGGTTGACACTAAACATATGTATGTTTTTGAAATAGGCTTTATCTTTAAGAGATACTTAGGAAAATATCTGTAGATAAAATATGAGGTCTAGGATGAACTTTAAAATAATCCAGTGGGGGAGTGGTGAGACATGGGTGAAGGCAGAAATGAAACAAGATTGACAGTGAACTGCTAATTGTTGAGCCTAGGTGATGAATTCATGAGCGTTTAATATGTTCATCTCTCTACTTTTTATATGTCCCATGTTTCCATAATAAAACATTTTAGAGAATTTAAGAACAGGGCATTTTAAATGCTGAACAATTTAAAATGAAAGTGTATTCATCTCTAATACACCTTAAAGGAAGTTTCTATGGACAGTCCTTCCTACCAGTATGTTGTAAAGAGCTAGTCCACTAGAAAGTATCTAATAATAAATGAGTAACATAAAGTAACAAGAAATAAGCAATAAGAAACTAAGCCATTCCTTTTTTATATAAATATCCTTACTATTTTGGTTTTAAATCTTATTCTATTTATCTGTATCACTTTCTAGTCCTAGATTGAAAGTATTCTCTCTATATACAATACCTTCAAACAGATGAGGTCCAGATAGATACTGACAAAATATCTATTATGTTTTGATCAGAAGAATTGGATCCCAGAAATCCCATAAGTACTTTTTGAGTAACTACCTCTTGTGATTCCAAAAGTTATTACTGGAGTGTTTTGCCACCATGAGCCAGCTAAAATATCACTGACTACGGAATGATGACATACAGTATTCTGGAAATGGTGATAGCCTATCAATAAGGAGTCAGATTATATTTCGGTTTCTCTGATAAAAATAGCTCATTCATGAATGGGAGCCAACTTCACATTGATGTACAAGAAATAAAATTCTTCATAGATAAAGTTCAGTAAAAATGAACCTTAAAAACTGTTTTCATTCAGTCAACATTTATTGAATTCCCACAGACTTCACATTGTGCTATAAATTACTGTTATAAGGGAACAAAAGTTTCCAGTTTATGCATCCAAATCTAATTATTGAAGAAAGTAAACCGTCACTTTTTAGGAATGCATATACTATATCTCCAGGGTAATAAATAATATCTTCAAGTACATTTATTCATTGTTCCAATATGAACTGAATGAATGCCTACCACAGGTGCCATGTAAGTTCTATGAAAGCAAGGCTTTTGTTCAGTTGCTTATCCCTAGAACCTAGAATAGTGACTGGCACAGGGCAGGCATTTAATACTGCAGATTAATTATTTTGAAGATCAAAATTGCTAAAGAATAGGCTTTATTTTCATATCAGGAATCATTTTTGCCTTGTAAACAAGAATTGTATATTGGAATTATTCACCTACTATAGGCTCCATGGCTTTTAGGAGTTGGCTTCAACAGACAATAATTCAGTGAGGTTTGTTTTCTTGTTTGTTTGTTTGTTTGTTTGTCTGTTTTTAATGAAGTCTGTCTCAGTTACCTGGAAAAGTATCTCTACATATTTCACCATGGAAATTAAATATGTATAATTTATCATGATTGAATATATAGAATCATTAGCAAATCAATATAATTATTAGAGATTTAGTGACCACTCAATCTAAAAAGTCTTAACTTGTGCTTGCTTTGGCAGCACATATTCAAAAAGTCCTGCCTTTTAGGGCTTATGTCAAAAAGTAAAACCTAAGTATATTAAAGAAGAACTGACAGCTACCCCAACTCTCCATTCCCAGGGATCAAGCCTATCACAGGACAGCCCTGTGGTTAGGGACCTGACTCTGGAGGTGAGTCCCTGGGCTTCAAATCCCACCTCTTCTATCCACTAGCCCAGTGTCCCTACAAAAGTTACGTGCCCTCTTTATTTGCCTCAGTTTCCACAAAATGGGAAACAAAACTTACTTCAAAGAGAATTAAATGTGTTAGTACATGTAAACCTTTCAGAATAGTCCTTGACATATAGTAATTGTTCAATCAATGTTAATTAACATATTACATCTCTAAGAAATCCCTTTGTTTATATACATCATGGGGCTCATTAATGACCTATTGATACTTTTATAAATCTTAAACTGAAAAAACAAAAACAACAGAAATATATCTGTACCACGTACAAGTTTTCACACAGATAAATTAGGGACAAAATAAACTGCTTATGAAAATTGGGGGAAAAGATAAAAATGATTTCCTACTTTTTCAGAGAAGAATTCATGAAAGAAGAAGAATTTCATACTTACATATTTTTGTCAGATTAGAAAAAAAGAAAATTCCACGTAATACCACCACTCACCCTGTTGACATACTGATATATTTCCTTTGTCATTTTTTCTATGCATATATATATGGAATTTTATATAATTGAGACTGTATTTGGCACCCTGTTTCATTTACATAATACTGTATTAAATGCATTTTTCTGTTGCTTTTTAAAATATCTTAAATAATGGCATAAATTTATTATTCCAACATAAATAAGAACTAATGGTGATTCATACACCTCTTTTTGAACCCATAATTTTTGTATACTCATGATACCAAAAGTAACCAGGCAGAAAGGATTTTTGCTTATTTATTATTTGACATATTTATTTTTAATTAAATTGGCTGATCAAAAATAAATTTTAAAAATTATTTAAAATTTTACAGAAAGCAGGGGTGAGGAAAGATGGCCACTTATAAATTAAGTCAAATGTGCACAGGGAGGAATCATATTCTCATCACTGCCACCTTCCAAAGTCCACACCCACACTGGCAAGTACGAGTAGCTATTTAATCAGGAGGATAATGAACTCTCTGGACAAGGTGGTGAGGTCCCTGACTCTTCCCAAAAGACTTATGGAACAGAACTGAAAGGAAGCAAAGGAAAAAAGAAAGAAGAAGAAAGGGAATGATAAGTTTAATTTGGAGATGTTGGGCTTACTACATAGCGATACCCTAGGTTAGCACTCCTCTTCCAAAAGACTAGAGGACTTGATTCAGAGACACGGGCTCATCCACCATCCAATGTCAAACGTGCGTGCTGTTCATTAGGCCTTACATTAGACCTTAGCCTACCTAGTGTGGGAAAAGCAAAGAGTCAGCCATCTTTCGGCTTCATACATGCAAGCCAGCAGATCAGATGAATCCTGCATCTCAGATCCTTGAAAATCAGAGTCAACGGTATGAGTGCTAGGAAATGCTGGGTTTGGGTCAGGTAGAACCATAGGTCCATGATTTATGACAGGACCTTGTGCCCTCACCTTCTCTTGGGTCCCAAGAGGTTACTATTAAAAAAGGAGGATAGGGTAGAAGGTTTGAAATCCCTGAACTCCATTTTAGTGGAATTTCTATCATCCTTTTGAAGCAAAACTCCAAAATAATGACATTGCTAATATATCTCGTATTTTCTCTTTCAAAAACAATGGGAATGTTATTCCATTTCGATTACTGAAACTCTTTGCTGGTCATGTTAAAATGAAAACATGTTAAAATGTTTCAAGAGCCTCAATTTTTAAAAAATAGGTTCAAGTAACCTACTCTCCTTACAGTTTAGTTCTGCCCAACTTTTGCAGGTAAGGAACTAGAGGTTCAGGGGCACTCAGTTTCTCTGCTACAAATGGATTTGCCGCTGACTTCCCCCATCTTGGGGGAATTAGCTAAACACTAAACAAACCAACCAAATCAAACCAAACCAAACCAAACCAAACCAAAAGACAGAACTAGTTACATAAAATCTTAGGCCTTGTTCTAGCTTTCTCCTACTCTGCTGTTTGTCCATCATATGAACCACCTGTCTTATCATGCATTGTTTGTTCCATAATAAGCAGGCAACAAACCACACACGTTTGATGATGTGAATGACAACAAAGATCAAAATAAACAATTTTAAGTTTTTCCATATACCCAAATCAGAGATCAGTAGCCTAACTTAAAATAAACAAGCTGGTTTTTCTTTCTCTCTATGAGATTACAGTACAGGACCAGTGCTTACCTACAAAATAAAGCGTATCTGTGATCTAGAGCACCTTCAGAATGTTGACTCAACTTTTTAGAAGTATAACATTTAGTATTCTTTAACCATGTTTTTCAAAAACTTTGAGGAAGCAAAATACTCGCTTTTGACTTTTCCACTGTTTAATCCCCACTGTAGACGGTATATCTTGCTAGTGTATTTCACCGGTTGTGCAGAACTCTTGGTTCACAGCACTGAATGAACAGTGTGGCTCCCTAGTGCAAATTTCCTGAGAGCCCCTTCGCTGAGCTGGTGCCAAGAATCAAATCTTGGCCACTTAGTGCTCTGGGCTCCACATGTGAGCTCACGGCGCGTTGAGCAGCCGTGCTAACTGAGATGGATAGCCCTGTCAGACAGGAAGCTGGCACACCAGGATGCAAGCAGTGGGATACAATGACCTTTATATTCAGAGAAAAATATCCCTAAAATGGCATGAAAAGTTTATGGGGGGGGGGTGGTCAGAGGGGGTTCTTTTATTTCAGTTACGTACATAGCATGAAATAAAAGCAATGGTGCCAGTATGCAATTTGCTCGGGATCAAATTTTGAATCCCTCACACAAGAAGGAAAAGTCCTCAGAGAAAGGAAAGGAATCATCCTTTATTATGCTGTTTAAAAGGGGGCAGACTCTTCGATTCAGCTGTATTTACAGCAGCAGATAGGCCAAGCACTCTGGTTCAGAATGCACTCAGAATGACCCATGGAGTACTACCTGCTCTGGGAAAATATTCCTGACCCCCTCGTTTTGGATGTGTTGCTTTCTTGGTAGAACCAAGATATACTTTAAGTACTTAATTAAAGCATTTTTTTAAAGTAATGATCTGCTTACAGAATCAGAGTCAAAAGCTTGAGAATTTAAATCCTATGTCATAGGTCACCATATTTGTAACTTTGAATAAACTACCTAATCTCTCATTGTTTCCTTATATGAATAAATAGATCTCTGACTGATAGTGCTTAGGGATTACATGAAGAGGACCTCATAAAAAAACATAGCAAAGATCCTTGGCACATACACAAATGTTAAATAAAGATGTCAATTTATAAGACTATACATAGGAAATTAATAGGTAAAACAAAACCTGGAAATCACACATTTCTTTAGTTAAAACTATTATCATAAACCATACAATTCAACCATTTCAGCTAAAAAACAAGAATAATCATTCCACTGGGTCAAAATAAAATTTTCATTCTTCAAGGTTTGGGGAGTATTTTTGTTGTTATTTGTTTTGTCAATTCTTTGGCATGAAAGAACAATGGGCTATGCTTCAGAATGAAGCAACGCAGGCTAACAATGGGCTCCCCAGTGCTGCATAATACCCATGGAAATAATGATGCAATTTTAATATTTAATTAAAATACATAAGAGAAATTGATCACAAAGACACTGAGTATTTTTTAATGAATGGACTACATCAAAACTGAAGAGCAGTTTTCAGAGATACAAAAGTATGGTGAGATGCATCTATTTTTTTTCTATTTAATTAAAAGGTGATTGTAAAGTACAGAAGCTGTAGTAAATACATTTTTAAAACCGAATGCTTGTAAATCATGTCTTAAAGTTTGGTAAGTAAGGACTCAAACATCTCAGCAGCAGATCTGAGAATAATAATTTGGGGACTTAGAGAAAATAAGTTATCAATGCAATAAATAAATAAATAAAACCCACACAACTGTGATGATCACTTTGAAATGCAAGTTGATTTGGATGGCTCTACACATGCTGGTCAAATGCTCCCCATCCTCAAAGCAACCAGAAAACAAGGCTGCAAAAAATATTGTGCTGTTCACTGTTTGGGAACGATGCTAAATCTGACCATTCTCCAATCCTTGTTTGGAGAATTATTTCAGGGAGCACATTCTTTCTCAACCCATGACACAGGAAAAACATACGGAGGAGAGAGGAGATGCAGTAGTACCTTGTGCCTGAGCTGCGGAGCTGTGGGAGTACCCCAGGGCCAGGAGCGCGGTCTCCACCAGCTGGCTAAAAAGCACATCTTTTCGAACCAGGACAAACTCAGCATGTTCTTCTCTGTTGTCATATTCAAGAGAGCCATCCAACTGCTCCACCACACAAAAGACAGGAATCATCAAACCTGGAAGGACAAAATTCAAAAGCAAAACACAAACATTACAAAGCAAATCTCAGTCACCACGAAGAGAAGGGAAGAGACAGTTATAAAAGTCACTCATCTGTGCTCGACAGTGGTTTAGATTAAACAAGCCTCTTACAGTCAGATGGGCCTAATGGGAAAGCTGTGGATTTTTCCCCTCCATTATTACTATCAGACTGCAGCAGAATTGCCCCAGGGCATGGCAGAAGCCCTCAGATTCTAGTCATTAAACAGTGGACTACGCCAATCAGATGTTCCCTGACTGAGAGACCTCAAGTTCATAGGTGGCACTTAGGTGAGGTCAAGGTGACCTACACTTATATACCCTTTGTGTCTATGGTTTTTATCATTAACTTAATCAGAACTAGTCTTTACAGATCAGATCTGCTTGTCTGGAAATGTAGTAAATTACCTAGTAGGAAGGCAGACTTTTATTTCATGGCCCAAGCTAGTATATGAATATGTATAAGCCAGTCTAAATAGACATTTAAAAAACATTTCTCCCCATGTCTTTTATTTTTCTAAATCCTGGTAAATAGGTCATCAATTAGCCTGAAAATACCTTGCTGATGAAAGTACTAACTGATGTTAACTTATGTCAACATATGTATCCAAATACAAGATGGTCTTTTTTAATTATTATTTTTATATATTAACACCAGTTACCACTGGGGAGGGATTATCTCTTTTTGTGTTTTCAGAGGAAAAAAGTAAACTACCCTAAAGAATAAAGCAAATTAGTCTAGTTGAAAATCTGTTGAAATCTGTTGTCACTGAAATATTTCTCTGCTTTGTATCAAAGTGTGAAAAGCTAAAAAATGTTTAATTTGCCAAAGATTTTTTATAAACTGTTTTTTTTTTATTTTTTTAAAAAAGACATACAAGCATTTAAATCTAAACATAGCCAAGGCATAAGAAGATCAAAGTTTTACCAACATACAAGTAATAAACATGGACTCTGCCCTATGTAATTTATACAAATTAGTGTGTTATGGAATTCACACAAATTAGTATATCATGGATCTGCTCTGGATCTTTTCTTTGTGTAAGAAAAATCAAACGTTATAAAGGATGGCTGGGCAAGCAGGAAGATGGGAGAAATGGAGGATTAGCTGGTCACTGTGAAGGCACTTCACAATAAAAATAAGACCTCTGTGTAAAATGACATATGTGAGTACAGTCTTTGATACATAGAAGGCATAGGTTTTTTTCTAGAAGCCCCTCCCTGTTGCCCAGACCCTAGCAGCCTCTTGACTCACTCTGATCTGAAAAGCAGAGGGTGGGAGCAGACACTCTGCAAACTGCCAGGTCACAGATGGAGATTTTTGTTCTAAAGATAACACAATGGTACAACTGGTTCCCCTGTGCTAATTATTATTATTAAAGATAATAAGTATTGGGTATAATTATTAAAGATAATCATTATTAACAAGAATAATACTCATTAAAAATTGTTATCATTGAAGATCATGGTAATTATTATTAAGCCTGACAGTCTAACAAGTCATACCATTCCATACCTGGGACAACCATTGACTCAGTGTTCTCTCTTAAGAACAACAAAGCAGCATTACTATGTATAGCAAGTACAATATCCATGGTATAGATTTATGGAAAACAGGAAACAAGAAAGGAGCAAACCGGTTGTTTTCAACAAAGAAGAGAATTTAACCTGCCCACATGGTGCCTTACAAAATATTTTTTTTTAATTGTGACCAGTACTGGCATATCAAATGATTATTTACTTATGCCCAGTTTATTCCCAAATGTATGTAAGACGGGTGATGAATAATAAAAATGAGATTTCCTTCAAATTATTTCTGTGGTCATTCATTTATCCAGTATTTTTATTCTCCAAACACCTACTATGTGCCTGGTGTCCCCCACAGTGCCAGGTATAAAAAAAACAAGTCTGATGTGCCTTCTGCTCTCAATGCAATTGCAGGTGTTGTAAAATCGTTCATAATGACATTTTATAGGACCCATTCCTAACAATCCTTACCAGTAGGGAACAGCCCCCATTTAGACCTTTTAACTCTTAAATACTGGTATATGATCTTTGTCCGAGGAAGCAGGTGGATTTCTATTTTTAATGATTTAAATATATGCACATATTGGGCCATGTAGTCAGTGGTGCCATAAGCTACTTCACCCCTAATACCTGTGTGTACACAAGTTTCGATGCTGAAAATCCATGTGCGTTCCTAATGTCAATATCTGAGTGTCACACATCTGGGAATTGTAGATAAGACCTTTAAATGAATCCAGTTGCTCCATAAGCTATCATGCAGCCATTACTTAGGAACCATAAATCCTCCTCAAGTGTATGGCCAACTGAAAAAACTCAAAACCTTATTAATATTTTAAAAATAATATGAACAGTTCAATGAGTTAGAGACGCGAAATACAACATTAAAGCACAGGTGGCTTAAACAATGTTTGAACTTACATTTTAAAAGTGTCAATTACCAAAATATTTCCTAAACATTTTAGGTAGTAACTGAAGGAAGCAATTGTTATCTGACATGGAAACAATACCTCCTTACAGTCAAAAAGCAAGAACCTATCCCTCAAAGGCATCTCCTACTTTGAAGCAAAATTTTAAAAATGTTTGAGGTCACTTATAAAAAAAAAAAAAAAACAATATTAACCAGAATGCATGTTAATAGAATTTGTTCTGATAGCCCATATGAAGGAAAGGCCAAAGAATAGCATAAACAGGTTATATGTAATCCCTAGAAAAATATACCTTTCTATTAGAATTTAATTGGTCTAAATAATCATGAAATTTTTACAATGAAATGCAATTTTTACAGAAAAGGAAACCAGGAAAAAATAGGTTCAATTACTAGTGATGATGACAAGAGCAATGAAAAATAGTAAGACAGTGCAATTGAGGTTAAGTACGGGGAAGAAAAAAATTAATGCACGTGTTTTAAAGCCTTTAAAAAACAGCAAATCCCTTAGGAAAGAAAACTATAAAAGAATGATTAGAAACATATATCTAAAAAGTGATATTTATCCATTTGGTCCCCCCACTTTCTCGAGGAAAACACAGAGGAAAGGAAGGCAGGCAGTCAGGCAGACAGACAAAAAAGTTACAATAGATGAAAAGATAGGAAGAGTGCTCAGAAAGCACTTCAAAAAACAAGAATGGGGAGAATAAAAGATAAGTTCCAATAAAAGAATAGCAATGGAAAACTGAAATCCATTTACAACAAAATTTAGAAATAATCAAGAAGATTAAAAAAAAACTCTTGTGCTAGCGTATATCTAGAACTTACGGCATTATTTTTCTTTTATTGTAGCACAAACCCATTTCCAGATGATCAAGTAGAGAACTTTGAACCTTTTCACTGCAAGCCTTACTAAGCTTTTCACAATTGTGGAAGGCAAGCAAGTAGTTTCACGTGGACAGTATTTCTGAAGTGTGTGTAATAATCCGATCCTTACTACCACAGCCATGCAGGCAGACACATGTGGGAAGATGGGTGCTGGTGACCAATTCTGCATTAGGAGGCAGGCAACTCTTGGATCAAATCCTGGTACTATCACTCCTTACCTGAAGGAGTGACCTTGAATAATTTATTTGACCTCTCTGAAGCTCAAATGCTTCCTAGGCAAAAGGCAAACAATATCTGCACATCATAGAATTGTTGTGAGGATTAAACAATGTAACATAGTTAAGGTGAAGTTTGCTGACAGCCCTCAAACAATGGAACCTATTTGTTTCTCTCTTTTCAAAATCAGCATTAGTACCATTTTACAGAGGAAAAAAAAAAAGAGATCAATAATTTTTTTCAATAATCAATGTTATGATACTAACTAAAAAGCATTTCTTTAGAACAAAAATGTTACTAATAATCATTGAATAGTCTGATTATATAAGATACAAATAACTATGGCCTCACCTTGGCATTTTCTGGCATTAATATAGAAATAATATTTGCTTGATGAGATATTGTCAAAGAAACTTTCTCATTTACCATGTAGTAAAAAATGTGCTAAACGTGTTCTAACATTATTATCTCACTGCTGAAAGTTATTTGCACCATAATAAAGGAATTTTCTACAAAAAAAAAAAAATATGCCTTTAAATGTTCAAATGCCTCATAGCAAAAAGGTAAAAGTGTTAAAAGCACCATACTTTATACTCCAAAAATGCCTGCCCAATACAATAGCCCCTAGCCATGTGTGGCAACTGAGCATTTGAAATGTCCTGAACTGAGATGTGCTGTAAGTATAAAATACACAGTTGAGTTCAATAATTTAATATCAAAAAAGAAATAAAAATAAACATAGCATGAATCATTTTTTTTAAATTAACTGCATGCAGCAATAATATTTTGGGTACACTGAGTTAAATAAAATATATTGTTAAATTATTTCCACCTGTTTAACTTCTTTTTTTTTTTAATGAAGCTACTAGAAAATTTAAAATTACACATGTGGCTTGTAATTTCTTTTATATCAGAGCTGCTCTAAGCAAGCTGCCAAACTCCAGCATACACAATGGTTTTTCTGACAGGATAAATTCACCCAAAACTGATAACTAGAGCAAGTGAGCATTTCTTGAAAGTTCCTTAGTTATCTTTCTTCTGTGTTCCAGATCTTAGGAGAACTGAAGTCAGATATAACTCTTGGTTATACTCCAAAATCTAATTTGATAACTTCTCTGCATTATCAAGTACATTGTAGGGTATTGTGTTACTGCTAACTATATTGCATGCCACACCACTGGCCTGGAAGGAACCTAGGAACAAGTATTCTTTAATTCTCTGGGTGTCTGTTCTCAACAATGAAAGAGGAAGGAAGGTCCAGCAGTGGGGGGGTCTAGATGGCAGGATTCCACTGCCTGCCCCAAAAGTCAGGGCACAAAACAACCTGCCATTTGCATAGCACCTCCTAACTCATCACTTAGTCTAACATACTAGCTCATTTACCCTGTGAGAACATTATTCTCCTTTAATAAATGAGGAAAATGAAACTATGGGAAAATAAGCAACACACCCAAAGAAACCCAGCAAGGCAAAAGAAGAACAGTTCCCCTCTAAATCCCAAGCATGCAGCTTTCTTGGGAGTCCAAACTAACACTCCCAAACCCACACCCACAGATATTTAAAGGCTTGACCTATTAGTAAAGGCCCCTTCACCACTTGCTATGTGCAATGGGTGTCTTGCAGTGCTTATAAGTGAATTCACCTTTGGAGGGCCTACCATATGTCAGGCACTGTGCTAGGCATAGAGGAGGACCCAAACATGTTCCTAACCTTCAGTTACCTACAAAGACTCAAATAATGGGTCATAGGCTAATATGGGTGAGCATGGGCTCCAGCCTCCGACCCAGCCCCTTTGGGTCCTTTGTTCACTCTTGTTCTTGGACCTGCCCCTTGAATGATAAGAGCCAGTCTGAGGTGATAGGAGGCTAGCCAGTCTTTCTTCTCCCCCCGTTCAAAGAGCTCCTGAAACCATCTGTTTGGAGAAGCAAGGCAGCCACAGGGCCTCCTCCCTTCCCTGTGACTGGCAGTATATCTGGTTCTATCACCTGAGAAGGTCCCAAGGCTATCTGAAGATTACAAAGGCTTCAGGGCAGAGCCTCTCAGATCTGCTCTTTGTATAAAACTGAACCTGAAGTAAAGCACCCTACTCAGCAACCACACAATCAATCCTAGAACCCCTGAAACATTGAAGGAAATTCTACCACATAAACAGTGAATAATACTGGGTCTCCCTGAGGATTAGGAGAGAAAGGCGTGAGGGGTGGCAACCTTTTTATAGCAAATTTACTAGAAAAACAAAACAACTTCATATTCTCCCTCCCTCCCCCCACCCTCTGACACACACACAACCACAGTCACATAGACAAGAGAAATAACTTGCCAGAATTAAGTTCTAGACATCCCCTCCTCCCCTAAAACAATAAAGGCAAGTTTGAGCACCAAGAATTGCAACCAGAAATGAAAAGGAAGAATAAGGTGTCCCTCATCTCCTCCTCCTTGGGGTCCCAGGAAAAATTCCAAAATGAATCAAATGGATCCTTCCTACTCTTTTCTGTCCCTGCGGTCCTTGCCCAGGCACCCAGCCTCCTGAGCTATGGTATAGCCAAGAGGCTCCACATTCCACCATTCCACTCCAGCCACTCCTCCCCCCAGGGGCTGAGCTTGAAAATTCCAGAGATAAAAAGATGCCCAAGCTTTATCCTTTAATGGTTTAGTAGTGCCTTGATCTCCTCAGATATTTTAAAACGAACACACTGTATCCCACATCACCTTCTAATGGAAAGAATTTCAGGTACTGAAATAAAGACATGTCTTCACCAGTCTTGGGGTAGGAGGCAAGGAGCTACCACAGCTGGACCAGAGGTCCTCTCAGTTCCCCCAAACCACTTTCCAAAGTTCCTCTCTGTCCTTTGCTTGTGAACTACATATTCTCTGAAGGATTACTTCATTTGTTATTGTTGCTTTTTGTATTTTTAACTCTTACTGAAGAGGTAGCAGGAGCAAAGACTGAGGTAGAACAAGGGAAACCTGGGTCATTCACAGGTGGAGAAACACCAGCAATCCTACAATTATGGAGATGGCAAATTTTGTTTAACAATTACTCTAAGGAACAAAGTGAGTCAAATATGCAGAAATTGGATTTCACTTCCACCCATGAGGCAGTTGCTTGTATCTCAGGATTAAGACCACTCACCAAAGTTTCCACAAAGAAGTCCCCTATGCCTCCTGCCCTGGAGAGGTGGGTTGGGAAGGGGATAAGATTACCCTCAAGAAGTATTTTATTCTCATAATTCTCTCTAAGTAAAAACCAGAAGCTACTCTGCAGCCCCTGAAGCAAATCTTAACGTTGGAAGATAAGAAGAAAAATAGGCCAGGGGTGGGGTTGGCCCAGTGAACTCTGGTCCTCTTTCACTTATTACCCCAAAGGCTCAAATTGTTCTTAAAAGTGGTAGGAAAGAAAGATGGACCCAGTATTCCAGACCTCTGTTTCCAAGCCTGTCCCAAAATTAGGTCACAATTCAACCTAAAGTCAGATCTGAAGGCTGAAGGATAAACTCCAGGTCTCTCAATACTCTCCAGTTACAGAAATGTGGTGGCCGGATCAAGTTGGCCTCCCAGTTTGCAAAACAAGATTTTACAGGCACACAAGGAGGCACAGTGTGGCTACTTCTCTAAACAAAAAAGCCTGAGCTATACCTGGGAACTTGGCCACAGCAAGCCTGACCCAAGAAACCGAATTCCCTGATGTCAGAAATGTCCAGTTAGAGTAAATGAGAGGGCTGACTTTTCCTTCTCCAACATGGGCAGGACTTAGATCTTCTTCAGTCCCCACTCTCCTGTCCACCTCCAAGCCTGACCTATGGCAGACCCTAAAGGATTGGTTCAGTTTAATAAAATGTCATTTCAGCTAGACATTAATAACCACCATTAACAGGCAGTGTGTCGGTTCTGTTTTTTTCCCATGACACCCCAGCGGCTGAACTTGTCCACGTCACTCTGTCCCTACTCCATTGCCTTCAACATTAGCAGGCTGACAAGAAAATCCTTCCAGGAAATGGTCCACAGGTGGATTCAGGAACTTGCTCCGTATCTGTGGGGGAAGTACACCAGATCACAGAGCGATGCAAGACTACTGTGGACAGAAACTGTTGTTTTATCACCAAGAAGGCACTGAAGTCAACTGGTATACAACTCAAGAGGGTAGCAGCACTGTGCCCTACAAGCATACACACCCTGGAACCCTGGGGGTCTTATCCGCAGTCCTACCCATGCCCAGCCTTGAAGGACTGCAGCATCTTTTCTAAATTTAGAAACCACGGAGAAACAAAATGTTTCCTGATCCCAGATTTTAAAAAATTTTATAAAAGGACAACAGTGGAATATGCAAATTTCTATACCACAGAAGAGCTCAAACATATGGGCATATTGTTTACGTATCTCCTACTTCAACACTAATTTCTTGAGGTTCTTTTCTCGATGGATTAGAAATACATATACTAATAAAGTCTTGGGACTCAATGGCATGTTAAAGTGACTGACCCATAGTTCATTAACACTGGATTTCTGTCCTCCGGTAAGTAAAATTTTGTGGAGGTTTCTGAGAGTATATTTTTTTTTAAACAGTATTTAAATAGCAATGTATTTGCCACTCCCCTAATTCTCATTACCCTCTCTTAAAAAGCAATTTGCAAATCAGAGTCCCATAAAACAAAAAAGAATTAGTAAAAATGGTCTTTATTCTAATGTTTGCTTTCATCTCAGGTTGTGAGCCTAAATGTTATTTTATGAAATTTAACAATTAAATTTTTTAAAAACCTTGATTAATTTCTCAGTGTAGTGTTAAAGAAAGGTTAGCTGTACGAGCTTCTCTAGCAAGGAATTAATAAAGGAATCAAGCACTCAGCTCTCAATAAGACAAGACTGCTCAGATTTCTATTGGGAATATTTCATAGCACAAGCATGTTTTCTTTGGGGAGTTTAACTTACCAAAATTATTAAAAATTGAGATCAAACACTGGTGCAAAGCCCCAAAGGAAATCATACTAGAGTGGAAAGATTCTTATCAAAAAAAAAAAAAAGAAACCCTGAAAAGGTAAAGTTTTTATAGTGAAAAATAAAAGCCTTCCTCCCTTACAAAAGGAAATCCTACTGTCTATGTTTACGGTTCAAACAGCAAAACATGTGTGGATACTTAATAGATACGTAAAAATCATCAATGTGATATAAATGCAGACTTCACAAAGTAGGCTTAAACAGTCGAGCTGCCATCACCATCTTTTCCAATCACCGAAAGCCAGTCTCATTCTTATACCAAACGAATGCCTCTTTCGATGTGTAATAGCAATCAAGATCTGAAAAGGCTAGCACTGGGAGGAAGAGAAAAGAAAAGAAATGGAGGAGAGAGTAAGAAAGTAAAAATCATAGCATATATTCTGCAGTTCCCTCGGGGGGACACGAAATCCGTGGATTGCAATACGTAGGATATTATTATTGTGACTGAGATGAAGTTAATAAAACCCAGCATACAGACTGGGGAAACGCGGGTCCCGCCGATGAACTACTTCCCAGACAAGATGTTGTAAGTATATTTGTACCTGTGCAATTTGTAGTTATTACTTAAATAAGAAAAACAGAACACAGAAAACTAGTATGCTTTTTCACTTTATGATTCTAAGACATCCCCTCTATAATTTATATAAGAAAATATTAAATTATAAAAAAACCCTAAGAGACCACTTAAACCACTGCATATAAATCCAGTGAAAATCTTATTTTCATCCTTATTATTATCCAAAGGATACCATCCAATCAAAGGAGGAATATTATTCTACTTTTAACTATTTTTGAGAAGTATCACTAAAGCCCAAAGTGATTTGTCTCTTCAAAAAAAAAAGTGATAAATCTTTATCCTAAAATATAAATTCCTACCTTTCTTAAATTAAAAAAACAAACAAACCAAACCCTGCAAAAGTACTGCACCATTTTAAATTTGGGGCAATCCCAGAGGTGAAACATCTCAACTGCAAAAAGATTTCAGTCCCCTAAGATTCCCTGGATTCATAAGTTCTTCAACTCTATAATAATTTCTCAGCCACAAAATGAGGCATGTTAGTGTAGTTCCTCCCCTCTCCCTCACAAGGCTGAAGTTTCAAAATAGTTCTAATCTCACAAACTCAACACAAAATTAACAGAAAGACAAACCAAAGACTTCTTTTCAAACTCCACATTAAGGAAGAGGTTCCTTTTGGGGTTATCGTAGAGGTATACGTTAGGTTTGTGTATGAACTCCCATGTGACCAAGGAGGCTTTGACTTGTCATGGTAATAGGTGCTATTTTATTTTAGCACCATTGCTGCCCAGATTGAGACAATGATGATAAAAGAAACAATACCTAAGAGTTTCCATGAATATAAGTCCATTTATTTTAATAGAAATAGGATCAACAAACATATATATTTTTTCAAAGAGCAAGCGTGTTTATTATATATATGAGAAGCTGGCTATGAGCTAGAGGACTTCACTGAATCACATCAAACAAAAAAGCTGAACCTCAGAAGCTTTCCTCTGTTAAAAAGTACTGTCTCCCTCAAACTCGCTTTAAAGCTATACATCAATCTTCAATATAATTTTGTTTGACAGAATATAAGCTCTTGGCAGTTAACTTGTTTACAATAAATGCTTAGTTTGGGTACATGGACTGTATTTCAGTCTTATAAATATCAAACACAAACCTACAACAGTCCCATTATGAGGCTGAGAATTATTTTGCTATAAATCTTTTTATTGGGGGGCCAAGGGAATTACTTTTCAGCTTGTTTTCCTCTAACCACTTGGAACAGTGTGAAAAGAGGTACATTTATCCCCTGACCCTGTGTTAATTGGAATTCTATACATGTCCATGGGAAAATGGGAAGTATCAATCCTGAACGTGCAGGTGGGTGCCCAGGCAGTTTTGCCATGGTGGCAAAAAAACACACATGCAACAAAACGGTTCCTAACTAAAGTCAAGGCATTTTCCTACGGTTCTCTCTCTCCTCAAAGTCTCTCGGGAGCTAATGACCATTTGCGACAGCACTGGCAGGCTTTCAAGGGTAAGCGCCAGTTTGGGGGATTTATAAGTTAGCTATAAAAATGTGCTTAAGGCTCAAACTTGCTATATGAATGGGCCTGTAACTAGAGTTAGTTTTGCTGAATGTTACCTGGAGATTCATTTGAAAGGAAAAAGATCACAATCACCCTCTTTAACCTTATAAATTACCTTTACTTGGGTCTTAAAGGTGTCATCACTTCCCTTTCAGAGAACAAATTGCTCCTCTCACAGGCCCTCAATAATAAGGGGTGTTTGGTCTTCTAAAATCCCATCTACCGAACCTGTAGGACAGAATCTTGTCTGCTGGAGCCTCACAAGCTGAAAGCGAGCACGGCTTCGGGGGTGCCCTGGCCCGGCCCCACTCCCTCTGGGGGCACTTCTCTCCAGGCACTTCACGTGCATCTCAACACCTTCCAGTTTTCAAATGATGGCAATTCGTCACTGCAGGGTTTCCCCACTTGTTTCCTAACTTCATAATTACCTTGCAGTCAGATCCCTATAATAATTTAGCTTTAACATGATATTAATATATAGAAAAAATAATTTTGAAACTCCTTCCTAGTTTAAGTATGCTTTCCAAAAGAATTAAAACCGAGGAATACAGGTCACTTTCTTACTTAATAGCGAGATTCCGACTTCTTTCCTTCTAGTCAATGTTACACTTTCAGGTGAGGTGAAATAAAGAATTTTTGTCTCTTTCATCTTCTAATAAAGAAGACAAGTAACTGATTTAAAAGTTTCAAGGGTCATCAAATATAATTTTATAAAAAAATTTTACTACACGACTTCAGTATATGAGAGAAAAAAATATTTTCATTGAATTATCAGCCTCACAGATCTTTCTTGTTAATATAAAAAGCAGTAAGTTTGCATTGTGAACTAATGGAAAATTGTTAAATTCACCTAAAATAACCACTCCTTTTTTTGAATTAAATAAGCCCTTTTAAAACCATGACTATTTAACGGTTATTTACTCAGAGGAGGGGCGGCATGGAGAAGGTGGCTGTATGAAAAAAAAACAAACTTTTTTTTTATTGTACAACAAAAAATCCCCTCCAAGGCAAAAAGATATTATGCCAAGTTCCACCCAGAATTAATGTTTAGGTTTAAATTATAACATCCAGAAAAAACAGAACCACTAATAGACCCTTAAAGCTCGTGACATTCGTCAATGCTATTAGGTTATGTAAATGTTAAAGCTAAAAAACCTTTTGCTGACAAAAGTATTTTAATGGAAGCATTATTAACTGGGCTCACTGAACTAATTTTTAAAAAGCCTTTGGAGCTGTTAGATACATACTTCATTCTGAAGGGACTAGGCTTGGGACAGATCTGGGATGGAGACCTCCACCAGAAAGGATTTACCGCCTATCTTATTCCTTTCACTTTGCCACCCTCAGAAAGGTTTTTAAATATTTACCGCAAGAAAACTCTTAGCTTCTTCCAGATGATAGAAATATTGTCCTCTAACTCTGTCAACAGACTCGAACCTTGGGCTCCAGCTGCTCTGACAGCCAATACCACCATTTGCAGTTTTAATAAAACAGGGGGTTAACTCCACAGTCTGGGCCAACTCCACTGTCATCACCCAAGTTTCCAAAAGATCACAATGTCTATGAATAGAGTGAGAAATACAGCCTAGAGTGAAAGAACACTAGCCACTGATTTTGGCTGCTGCCTGCCGGCTTGCTCAACTTGCTGAAAGCTCCACTCTGGGGAATGAGGCCTGGAGGCTCAATAATGTGAGGGATTACCGATTTAATGGTACCAGTGGTTGCAGATGGAGCTAGAGCCTACGCATCTTAGGTGACAGTCTGTGTTACCTGAGTGAATGCCAGGTGATGCTAACATTTCCATACACATGGAAACTCAGGGTGCTCTACAACCCCAGGTATGCCAAGAAGAAATAAAGATGCTCATTATTGACATTCAACTCTCTCCCTCCCCTCAGCCTGGTTATGACCTCTAGAGGAGAAAGAACAGCAGACCCAGAACACCTAACCCTTACTTGGCAGAATTCTATTAACAAGAGGAACATTCATCACTTTTGACTTCCATTTACACAGGTGAAAGAAAGAAAGGGGGTTCCGGAGCGGGGGTGGGGGGGGGCAATTACACCTCACACAAAATACAAGAAAATGTGATTTCCCTTCTCAAACTCGATATGAAGACAAAAATCAATGAGCATTTTTAATGTTTCCCAAGAGACCACCTCCCAAGGGCTCCTCTCTGTACTTCCCAGGGAGGAGCAAGAACCCCATGATCTCTCCCCAAACCGATTCTAGCTAATAAACACAACGGAGTAAGTGAAAAGCATTTTAGTTATTCTGCATCTTCTCCAAGACTAAAAATTTGTACATGGTGTGACAGGTCCACCTCATTTTTCTTAATGATGTTTTTATTATTCTTTCACTCAATTAAAGCAGAAATGGATATTGCATCTTCTGACTGTATAATTGTTATTGTAATCTGTTTTCGATCACTGCTTAGGAAATGGGTCCAAAACAACATAAACTCTCCACTGCCTCAGAAGGCAAGTCATTTTCTTTTACTACATCACTTAAAGAGACATTTATCATGCTGCTCTCTTAACATCTTTAGATTATGACAACAAAAGAAGTTCTTATTCTGTTAACCAAAAAAAAAAAAAAAAAGTTTTGAAAATACTGCTATTTGAAGAGTTTTGATATGAATGCATTTTCCTAAAATGCTATCAATTTTGACTTTCCTTATATGTAAAGCTAATTGGAACAAGTGCAATAAATGTATGCAATTTTAATATAGGAAATAATAAAAAAAATTAGAAAATTAATCTTATTCAGTTATAAAAGAACTGATACATTTACTTTCAAGCCAAATACAAAAACAAATAAAAGATATTGTTAAAAGAAAAAAATATCTGTGCTTAGTGTGACGAAATTCACATTGTTTATATGAAAACTACAAATCACCTCTGTCAAATCTTAGTACTTCGGAAAACATTTGCTCTAACTGAAGACTCTATTAAATTTTTTTCATATCTGTGCAAATCTTCCTTAAAACAAAGGCAGTCACTAAGCACTGTGCACATTTCCGTAACTGTGCAACCATCAATGGGCACCAAACAGTCTGATGTGAAATGCATCCCTTTTCGAAATGGTAGCTGGCAGTGTTTCCCTTAACTTTTTGATCTTTGCTGTTATGTTATGCTACAGTTTAATAACCTAATATAGAACCCCATTCGATGATAAGGTAACTAACTAGTCAAAGGCAGGACCAAATTTGTCTCATACACTAGCAAGTAGTAATAATACCAGGAGCGACTAAAATGGAAATATACTTCCCCCAGAATTTTATTATCCTAAGGTGTCATATCCACAAAAAAAAAGAACATTCTTACTACAATATAAGACTGGCATAATTTATTGATAACTTTATTTCAAGATTCAAATTCATAAAATTTCTACTAATGCTTTTTTCTTCATTTTAAGCATTTGTCAAACTAGTAACTATTATATTCTCTAGTTTATTTTTAACTTTTAAAGGTGTAGACATCAACTAAAAATGAAAATAATATATACCATAAACCCAATTGCCATAATTATATACCTAAGGCACATTTACGCCATAAGGTCATTTTTACCTAGTTTTTTTTTTTTCTTTAATCTGGAATAAGTAAGATTTTGCAAATGAGAATCAAAAGACTCAAGTTGTAGAAGACAATTTCTGATGCAGCCTTTCACTGCCACTTAATTACTTATTTTACAATTTTTAAATTGCTTGCTATTAAACAGCAAAACATTTCTGTTAATTGAAAACAAAAATTATATAGATAGACTTCCACAATTTTGAAAACTCCACTATGGATCATTTTTATATAAACACTGTGTAGCATGAACTGCTTATGGGGCTTGTTTCATGTGAAACAAGAAAATAAATGTTTGGTTGATCACTGACAATAAGGGAGCCAATGTAACTACAGAAAATGGAAAATAACACACTTACAGAGGCTACATCTACACTTTTCTGAATTCTGTAAGTCCTCAACTGGCCTTTGTTTTAATTCATGCCTCAATTCCACTTTGACTTTGAAATATCTATCACATTACCCCTAAGTAGTAGGATGATGAATCCTTTGTATATAAAAACCCATTTTTAACACACAGACATTTTCAAATCTCTATTGCACTTTAAAATAAAAGGAATGCACAGCTCTCCTTACTGGCACCCCAGTAAGGAGAGATTTGAAAGCAGTGGTGACTAGAAGTGACAAAGGCTCCACACGATCAAAGTCAGCAAAGGGAAATCACTCATTTAAAAACTGCTATAAAGTAAAGAATGGAAAGTAAAAGACAAAATCTCTTCTTCATTTTTGCAGCTAATTATAAAGGTCTCCTTCTTGAAACCATTTTCAGTTCTTTCTTTCTCTCTCCCTCTCATCAAAAATAATAATAACGAGTTAAAATGTAGGGGTTAGATCCAACATCTCACTGCTGTGCTTACCCTTGGGGAGCTGGGAGGTAGAGGATCGTACTGCCAAAGCTTCTGAAAAGAGTTTGGGTGGCTAATTTTCTGTTCACGAAACCTGAATTTCCTTATGCATCTCACACAATTCATGAAATAATATGAAACAGTATTATACCACTGCAAATTGAGACATTTTATCAAAATAAAGAGTGATGATGCCAGCATTTCATTTGTCATTTCCCACTTGTCACTTTTCACTGACAAACTGTTACACATACAACTTTTGTCAAATGCTTCATCTTTAAATATGTTCCAAAATGCCATTGTATCTCAGTATTCATGTAAAGAAGATAGTAAAAACTACTACGTTGCCACACACTAGTTATATAGCTTTATAAAAAGCCTACTTATTAGATAAAGAATATAAAGAACTTTTTATTTGTTTCCATGCTATGTAGGACAAACTTTGGCTTCCTGAAATATAACAAACTATGCACATATTATAAGTACTGAATATAAAATTAGTTATAAATAACTTTTTAAAATTTTTGTCTCAACAGAAAGCTAAAAATTCTAAAGTGACCAAAGAAAATAATACGATTTGGATTCATCTAGCCCTATTAATTTAATGTCTCTTGATATATGCATATAAACTGTCTCTACACTAAAATCTTTTCTAAAAAGCGGGGGACGGGGGGTTTAAATTATCAAAGTATAACCACCAAACGTCACTGCTTACCAGATATAACAAATAATTACTGTGTTTTGCCTGGAATAAAATTGATTTCTATATTCTTAAAATAACTCATCATTTAATGATCACTCTGTTTCCTTTCCTACGGATCTATTCAAAAAAGGAGAGAAGACTTAGTACAGGATATATAAGATGTAGAGACTGATCTGCTAGTCACAACCCCAAGAAAGGATGATATTGTTTATTTTCCGCAGGGATTAAAAAACAGATTCCTTAAGGTACATCTACATAGTGCCAATAAGCAAACACACACACACACACACACACACACACACACACACACACTTCACTGCAGATGATCTTCAAAATATAATGGCCAGTGGGTTTCTGCTGATGGAACATAAGGCTTCCAAAATTACTCAAAACATCAAATTATGCTCAGGACTTTGAGGGGCGGATACCCTATGTTCTGTTTAATGTGTATGTTCCATTGCATATATTTTTTTAACCAAGTATATCTTTATTTTAATAACAGGCCAAGAACTAAAAACACTTTAGAGAAGGGCTATTTTTCTACCTCAGCAAAACTTCAGAGGACATGCTAGATTGTTGGATGACCCCAAAGCCTAAGTTCATTCTATTTCAAAGATCTTAAACTCTTTAAAAAAAAAAAAAAAAACAAAGTGGAGTAAAAGAGGAAAATACAATCTTTTCTCTTTTGAAGTAATAACACGGTTCCTCCTTATAAGTATATTGGTACTCATCTTTGGCTAAAATGAATTTAATGTTTTCTCCATTTTTCCCATGTTGACAAGGTGTTTCTAAATTTCTAAGTATCTTTTTCATTTCAATATCTCAGTATCTATACTCTTTCATGTCTGCACTCCTTTCAAAAAGTAAAATGCCTGTCTACAACTAATACGATGACTACACCTAACCTGAACCACATTTCCTTTAGCTCTTAATTGAAAAGGAAATGTTCTACATGTAGACAATTAGACTAACTGTTGTTGCAGACAATGTTCATCTCTAAGTGAGGCCCTGCCCAACAATTATGAGCACATTTGCTTCCCTATTTGAATACATCAATGTGTATTGAATAATAAATTTTTTTCCTTGCAACAAGAGTTACATTCTTAAAATGGCTGCCTGGTAGCAAGAAATTGGGTCTACTTCTGGTCAACTAGTCATTAGATTACTTCAACAGACCATTCTTTAACAAAATTAAATTATTTTAAAAACTAATTCTTTTTTCCCCCAAGAAAGCAATTTTTTTTCAAAAAGACAAGTATCTCTAAAAGATACTCTCCCCATTTAAACATTTCCCCCCTAAGATCGAGAATATTTAACACCAATAAAATCATCAAAATTCACAGGAAAATGAAAAATATCAAAAAGATTTCTGATGTTTAATGCCTCCTATCAGCAAATACACCATCTGGTATACTCAAGCGCTGTTCATTCAGTTTAAATAAAGCTGTCTGAAAGTTCTTCTTTAAACCAAACATTAAAAAATGAAACTGCTTATGTTAACAATGAATGAAGCACAGTAATTTATTGCTATTAAAGCACAACTGGCCAATGCCTTTCAGCAGTCCAGGAGGAAAGCAGAACGCCTTGCTTCCTCTGGAAACTTGATTGGCATCACTTTCATTTTATGCTGTAGGTTGCGAGGCCGAAGCATTACATACAGCAGAGCATTTTAGGTATTTGTGCTAATCGTGGTAAAAAGGATCATCTGATTCTTATTTTCATCATCCTTAATAATCTTTTCTTTTTCTAAATCTTCAAATAGATATGTAAGTTTTAATCACCAATTTCACAAATATAAATTTCCCCATTAATCATTCTTTTTCAAAATCCTTATGGAGTGAATTACTAGCTGAGAGGGGACGCCAATTCTAGTAAGTGAATGTTACCCAGCAGGGATATAAAGCTGTCATCACCACAGTGCTCTTGCTTGCTCTAAACTCTCTCCCAGCCTTCATATGTTTTTTAAAGAGATATTAGCCTTTTTTTTCTGAGGACCTTCTATAAAAGCTGACTGTCATACATATCCAAGCATTTATATTTTATTACATACATGCTTTAAAACATTGCTTAGGTAAGAACAAACACATCCTAGAAAGTGTTGGAAAGACAAAGCAAAACTGATCTACTTTCTTATAGTCTTCTGAAGCTAACTACATTGTAAACAATCCACTAACTTTTAAGTCCCCTATTAAAACACAACCTTGAAGACTGTTATAGTGTATCTACCACCTCAGCTAGTTAAATCCAGACACTAAAATAATCTCTTTTTTAATGAAAACTTAGTTCTCACCAAGGAACATAGCAAACTCTCTCCTAAAAAAGTAGAATAACAGCAAAAAATTTACTATTGCAACTAATGCATTCAGAAACATTTATTCACCTCAGTGTTTGAAAAGCAGTAAGATAAACTGCCATTTTATTGAGTAACTAATTAACTTAATGATTTTCGCTAGTTTTAGGGGGGAGCTTTTAAGAAAAAAGAATAACAAATACATCCTCCCTAATTTTGATCTCTATTTTAAAAAACATTATTACAGCCATCTTTTCAACATTGATAAGACTGCAATGTATCTGAAAATGGAAATGAAATATAATGAGCTATAAATATATTTGTAGTTGTCTATATTTATTATATTGCTTCATAAAGAAAATTTAAACAAAAGGAAGTAGGGTAAAAGAAATATAATCTACTTTTATTTACCCTATGTTCCAAAACAAAAAGTCTTTCAATTATCAAGAACTGCTACCTAGAAATATATTTTAAACAGTTTTTAAATTTAAAATGTGCATTTTTAAAAGCTTTGCTTTACTCCACTATATATACATGATTAAAAGTCACAAAGAAAATCATTAACATCTCAATATACTTTTGGAAACTACTGTATATAAACTTAACCCTCCCCCAAATAATCATTAACATGCAATAAAAAAGATTTTGTACTATTGAAATTTTGTATTTTAATTTGTTACATTTTTAAAGCTTTCTAAATTAAAATCTTTCCACACAACGTATTATGCTATATAGAGTAAAATCTTCCTTTTAAAAAAATATTTTAAAATCCACCATATGTAAAGTATTTAAACCACTTTACTACTTTACTATTAAGTATTAGAAATGGTATTTGAGACAAAATAATGTCATCTTTATTTTCAGTTTGGGAAGCAGCTAGTGAGACCTTTGATACTACTAAATGAAGTTAAAACTCAGAAAAAGTGACTAAAGCAGCCTGTTGAAACAAATCTAGTATTCATCACCAAGACTTAATAACTTCAGTTTATATCAAATTTATAAGAAGTGGTCAAATGTGAATTAGTCTCAGAAAATATGAAAAGTAACTTTTACTATTTTATACTAGACCTGATGAAGGCAGGTTCTTTCATAGTTCAATATAACATAGTGGGGGAAATTAGTTTGGGGGAAGCATGATTGCTAACAATTACATTCTAAAATGTTGAGACTTCTCTCAATTTAGTGAATTTTATTAGGTCTTCAGAAATAAATCAAAATTTCAAGTCCAAGTTTTTTATTTATGCATGGGCTATTTTGATAATACATCCCCCCCCAAATTTCCAAAAGTTATTTAATCAAAATGTTATCAGCATGTATCATGCTGTCTCACATTTAGCTCCACCATATTCACTATATAATTTTTCTTTCTTACATGCATATACTAAAAGATGATATGAAAAGCCCAAAGTTACTGTTCCAGTCTCAAGACAGCACTTTAATAAATGCCACTTTTAAAAAGGGGGTTTTAGAACTATCACATTTTCTTTTGCTTCATTAAAGTGTATCTTCAAGTCCATAAAATGAAAGATATATAAGCCATACTCTATAGCCAACTAATTTTTTAAAAGCTTTAAAAATTGAGAGAATGTTTCTCAGGGGAGATGATTAATATTAGGAAATTAGGCAAACCATTGTCCAATGTCCACCATAAAGAAATAGTAGTAGCAAAATAAGTAAAAATAAAAAATGTTACTTTATAAAATGTCTGTTTTTAATTCTTTAGAAAGGAGTGGACATATGCAGTTAGGTATTTACTTCAAAATACATACTATGGCTATTGGAACATGGGATTGGAGCTTATCACCAAGCTTTGCAGGGGTTTGTATCATTGCAGGCAGGTTAATACTAAGAATTACATTAAATAGGCTACTGCTGAAAATATTAGGATAAAAAAAGTTAGAAGCAAAAAATTTAAACTAGTAATTTATCCCAAACCCAATAAAACTGCAAACCATGTAAAATTGTGCATTTTATTTGTGTAAAAAAAAAAATCAAACCAAGCAAATGGCACATAAACCTCAAAATATTTTAAAGTTTAAATTTCTTACATATCTTCATTTTATAAAATTACTTTTCTAACCACTTTAAAAGGCGGCAGCTAAGTAGTAAAAACTACAAAAGATTTTCTTTAAATAATATTAAATTCTTGGAAAGGGAAATAGCATGTGCCCAATAAGGCTACTATTCTATTTTTACCTGTTGTGCTATAATTCATAACAAAGTTACAAACACATATGACTCTAAACTTTGTAGAAAACAGTAGCATTAAGCCTCTAAGGGCCTGATAGATTCGTGGGGATTCTTTATTCCACACTTGAAATGTGGCACGAAATATTCCCACTTGTTACTCATTTGTCTCAAAGCAACTGTCCTAGCTACAAAGTTAACAATACTCCTGTTTCTGTACTAGCGAGAGCACTAAAGACTAGTTCACAAAAGCGCAAGCACCTAAACTTCATCCCTCCACCAAATACTCCGAGGCAAGGAAAAAGAGTTAAATCCCTAAAAAGCTCTCTAGGAAAATCTAGAAACAGTTAGCTGGCTGTGACATAAACCTGCCAACACCTCAGCATACAGTGGCAACGTGCCCAAAACATGCCACCCTCTGGGTAAACCACTTTCTTGTTTTAACTCAAGATGAAGCTACCAGTGGCAGAGGAGAGGCGACGGGGGTATTACTTGGCGACCTGGAATTCACTTCCTGTAATCCTACACCCGACAGCGCCTAATCAACCTGAACCCTGACACCCAGGCCATTATCGCCGGCCGCCGGCTGCGCGCGCCTCCTTGCTCTGGGCTGTTACCTCCCACGGCCTTGGCCACGGCGCCGTTGGGCCTCCCGCGGGCTCCCATGGGGCTGCCGTTCTGTTCCAGCCGGGCCACCTTCACCGGAGGAGGCCCCTTGACATCGGGGCTGCCGCTCCGCCGGTCCGGGCTGTCCCGCAGGCACGGGCTCTCGCTCCGCCGCTCCATGCTGCTCCGACTCGGAGACAAAGTTCCCACCGGCAGGTCGCAATAAAACGCGCAGGGACCTAGGGAGGGGGCGGGGGGGAGGAAAAGGGGAGGGAAGAAAAAAAGAGGGAAAACCACTGACACACGTGATAGACGTTCAGGCCAGTGGCAGAGCGATGCACCACAGCCACACAAACTTCCTCCCACGCCGCCCGAGGGGCCTGAGCCGGGAAGCCCGTCCCAACCCTTCACTGGGCCGCCCAGAAGCAGCCCGGAGCTTGCGGTGCTGTGACTGCCCAGTCGTTGTTCCCATGGAATAGCCCTAGGTGACATCGTCGGGGTCTGCACCCCGGGGCCCCCCAAAGTGTCCCGTTCATTAGGACAGAATAAGCATAAACCGTTCCCGGGTGCGACACCCTCGCAGGCTGGGGGTCAGGGTTTCGGAAGAAGTGAACTTCATAAAAGGACATCTCCCCCACTCAAGGAGGGTGCGGGACATGTACACAAGTCCATGAGAAGCCGGATAGACCACAGGACAAATGCGCGGTGAATGGTGGGGCGGGAGCCCCACCAAAGGCCTGGCAAAAGGAGCCCCTAAGTCCCCGCGTTTACCCTACCGAGCCAGCCTACACACCACACACACACACACACACACTTTGTACAGAATCAACCCTAATTCCACATTAATAAGCATCCCAAAACAACTGGAGGTATTCACCAGAATAACAACCTGCATCACAAGAGCGGAGGCTACAATTGTTACTATTATTTTGGAACGTTCTTATCTCCACCCGATCCTAAGTGGTTTTTCATAAAATGCTCTTCAGCATCAAACACAAAAGCCAAAAAAAGCATTTAAATCATCAGGTGCACAAGCAGCCTTTATCAACCCCAATTTTAAAAAATCTCTCCAAAAAGTTTTCCTCTGGGGCGCATGGCTGGCAGTGCTCTCTTCACGGAACCCGCGTATCTCCGCAGCCCTGGATTTTTTGGGGGGTAGGGGGCGGAGAGGAGAAAAACACCTGATGAAACCGCACTCACTGGCACTGACATCCCTGAGAAGCAGGAACCCGGCACACCAAGGTGCGCTGGGAGTCCTCCCGGGCGCTCTCGCCGTGGGAGAAGCTGCGTGGCCGCGGTTCCAGAAGACGAGGTGGGGGTGGCAGAGGGGAGGTGAGGGAACAGACGCGAGAGGCGCAGAGGCGAGCGGGAGGGCTGCGGGCAGACATTCGGCCGCACTCCCGGCTGCGCCGTTGGAGAGGGCGAGAGCTGCAGGGAGGGAACTCGGCCGGCCGGACCGGGGCTTCCCCGAGCGCGGCGCGGGAGCTCTCGCCCTGCGTACTTACTGCTCACGGTCTGTCTGCAACTTGGCTGGCTGGGGCTCTGTCCATGGAGCAAAAGTAGAGAATCCAGGGTGAAAAGTTTCTGGTGCTTTGCCTTGCAGTGTTCTCCTAGTCTTCCTTCCTTTCTCTTTCCTCCTTCCCCTTTCCTCTTCCCCAGGTCCTAACGCTTACGGTCCTGGGTCAGGGTGTCTTCTAGTGCGGAGATGGTTGTTATGATGATGATGATTGGGGGGAGGGGGAGGAGGAGATGGAAAGGAGGGCTCCACCAAAGGGGCACCCGAGCGAACGGGGGAGGGGACGGAGGAGGGGAGAAGAGAGGAGGCTGAAAAAGCCTTTTCACACCTTCGGGAAGGAGACCGGTTCTGGAGACACACAGCTGAGAACTGGGAGGCGGCGCAGGCGGGCGGGGGCCGCCCTTTGGCGAGGCTGCTGGCTCTCGAGGAGGCGCGGCCGGAGCCTCAGGGCCGGTGCCACCGAGAGCAGAGAAGGCGCAGGGACCCAGGACCGCGCGCGGGAGGAAACGCGGCAGCCGCCCAAGCTGTCACCTCCAGCCTCTCTGTCGGCCGCCGCCGCCAGCAGCCGGAGCCGGACTCACTGACAAGCCACAGAGGAGACACACTGAGAGGGAGATGATTATTAGTTGCGTTGAGTCATCAGGCAAAGTGAGTCCTTTTGGGTTGTCCTCGGTTTCCTATTTCTCCCCCTCCCCTTTTCCGTCCCCAGATCTAGCGCCTTCAAAATAATTTGGGGTGGGGGTAGGGGAAGTCTCTGGGTTATTTCGAGATGGGGGTTGGGGGGGCGAAATATCTAAACCCAAGCCAGAATGGTCCACCGCAATGAAGGAGGAGAGTGGGGGGCGGGGAGGAGGGCTGGGGAGGTTGCCGGGGGAGGGGGGCCCCGCCTGGCAGGAAATTAAACATCAATCAATCAATCGCTGTGAGCCTGGCGACCCAACAGCAGCGGGGCTGCTGAGGACGCAGAGGGACCAGCCAGGGGCGGGTGGAAGGCAGGAACGAGGGAGGAGGAAGAGGGAAGTGGGTGGTGGGAGAGCGGTGTGGCGAGGGCCGCGCGCGGAGCGGTGAAGGACCGATGGGAGAAAACCAAGTGCCGCGCCAAGCGGTGGCGGCGGCCGGCGGGTGGGTGCTCCCGGTGCAAGCGGGCTCCGGGGCCTGGGATCTGGTCCTCCTCCTCGTGGCGGGTCCGGGGCGCGGCCGCCTCGCCCAGCCCCTAGGCGCACTCGTCCCGGCGCGGAGGCGGCAGCGACGAGGCAGGCGCCAGTTGCCTCGTCTGCTTGAGGAGGCGCAGACCCGCGCGCTGGAGGCGGCCTCGGCTGCCTCCGCTCCGGTTCTGCTAACTGCACCGAGTACTTTCGACTTTGGAGATAGGAGGACTATCGCCTCCCCCACCCACCGCCTCCGCCCACCACCCACCGCCTCCGCCCCTCGGAGCAACTTTTCCCGGTGCCTGAGAGCTCCCCCTCCGCGCGGAGCCAGCCGTCCGGGCCCGCCACACCGCCGCACGCGCGGGGAAGGCCGCTTCTCCCTCAGAGCGAGCACCGCCGCAGGTCCAGAACAATAGCCCGGGTGTCCCAAATGGCAGGAGCACCGGCACTGCCTGCCGGGCTGCGGGTGCCACAGGAAAGAGAGCTGTGTTGGGGGCGCGGGGAGGGGTGCATCCTTGGCAGACGTCCCTGGAGCGCTCGCAGCGCCGGCGACATCTCGAGCAGCGCAGCTCAGTCCGCCTGGAGGCCGTGACGAAGTGGCGGCGAGGGCGGTGGGACTAGCTTTCCTTCGGCTGCGGGGACTGGGACTCCTGGGACCCCAAGTAGCTCGAGCCCTGGGCTGCGAGCGTGGCAGAGCTGTGCGAGGAGGACCCAGACACTGCGTCCCTGGGGAGGCCGCGCGGGGGCGTCTCCAGGAGGTCCCGCAAAAGCGTAACCGAGCCACAAACTTTTGCCTACTCCGGCGGTCCGCAGCCGGGCTCCGGCCGCGGTGTTCATTTAAGGTGGCGCGGTCGCTCGCCGAGCAGGGAAGGCTTCAGCCGCGCTTTTGTCCCTGAGGTCCCGCTTAGGAGCCAGACCTCCTTAAAGAAAAGCACGTGGACCGGGGCTGCGGCCCCCGCGAGACGCCTAGCGCACTGGCTGACACTCACGGTCCCGACCTGGGGCGGGAAACGGTGGACGCGACCCCGCTTGCCTTGAAGCCAGTGAATCCCTCTCAGCCGGCGGCACCCCCCGTCCCTCCCGCACACCTTGGCTCTCCTCCTTTATCCCTTGGACCCCGAAGACTCCCCACATCCCGCTGCCTTAGCCACCATTCCCCCTTAAGAAGCGTTGACTGTACGGCGGCGCCAGAGGGCCAAACTAAATTCGGTTTCGGGAAACGCTCTCGGGGGCAATTCTGGAAATTCTGTTCGGGTGAACGACAGCGGGAAGTCGCATCAGTCTAGCGTGCCCTGGGCCTGGCCGAGGTCCACTCTCCGCACCTATCTGGTGGGCGACGTGCGCGTGGCCATCCTCGAAAAGTAAGGAGGCGGGAGACCCTCTGGAAGAGAAAGGGTCCCAGAAGCGAAACCTGCCCCTGGCCCAAGTGTCAGTACCCAGATCCCGGAGAACCCCGCACCCAGGCACCGCCCACAAAGTTCCATAGGAGCCCGAGGCGACTCCGAAGGCGGTCGGACCCCAGCCGAGAAAAGAAGCCAACTGGACAGTAAACAGACCTTCGAGGAGCCACCCTGGGAGTTTTAGGAAGCGTTTTCTTTTTCCTGATTTTTATTCCCCAAATCCTTTCCCTCCCCCACCTCCCCAAACGAACGGTTTTAGAGAAAATTCACAATTCAAGTCTGAGAAAAAAGTGGCTCAAGTAAATCAACTCGTTGGTGGTAACTAAGAGTTTGGGCTGCAAAGAAACAAACTGTAAGTTTGATCGACACACTTTTTTCTTTATGTGTAATTTCACGTCGGAATGGGCAGGGGATGTTAGAAAAACCAACTGCCCTGTCAAAGTTTGAGTCCGTTTTCAAAATAGGAAACGGCGCATTTCTTATTAATATCTCAACAACGATAAGAATGCTGTTTCTTTGCTTACCTTGGTATTGAACTGCACAATCCTCCTCCGGATCAATGTCCAGGAACTTAGAAGAATTGGTGATATTAGGACTTCAGTACTTCTGGGAAAAAATGCAAATGGTTTAGCCAGATCTTTCCTGTCTGATTCGTCACTATTATTATATCTGATGATGCGAATGGTTGGAGCGATTCAATCTTAAGTCATTAATGAGCTATTTTATAAACATCACTGTTTGAAGATCATTTACATTTTGCGAAGGATAACTTCGCTAACCTCACAGGCTTGTGTCAACACCATGATTACAGGACTTCAGTTATACTCTCATAAACAACACAGCCGTATTGTTAATCAGTTAATATTTTATAAAGTGTAAATATTTTATTATGTTTTGAAGGGAACTATTGATTCTAAATTATTAAACCCCTGAGAAGGGCGATTTAAATAGAATATGAGATTAAGTACAATTAAATGTACATTGTGGCAAGTTTGTTTTCAGATTCTGCACCCTTTTAAATTCATTGACTTTTCTCTTTATTGGAGTGTCTTCTTGTCCGTTTTTGTGAACAAATCTGTCATTTTTGGCTAAAGCGCTCAAAATATTTAAAATTGCATTTAACATAAAAGGAAATGTGAAATACTACGAATTATTACCAGAAATGTATTTTGAATGCTTGTAGATTTATGTTTAGTAACACATTTTACAAATTTAACACATTTTACAAATGTCTTTCGATTTAAAAAAGGAGAATTCTTAGAAGTTTTGTAATATATATACCTGGTGGGGTTTTTTTCCCCTTAAATTTTGTCCCTAATAAAGGCCTTTTCTGTTTCAAATTGCACAAGCTTTTTACTGCACAATTTTTGTATTGACCTTATTTCAAATGAAGTTAGCAATTATTTCCATCATGTTTAATTTTGACAATAAGAAATTTTAAGTAACATTTTTACCTTTCACTAGGATTTTCTGCTTTTTTGAACAGTAAATAAATTACGATGATTCAAACGCTTTGTTTGGTTTCGTTTTATATTCCTCAAGTGGTTTATTTCCAAACATTTTAAAAACAAAATCATTCTCCAAAAAAGAATTGGTTTTAGTTACTTTTAAAAAATAATTTAACCCAAAATGCATTTTTGTGCATTATGTGATTGATAGTTTGCTGCAGAACTCAAAACATAAAGTTCACATTAGGAAACATATATATCTCTCAGCTTTCTTCTCACTGACATTTTTATCGGGAACCTACTCAAAGTTTTCCCCCCATCTCCCCGCCCCCAATTTTTTTCATATGTCATTTAGTCAAAGGTCGCCTGTCTTTCATAATCACACTGAGATTTGTTATTTTAGAAACCAACGGATCTTTATACGCTGAGCTTAAATATGCATGTTTTTCCTTATTTCCACGTTCTCCCCCTTCCTCTACAGCTCTTTTCAGGCCTTCTCCTTTCTTTTATGGCCTGCATTTTTAATGACAACATTTCTCGATTTCTGTCTCTGGACACCGAGGCTTTGGCCATGCTGGCTCTCCACTCTGGCCAGCCTTCCTTCCCCACTGCCCGTGCTGGACAGCCTAGGCCCGACTGCGGGGCGTAGGGTGCCGGGTGCCAGGCGGAACGCCCGCTCTCGGCTGGGCTACCCGGGCCTCTGAAGGCCCAGCATCCATCACCGGGATCTTTAGATTTCAAACCGCTCACCCTGGCAAAGAGGCCCTGCAGGCAGTGCGCCGCCTCTTAGAGAACACTGGAAAACTGTGCCGCGTTTTCCCTCTAATGCCGCACGCCCAGGGAAAACTCTAAGAACTGCCAGCGTCAAAAGCTTTCGACGGTTCTTAGGTACCCACCCTGGCTGGCCGCTACCCCACTCCCCCACCCCCACCCCACCACCCCGCCCCGGGCTTGCTCTGCTGGGGGCAAGAGGAGGGCGGGAGGGAATAGTTTCTTTCACAAAAAGCACACATCAGCTCTGAAGCCAATTTCCACTGCGGACTGTCCGGGCAGAGGTGGGCGACCAACATTTTCGCGGAGCGCTTAACTAATCAGGGCCCGGATTGGTGTTTGGATGCTCCAAGGGGACCAGGGCCCGGGACCAGAACGCGCCTCGAAGGCCAGATCGACTAGGGTGGGCTCGAGCCCTTTCCCAGACTGCTCCTGAACGTCTGATGACTGACTCGAGCGCAGGAGGGCGGGGGACACTTACTTGGTTATCCGCACGCCTTCCTGGTTGGCATCAGAGCTGGACAAATACCAACCCGCTCCAGGCAAAGATAAATTGCTCCTGGCTCCCGCAGAGGCTCAAGGGGCCGGGGCGGGGGCAGAGCACTGTGGAAACCGACGGGCAGCCTAAGGTAGGGGCAGTGGAGGTCCCGCTCCCATCCTCAAATGAACGAGCCTCTGCGGCCTAGACAGCGAGATGAATCCCAGAAAGACGAGACTAACTGGGGAGAGGTAGTGGTCAGCGTTAGACGGTGAGCGGAGCCCCGAGGAGGCCAGGGAATGAGGGGACCAGACAATACAAAGGTCCAGAGGATGGGGGGGGGGGGATGCGCGAAGGTCAGCCAAAGTGCTTCGAGGTCCCAGATACAGGGGATGGGAGAGGGTGTTGGGGGTGGGCACTGCCTTCCTCGAGTGAGAAAAGAGGGGCACTGGTTTCGAAGCTAGGATAGTCGTTAGTTCTAAAGTGTGGGCGTGCTTTTGCTGCGGTCACGGGCTGGGAGACCTGGAAAGGTAGAGTGGGCTCCAAGCATTTACTCCAGTGACACATGACAACGACCCCGGGGATCCCGGACGCTCTCATTCTTTTCTAGCGTCAAGAGCTTAATAGCTGGATCTCCTTCTTGCAGCACGGCAGTGAGGGAGTGACTGCCCGGCTAATCCACTTTTGAGAAAGAGAGAGAGAGAAATCGACTTTAAACGACCGGGTTAACGAGGAGAAAGGGGTGGGGAGGGGGGAGAAAACGCAATGCCACCGCTGCCTCCCCGCCCCCACCCGGGGCAGCCGGGTTGGAAACGGAGTCGCGCTCGGGACCGCTACGGTTTCTGTCGGGAAACACAGCCAAAGGAGTCGGTCCCGTCTCCAATCCCCAGGCCTAAGGTAGCGGCGAAGAACCTGGTGGCCTCGACTTGTCGTCACGGCCTGGTCACCTCCGAGCCCGGGTCACTGCCGGGGTCCCAGACAGGAGCTGAGGCGTCTGCTCCCGACAGCGCCACCGCGTGGGCTGCCGCCCAAACCTGCGGCTCCTGTTCAGCCCGCAGCGTCCCCGAGGGGCCCTTCCGCGTCGCTTCAAGTCCTCGGGATAAGGATGCGGCGGGGGATGGGCAGGTCCCTGGCCGGGGACACAGATGGACCACCCACCACAAAAACGCGCGGGGCAGGCAAAACCCCTCCGCTCTCAGTTGGCCCTCACTCCCTGTCATGAAACGTGCACCTCGGCCGCACCAAGAACTCCGGGCAGGCCAGCCCGCATGGCGAAACCCGCGCCTAACCCTAGCCGGGGCGAACAAGCCCGGAAAGCCGCTTTCGAGGCGACCCAAGCCTCAGCGGTTCCGCGAGCGCCTGCAGGCTCTGGGCCCGCGCCGGTCTGGATGCGCGCCGGCGAGAGCCAGAACGCCTGCCGCGGGACCCAGGGGCGCAGGCACTTACTAGGACCGAGAACGAAGCGGGCAGTCGGTCTGTCCGGCGCTCCAAACCTGCCTGGAGGGCTTCCTCGGCTGGTGACTCGCCTGTACTCTGGGTCTCACGAAGCCCCACCACACCCTTTTAGTCCGTCAAGGCTTGACCCCCGGGCTAAGGCCCAGGTAGCTGTGACGGCCGTGTCCCGAGGCTCCCTTCTCCCTCACCCCGCGGTGCCTCGCCTCTGGGCCCCGAGGCCAAGTCCAGCTGATGTAGCCATCACCTTGCGCTGCCCTGGCACTTCGTCAGTACTCGGGAGCCCACACGTCCCGCTTAGAGGACTTCTAGGTAGATTGGGGGTTATTTTAAATAAATTCAGCTGTTCAAACGCGCGTGCACACACACACACACTTTGGAACTGTCAGCTATTGAAAGGGACAACGATCCAGAAAGGTGTAAATTCACCTGGTATCCACCCAGTGACAAAGCTCCCAGCCCCCACACAACACTGGAGCAGGCACTGGACGCCTGAGCAGCCCCCCGCCCGGCGGCCCGGGACCCGCTGGCGGAGCTCTCCCGCCGGCGCAGCGCCGCCCGCCCGCCCGCTGAGTCCCGACGCTCCGCGTCCGCCGGGCCTGCTCACCTACACCTCGTCACTGGCTGTGACCTGCTCTTTTCTAAATTCTGATATCCATGGGCCACGTGGACCTATCTCTAAGCGTGCCAGGCCCGGCACCCTTGCTAAGTGGCTCACCTTCGCTCGCTGCGCCCGTGTCTGCCCCCCCGGGCCCAGTACCCAGCGAGGGGCTGCGGGTCAGGGCGCGAACGCCGTCTGCTCACCTCCAGGAGCCCACAGCGGGTGCCTGCGGCGTCGCTCGTCCAGCCCTGGGGCTGATTTAAATAACTAATAAGCTCAGAGAAATTTTACAAGGGGGAACTTTTCCTTTTAGTATCAATAAAGCCTAGTAATTGGGTTTGCTGGTTACCTAAGCTCTAGTTTCCCAGTCTCTCTTGCTCTCCGTTCTCGTTCTCTCTCTCTCTCTCTCTCTCTCTCTCTCTCGTCCCCTCTCTCATTCAGAAGCAACATTTTTAAATTTTTTTTTAAAAAACGGCAACTGTATGTGCGTTCGCGTGTGGTGTGCAAGTGTGTGTGAAAAAAGTTGTTTGTTTCGAAAGTCCTTTGCCTGGAGAACAATCATCATTGTCGCTCTGTAGTGAAGAGTTTTGAAAGGTAAAGTATTGTTATTTCAGAGGAGAAACATGTTGACAACAAGTATCAGAATGCAAGTATAACATAGGGGTGTCTAAAGATTTCTTCCCTTTGGGTGTGATAAAGACATTTGCAGTGCCTCCCTAATAATTTGCATTTTAATGAACTCCCAGCACATTTTGACTTCCACTCCTAGATTGCAGTAATATCTCTTGTTATCAGTAGACTTTATACTGTAATGTATTCTACATTTTTATTATTTTCTAATCTTTTTGAAAGCACGCTTTTAGTTGTGAAGGGTTTTTTTTTTTTCCACCTGGGAAACATGCCTTAATTTAAAAATGTGGAAGACCTTTCATGAGTAGTAACTGCCAATAGCCCCTTCGTTAGTGTCCGCAGAGTTGGCTCCTACACAAAATCTCAGAAATCTAAAGGCAATCTAAGCGTGTTTCTCTCCAATCGTAGCGATATATTTTTTATTTCTGTTGTGTAGAAGCAAATAAACCTTTTAAAGGACTTTTTAGAGAAGTGTTATGCTAAAATTTGCTGGAACCTAAATTCCCTACCAGATAAAACATAACTAGTGCCTGCCAGTGCCAGCCAAACGAAATGGAGAGTATTTGTGAGTCAGATTACTGTTGGGGACAGCAACTAGTCAATGAAAAGCGAAGAGAATTCAAGTTTGCAAAGCAGGGGGGTCAGGGAGTGAGGGTAGCAAAGCCGGCTCCTGAAGTTCCCAGGAGCAGCCCAAACCTGTGCGCTCATATTTGCAGGGTTTACATATATGGAGAACTTTTCCTTTCCACTTTTAATTGGAAAATTGATGAGCGTCCCTTAGTTCGTCTTGTTTTAGGCTGAGCCCCAAAGTCAGCCGAGAGTTGCCTTCTGCGAGGTAACTTCCGGACGCCCCGAGTCCTGCACTGGGAAACAGACCAGCCCTCCGCACAGTCCCAGCGGAGGACCGCTTCCTGCCCACGTGTCCCAGCGCCGCCACCGACCCGACCTCCCCGCCGCACCGCGGGCGACAGGCACCGGAGCGCCTTGCCCTCGTCTCTGCTCGAGATCCGCCCGGGTGTCGGCATTTGGGCATTTGGCTGCGGCGGGAAGGACCCGTGAGCTGCGCGTGTGTCCACCCCGTTTCCTCACTCTCGCCGGGTTACAGATAACCCTCCTTCTCGGCCGCTCCGGCCGTGCTCCTGCTCCCACCCGTGCTCCTCCTTCTCGCCATCACCAGGTTCCGAGCGCCCCACCGCAGTGGCCTCACGCTGGGGCACCCTTGTGCCCCGCAACTGGCCTTGTTAAGGACGTGTCCTCCGGCAGTGTCCTCCGACTGCCAGGAAGTCTAGCACCGTGGTAGGGAAGGACGAGAGGACTGAGAAGGAAACTGCGGGGCTGAGAAGAATAACTCAGAGCCTCAGCAATGGACCCCTCAGCCTTCCCTAATGACCCAGGGTCCCCCCTTCCCTCCCAGTTCATCCGCTGCAGGTCCCCAGCAGAGCTGTGGGTTCCTGAGGGAGCTGCTCTGTGAACCCGGGTTGTCCCCTACTTTTTAAGCACCCCCAACCCATTCCCTCCCTGCTATCCCATGTTTTGGTTTCAGTTAAGCTGCTTTCTGAGGAAACCACTTTTATTCTTTTTCTGTCTTTGCCTCATTCGCAGTCCTTTGTATTTTTTTTTTAAAAGAGCACCCCCTAAGCCTGGCTTCTGCCAGACCCTGTACAATCTTCCTAAGCTCTATGTGAAAGAGGAGAAGAGATTTGTCTGTTTATAGCAGGTTTAATTAAGACAGTTATGTGCCTGAACTCTTCGGGCCCCCAATCAATGCATTCTGATTTGGAAAGTCAAATAGAATCACATCTTACACTCGTACTGCCCCTGTTGGCCGCCCGCACGGGACGGAAGCTGTTGTTCCTTTACACTGGCCTGGACCTGGGTGAGTCTCCCGCAGAGCTTGCCCCTCTGCTTGTCCCTTGGTGACCTCCAGTCAGGTCTTCCAGCAAGACCCAGGCCTTCCTGGTAAGGGCCTGAGAGCCTGAACACCCAGCGCACTTCCGGTGGTCCTTCACTAAGGAGCCAGGCGCAGGGCTTCTGAGGGTCCCGCATCCGGGCTGCCACCCTGCGCCCAAGCCCCAGGCCGGGGCACCCACACCGGCACCTTCACCTCGACCTAGTACTTTCAGCCTTAGAGACAGCGGGCAGGCAGTCCCTTCTCTTCCCCAGATGTGGATCCAGTAGCGTCCCCTACCCCCAACTCAGACTTAGGTGCAAGGCTGAAGCCCAAGGGTTTTTCCAATTTGTCATCATTGGAAACCTCAGACAATTGGAGTGTAAAATTTTAAGGGTTTCCAGGGATATGCTAACATCAGGCACTCAGTGAAAAGAGGGGGGCTAAGGGTAGGGGACAGGGATGTGAGACAGACGTCCCTCTGTGCTCTCCTGGACCTTCTTCCGGCTGCAGCCTCGCTGCACCCCGCACTTTCCCACTCTGTCCTCCCCCCTAACCCCGCCTTTGTTAGCATCCCCGCACCTCTGGGGCCTTTAAAAAGTAAAGAGGCAGATAGTGTCAAGAGCGCTCAGCCCCTTCCCCTCCCCCAACACTGTCCTGGGACCAAGGACACAGAGGCCTGGGCCCTGTTGCCTGCGGGACTTGCCCTGACACGGTATGTGGTGTGTGCGCCTTCACTATTCCTGTCCTCCACTATCCGGCCCCAGGACAGCCCCCCGTCCCGGCCGTCCCGGCCATCCTGACCCCTGGAAAGCTGCAGACCTGCCACGGACTTAATCATACCGTCTATAAAATGATCCCTGTGGTTTCCTGTCGATGTGGAATCCAAGGGTAACCTTATTTTTCAAATTAATTTAGTTTTTAGAAACTGGGGCTCTAGAAACACTCAAACGTGCCTGCGAGGGCGGCGGGGGTGTGTGAGAGAGGAGTTGTCCTGAAAGCTGCGGGGAGCAGCCACCTCGGCCGTCGCCAAGTCCTCGATGGGGTGGGCTTTGCCGGCGGTGTGTGCTGCGAGTCCCAGGCGCCGCCCCCACCAGGGCCTCCAGCGACCGGGGTAGAAGGATTAGGTTGGAGGGTCGAGTTTGAAGGAAGCTTTGTTGTTGTTGTTGTTTTTAATTGGTTTTTATTTCTGTGCAGGACTCATTCCAGCACTAGAAGGGTGCAGGAACTGGCCCGCAAGCCTGGGGCTCGCCCTTCCTCGGCGTCAGGTAACGGGGGTGACAGTGTGGTGGCAGCTCCGGGAGCGCAGCCTGGCAGGGCACTGGGCCTCTGGTCTGCGACACACTCACCCAGCTTGCCCGGGGTGTTTGTGCCTGCGTCTGGGGGTGGGGGAACGGGGCTGGTGCCGGATCCAGCCGGAACCACCCTCGCACGGTCTCGCGGAGCGAGGCTCGAGTGCGGACGCGGCGAACGCATCCTCGAATCAGCTCTACGGCGGAGGGGCAGCCCCGGCGAAGTGGGCTGTGTGCAGCTGCAGCCGACAGCCCCCTCCCCTTCTCTTTGCAGGCGTGAGGTGTCCCGGGAGCCCCGCCAGCAGCCCCCGCCCCTTAGGCCCTGGCAATCTCTGCATTTTGTCATCACGCCCGAGTATTTGACATTCGCAATTATCTGCAAATACCCTGATCGGTTTGTATATGAAACACTTTTTTTCCTGCCTAAAGGTTGGAATCTGGTAAGTTTCAGACAAGTGGTTGAGGGGGGAGGTGACCCGGGGGACCGCGGGGGACCTGCCGGGTGAACCCGACGCGGCGAGGTGGGCGACAAGAAGGGACGGGTCTGCGTGCTGCCCTTCGGCCTCCCCCTACCGACCCCGCGGTCCTGCTCCGAGAAAAGGCCGCGCAGAGGTAAGGACGGGCCTGGGCGGCGACCACAGGGTCCTCCTTTGGAAGGAGCGCCCCCTAATCCTCGTGAGGGGTGAACTGCAGGACCAGCGGGAATCACACCAGAGGCCAGGCCCGGAGGTTAATCATTTTGATAACCGGAAAGGGCGCCGCCCCGCCTGGCTGCCGTCACGCAGAGTGTCAGTCACCGGCTCTCGACCCCGTCCCAGAATTACCTGCTCCGAGAGCCCTCCGCTCCGAGCTCTTCCAGGGAAGAGGGAAGGAAACCGCGCCTTCAATCAAAAGAGGCGGATGTCCCTTTGCTCCCCTCCGCCACCAGACTGTTCTAAATTCGGGAGGGCAAAGCCAGCCCCAGGCTCACTCACCACCCCTGCATCGCAGCTCCCGGCTACCTACCCAGGACGCAGTCCGTCTGCAAAACGCAGGTGGTGGGCAGGGGGGCGGCAGGGTGGGTCAAGGAATGGGATTAACTGTCTGATTCTTCTGCTGCCTTGGGGGCCGGATCTGGCCCCGGACTGAGCCCGGGGGCCTCGGGGGCCTCGGGGGCCTCGGGCCCTCGGGCCCAGGGACAGGGAGACCAGCCCCTGTCGGCGCGAGGTGCACACAGCCTGGATACCCCTTCGCCCTGCGCCCCGCTAGGCATCTCCCTCGCAAGCCCCTTTGCAACAGATGTATCAGCAACTTTAGAAACACCAAACCTTTCAGTGAAGCCCCCTCCCCATGCACTCAGCTTGCCACTCTGCTACACACACTGGGTTTAGCTACTTTTCACACATATTACTCACATTTTCCGGAAGAGTGGGCGGGGGGGGGGCAGGTTAGGGAAAGGTGGGAAAGGGGTATTGCAACACCTTAAACTTTAAGGCTTAAAGAAAAATTGCGAGCGGAGGGGAATTTAGAAAGTCTGTCTCTGTAACAGGACCAACCGCCAAATCACTGGCGAATCCTGAAAAGGAAGAGAGATGAGAGAAGCAGGCGGGAAACGAATCTCTTCCTCCTGCCCCCAACACCCTCCGCGCGCCCCTGGCCCAGGTCGCCCGGGCAGGCTCGTCAGCTCGCCCCGCTCCTGCTCAGCCCGTGTGGGCAAGAAAGTGCGCGCGGCTGGAGAAGGTCGTTACAGTCTCCCGTGGCGCCCTGGACTCGCGAGAGTTCCACGAGGGAAAGGCAGCCGAGGCCACTTCTCCACTCCCGAGTCGCATCCCCCTGCCCGAGATTTCCCAAGAAGCAGCCCGCCGCTCCGGAAACATTGACCTTCTTTCCCCGGACTCCTTGGAGCTTGGTCTGTTGTTGGAGTCCGGCTGCGGACACCCACCCAGACCCTTAGATCAGGCCCCGCCTTGGCCGTGGATGCCACGGTGGGGTGCGGAGGCTCCAGGCTGCACGGAGGCTGGCGGATTTCTGTGTGGTCGGGGTGGGGGTGGGGGTCATGACCTCAACGGGGCCGGGCGCGATCTGGTGACACCTACTGAGCCTTGCAAGCCTCCTCGACGGCCCTAGGCCTGCGGAGAGGGAGGCAAGGACAAGGTGCCCGATGCCAGGTCACCTTCACCCCTTTATTTCCTATCTTTCTTTTTAATGTCCGTATCTTTGTTAGATGTATGACTGCTATAGTCCAGTGATCATAAAATGCCCCAGGGATTGGGCGAGACTGAGAATTTGGCACCTCAGGTGACCTCTTCTCAGTATTCTGTTCCCTACCCAACCACCTCAAACGTAGGTACCCCCGGCAGTGCGCACTTTGGCAGATCTGATGGCTGCTCTGGCCCAGGGGCGTGCGCACCCCCTCCAAACCTGCGCGCCCCAAATTCACCCTTGCCGCAGCTCTCACATCGCGCACCCCTAAACCAGCCGGAGTCCCCAAGCACGTGCAAGCATCCTCCCGCTTTGAAAAGGAATTCCACCCGAGTCTTCCATCCCAAACCGCTTTGCCTTTGGAGCACTACTCTGACCCAAGTCCCAGGAGAGAAGAGCCAGTGGCTTAGGGACTCCTGCTCACCTGCACTTGAGACACTGGAAGGCCCCAATTAACTATCAGTTGTATCTGGGCTGATGGGTGCAAAGTGGCTGCGCCCCGCAGAGGCGCTCGCTCCCTGGGTCCAGGTAGGTCTCCGAGGGCCTCTGGAGTCGGGGTGGGTTGTGGTGAATACCCGCAGCGCGCGCGGATCCCAAGCCAGGAAACAGGGCGCGATGTAATGGGGTTGGTCGGTTACCTCTCCAGGGATCGACCTTGACTTTGTTGGTAACTTAAGAAGAGCCTCTGAACTCGGGAAGCGCGTTTTGGGGAACCTCCTTGCACACACCCCACCCCTGCTTTCTGGGCCTCGCATCTTTCCCTCCACCCTTCGGCTCCTACCCGCCCCCCCGCCCCCGCCGCCCCTTCTTGTTAGAGGCGCGCGGCGGGCACTCGGTTTACGGAGCCGCTGGTTCAGATGTTTATTCGCAGCTAATTGCTTATGCAGGAAAATGCTTGTTACCCTGGCGGAGAGCTTCCGCCCTGCGCTGGCCGACCCCGCCGGCCGCAGCTCGCCGATCCCACCCGCGAAGCCACGGAAGAACCCGCGGCAGGGAGGCGGCTGTGCCACTCTGACTCCGGCCACCACCGCTGCTCCCGACTTCCGGTAGAGGGAGCAGTCACGGCCGCCACGCCAGCCAGGTCCAGGCCTCAGGTTGGCTCTGCTGCCAGCGTCAGCTCAACACCGAGCACGAAGGGCAGGCGGCCTCCTTACCTGCCCTCAAGGTGCTCGCTGCCAGCAGAAAAGGAAACACAGGGCCAAGCCCACTCCTAATCCCTAGTAGTTGCACAGCAAAGAACATAGGCGACACTGAAGTATATTCTTTAGTTCTAAACATAGTTAAAGAAATTTGTAGGTGAGATCATCTCCTTTGCCCATATTCACTGGAAAGAGAAAACAACAACAAAAGAACAAAAAAGGATGTATTTACACATACATATACATACGTACGTGTGTGTGTGTGTGTGTGTGTGAACTTCTATAAGTTCCACAAAGTTTGACCCTTATTTTTAAAAATTTTAGGTGATCTAACCCCTTCTCCCTGTGTTTCCAAGTCGTTTATTTCCAGGAGATTTCAGTGTTCCTAGCACAACAGGAACTCAGATGAGGCTGGCTGTCTTTGCTGGCTTCTCTTCCTTTCTTACTCCATATGCTTAAGGATTCACAAACTTTCAATTTAAGATATGAACAATATTTAGAAAACATCCCTAATCCAGGGTCATGGGGAACCCACAGCCCACTGCACCCAATGTGGCTGCACACCTGTGCTAAGGGGCCAGAGATTCCTGATCAATACTCCCGCAGGTAAAAGCTTGCAGGCTCTCTTTATACAAAAATCCCCACAGGAACCTACATAAGAGCCCTCCCAAGCCCACCTCACTAAAGCCTCTTCAGAGAGAATAGCTAAAGCAAAGAGGCATGTTTCACACTTGGAAGGAAACTTAAGGACCATAGACTAATGGTTGTAGTTAACTGGTGAGGAATCTGAGCTGAATAAAGGCAAAGAATCGCACTTCTGGTGAGAAAGGCCCTGAACGCTGAGCTGAGACTGGAATTCTCCTCTTACCCCTCAATCCAGTATAGAGTTGACCACAAGTTATCAGAAATGCATTTCACTGTGGTCATTATCCTTAATAATTATTATGTTTCCACATATTTAAGGGTTCTTTGTAAGGCATATGCCTTTCATAATATAATAGTAAGAAAATCATTCAGGTCTGTGTGAGCGAGTATTACAGTTGCCTCAAGGGTGGCTGAATTTTAGAAATGAAGTTCCATGTAGCAATGAAGCATTTGGGGGAAAGATTATACAAAAGAAATGGTAGTGTTTTATCCCACTTTAAGAACATTGCATGTGTGCAAATATACGAAGGAGTGAAGAAAACAAAACAAAAAACGTGGGGTTGTTGGTGTTATAAAGGCATTCTTCCACATTGTATAACTTTTCTTGAAAAATTAAAGCTAATTTAGTGTATTTAAGTATTTGTTTATAAATTTTTAAGTGTTAAATTCTGGTGTCATTTTTATGGGCCATGAGGAAAAAATATAAACATTTTTAAAGTTGGATTTGAAAGAATAAAAATTGAATTTCTAGAAAGTTCGTTTAGGCACAGTAGAAGAAAATCTTTTGAGTGAAATATTAAGGAATAAGAAAACACTCCACACTGGCTTTGTAATAAATCCTAAGAAATAAACATTTTATCATTCTCTCCATGATTACCCTTTTTCTATTTTTTGATAAGGTCAACACAAAAAATATTTACAAGGACACTTCACTATTCCTTTTTGTATCTGGTTCACAAAGGCACAGAGAGATACATTATGAAATGGAAATGTCTCAGTCTCTTTCCGTAACTAATGTCTGATCTTTAGCAAATGGCACTGTGATGTCATTGAAATGGGTATTGGACAAGGTACCAATTGATTTATTGATTTCCCTTCTTCAAGTCCTTTGGGATTTGGGGAGAAGAAAAAGCATAGGTTGGCTGAAATGTGCAATACTTATTCTATCATATACATGCAAAAATTGTTTTTGGCTGATAAAATCGACAATTCAGAAGCACTGCTTACAGAAATTCATAATGGAATGACATGAAGACCACTCAACTGATCAACTTGCCTCTCCCTGACCCTGTCATTTTATTTGCCCTTCTAATTTTAATCTTTTAGAAGTCAAAAAGCACCAAGTTTTCAGTGATCTTATACACAATGGGAGCAGGACGAAAAGAAAAGGTTTGTAGGGGAAGGAAACAAAATAGGCACATTTGCTTTCAAATACATAACCCTTACATCCTGTTCTATAGCCCTGTAGTATTGCTGATGACTGGAGCTTGCTGTGGCTCTCACAAGGGATCTCCATGGTGCTTGGCTGGAGTGACTTCCCACCTGGGGATTCAGAGAGCTTCCTGTGGCCTAAACCTGTGATGGTTCACAGCAGACTCATGGCAATAAAGAAAACAAGGCTGGTCTGATTGTCTCTGGTTTGGTAGGAGAGGATTTCAAAGCGAGGCTCCTTTCAGCCTCAATCACTGAACCATTTTCTTAAAGAGAAAGACTTTTAATCCAAGTCCTGTCAAAAAGGCCAACTAAACCACCTGGAGTAACTCTGCATTGTAACACTTGCCTAGGAATTACCACACACAACAGTATCTATAGCAAAGCCATAGGAATAAAAACAAACCGCACACTTCCTCTCCCTTGGTACTCAGTATGGGTGAGCTGCATTGAATAACAGGGAAGATGTGCTATAATGCATTCTCAACACGACTGCATATTAGCTACCATTTTCCCGTTCCCTCCCATCACTCCAAGAAGAATTGAACATCTTTACCTCCCAGAGTTTTCTATTCATTTAACTCAGTCCTCTAGATTTAGCACCATAATCTGGGAAACCTTACTGGCTAAGGTGAGTTGACTTTTCTCAGCTTTGTGTCTGCAGGAGTCAGAAGGATATGGTGACGAGAGCCTCTCCCTCCCACCCCCCAGAAGAGAGGTGTGCTTCCAGAACACGTGGTTCATTTTTACCAGTCACGAGTTTCCTGTTGAGGCTGGAGTCTAGGCATTGTCTGTGCCAGGGGAAACTGGATGGCGATGCCCATGAAGAAGGGGCTGAGCAGTGTGCACGCACCTTTCCTCACCCCAGGGAGGGCTGGTGGTGAAGACCATGTTAGACAGGGAAGTATGTGGAGAGGAAAGAATTGTGATCACTTTTAAGGGGGGTTTGCTGTGCACACTTGGAGCTGAGGCAGAAAAAAAATCTCTTCTTTTTAAAAGATTAAATTTTAAACAATAGTGTCCATCATCCTTCAATGGTAACCTTAATATTTAAAAAAAAAACAACCTTAAAAAAAAACAAGTCTGTAAATATTGGGGGTGGGGGGAAGAAGCATTATGCTTCAGGATTTTAAACCTGCAGAGTAATTACCTTCAGTCTTTGACACCTGCTGGCAGTGTAACCCTAGGGAGGGTAACTTACCTCTCTGAGCCTCATTTCCCACATTTGTCAAATGGGCATAATACCAACAGCTAGCTCATAAAATTGCGAAGAGTCAATGAAATACTAAATTTGAGTTGCTTAAAACAGTTCCTGAAACGTGTATTTGAAAATGTCCACTGTGTTATTATCGTGTGGGAATTGCTAATCCAATCAGCTATCTCTCTTTTTCTCTTAATTCATTCTGCAAATCACCGAATGTAAACAATGAGTTGAAGGTTGGATCACAGTGTTCTCTTAGATTCATCTTTTTAGACAAAATAATGCAAAAAATCTTATATCACTTCATTGCCATTCCTGATCTTTATTAAGTATCTCTCTAGAACCTTTCCTTTAACTCTTTTGCACTCTTTCCTCCCCTACACCAGAGGCTCCTCAGTGGGGGGGTGGGGGTGGGGGGGACATGGGCAGAGGTCATTTCAAAGTCTTCCCTGGAGGGCTATGGTCAGGCAAGTAGAGCTTTTTATCAGTCAGTCCCAGTGATAACCAGTGTTCTCCATCCAGTTTATAAATTCTGATGCCATTTTCCTTATTGCCAGATTTTTCTGAGCTGTGTTCTTTCAGCTACGTGGAGACACTAGCAGCCTCAGATGGGGTCAGTGAAACAGCAGAGCATTCAGGAGCAGCAATGACAAGCCAGTCTCTTCAGTTACCAGGAAGATCAATTGCCAAACTGAGAACTCTGCTTGAAACCTCAAAGGAACTGCCTCTTAAGTCTTTAGCAGAAGCAGAGCAGACTGTAGGAGTTACCCCCAAAGACCCACTTGTACCATCCTGCAGCTTGTGTCCCTTTTCCTGGGGATTTCTGAAACCCACATGCTAAACTGAGTCAGCTCCTAGCTGCCTGGTCGGCTCATTATACACCTGGCATACCACTGTCTTTGACGGGAGTTGTAGGTATTAAAATGGAGAGTTGGGAGGCCCAGGAAGAGAATGCCAGAAGGGAAACACCCAAGACGCTGTTCTCTCTGATTTGCTCTTTGATTCAGTGTTTTGTCCTTTGTGAGCTCTACCTAGATATTCACATCAGCTTGAAACATCCATACAATGAGATTTCAATGACCTTCCAGAGCACGTTCAGTCCCACAAACCAAACACAAATTGATTGCTTTTTATCGATCAAATCTACTGCAGCTTAAGGAAAGACACCACCAACCAGCTGGGAACCCTTGTTCCAAGATGAAACCCTCTGGCTCTTTGGGGTGGATTGGGTTGTTATAAACTAAAGCAGAACTATGGAGCCTGAAGTATCAACACTCTCACTCTTTCCCTCCCCTCCTGCAAAGCAGCCATTTGTTTTTATTGCTCCTGTAGATATTTTCAGTCCCTGTGTAGGGCAAAGGAGAAAAATGAAGGTGGGTGGGGTGAGGAAGGACCTGGATAATAGCCACCAACCTGGATTGGCTGAAAGGCTGACATCAGAACCTCAAAACACAGGTCACAGAACCAATTCAATTCAATAAATATACTAAGAAACTATTGGCTCATACATTCTATTTGCTCAGCTACCTTCAATCTCAAGGAACAATGAAAACTACAAAACAATAGCTATGAATGTTACTAGGCACTTTATATGCATTAATTCATTTAATCCTTGAAATAATACCATGAGATAGGTACTATTATCATCCTCATTTTACTTTCAAAAATGAGTTCTGAGAGGTTAAATAATTGGCACAAGGTCACACTGCTAATGAGGAGTTGGGTTAACTAGCAGATCCGAGCTACTCAGACTTTCTATCTGGTTTTTTTTTTTTTTTTTTTTTTTTTTTTTTTTTTTTTTTTTTTTTTTTTTTTTTTTTTTTTTTTTTTTAGATTCTTTTTTTTTTTTTTTATTGGGGTGACATCTGTTAGCAAGGATTACATAGGTTTCAGGCATACAATTCTACAGTGCATTGTCAGCTTGTTGTATAATCAGTTTCTATCTGGTTTTGTCATCAGCCTAACAATGTGAAGTAAGAGATGAGTTTTTATTCATGTGATCCTGTTTAAGGGCACCATTTAGCAATCATTTTGAAGTGTGTTTTCAGACCAGGAATGGCCCCAGGCACACTATAAACTACATCATGTGCCCCTCTAAGGACTTACAATCTAAGGTCAATTATTACAGGACTACATCCTGTTTGACCACTCAGATGATGGACAGAACACCTGGGTAAACAAACAGATTTCATAACCCAAGGTACAATGGTATACTTGCACGTTTTGGAGTGGCAATTGCAGAGGAGTAGCCAACTTAGAAATTTTGGCTTAGAGGACATGTGACCACTATCTCACTGATGGCATGTGGGAACTGCTTCTTGGAGAAAGAGGTACCTTTGATGCTGATGGAATTGAGACAAATGGCCACATTGATTGGGGACGAGACCTGATGTATACAATGAAGTGCACAATTTGCTAAGGACACGAGATGATCTCGCCAGGGCAGTGGTCAGAATAGTCACCAGGTGTCACATGGGGAAGAGCTGGCTGGCAAGTCAGGGCAGGGTAATGGTTTCCAAGGCCACACAGTGAGCCTGGCACTGATACTCCACACCCACCTTCAGCTTTTTACTTCTTTGTATTCATGATTGCCGTCCCTATGAAATCCTCCTTCAAATATTTTGTAGGAAGAGTGATCTAGTGGTCTGATACATTAAATCATTCAGCTATGACATGAATAAAATTCTCAAAATATGACCATCAATTGATTATCTCTTATATGTTTGGAACTATGCCAGATGGTGCCAAAAAAAGCCAGAAATTCTCAGGAACTCACCCTTACCCTCAAAGAACTTGCAATTTATTTATTATATAAGATTTACTCCAGAAAAATTGTTGGCAACAACTAAGAGGGCATCATCAATTTTCTAAGGGCGGAGGGTATGGTACAGACATAAATGAAATGTTATAGAAGTCATAGATATATTTAAGAATTAAACTCGTCCAGGGAGGTGCAATTTTAATTACATCTAGAAGGCAGGCAAGGGCTTAAGTGGGCTGAGGGGACACGGTTTGATAGAAGCAGAAGCTGGGTGCCTTGAGGAAACTGTAGCAGCCTAGATTCAATAATTGAGGGAGAGTATATTTGTTAGGTAGAGTAGAACTATTTATGAAGGTCACAAATACCCCCAGATGGGTACAGACTTGTTGAAGAAGAAATAAGAGCCACAGTAGCTCCCAACAGCCCACGTGCCCTCTTTTGAGGCATTTAAAAGTGACTTTATCTTTTTATTGTTCCAAAAATCACATATGTTTATTGTAGAAAAATTTAGAAGTATCTGTAAGAAAAACTCCAGCCCCAACAAAAAAGAAAAGAGAAGAAAAAAATAAATATAACACCATGCAAATAACTCCACTTGGTAAATTCTCAGGTAAAGAAGGCTCCCAACCAAAAGGACGTTGGAGAATTACCATGGCAACAATAAGCAGGGTGGCTCTGAGGAGCAAAAGGCAAGCGGCAAGGAGACAAGTTAGAAGGGTAGCCTGTCCCAGAATCCCGAGGGACCACCCCTGAGCAGCAGCAAGCGTTATGGGGAGGAAAGGTTGAGTTGGAGAGACCTTCCCGAGGAGACTGCCATCAGGCATTCTTCTGATAACCGGTGTGGCGCAGAGAGCCCGCCCAGCCCCTGGAGTCCCAGCCCCAGGGCACAGCCACTGGAATCCTGGCCTGCATTTTCCTATCCCAATCATTTTCTTTCAGAGTCTAGATCACCTAGCATCTCACCAGCTAGGCTGATCCTGCTCAGGTGGCCCCCAAATAGGTTAAGAAAATGCTAAAGTTCTAGAAATTACTACCTGAGTAAGGAAGAATCTGGTTTCCAGCTTTTCAATTTTTTTTTTTGTTAAGGATTCAGACTTCCAAATTAACCTTCTAAATCAGCAGTGTCCAACCCTTTTGGCTTCCCTGGGCCACCATGGAAGAAGAATTGCCTTAGGCTACACATAAAATACACTAACGTGAACAATAGCTGATGAGTTAAAAAAAAATTTCCACGTATAATTTTTGTAATGTTTTAACCAAGTTACAAATTTCTGTTGGGCCGCCTTCAAAGCCGTCTTGGGCTGCATGCAGCCGCAGGTTGGACAAGCTTGTTCTAAAGCCTTTTCCAGACTGAGCAGGTATAGAGGGGCTCCATGTCAACCCTGTGCTGGAGGGGCATCTCCTTCAGGGAAGGGCATGTAACCCCCAAATGCTCGAAGCAGCATCAGCATTTCATAATGCAGCACAGCACTGCCTTGTTTGTTCTCTCCCTCCCATCAGCAAACCACTTTTCTCAGTTGCTTCATGGTTCTCCACTCATTTTCCAGCTCTGTTTTACATTAGCAATCCTTTATCACCCTTTCTATAACCACCAGCAAACTCCTTGTCTCTAATTACTTTTCAATCACAAGCCATGAACCAAATTGTTTTGAGAGAAGTTACGTTTCTAGGCAATTAAATTTTTTTCTTTTCTGTGAAAAGTGGGGTGGATAGACCTTCAGAAATATCTTACATTAATAGCAATGCCTATGGCTGTAACAATAAGGAGCTTGTGACAAACTTAGGTTTTCATCTAGTATTGTTCTTTTCCCAGTTATGTGACTTCCCAACTGAAACCTACATTTCCCAGCTCCCCTTGCAGGTAGGTGTGAACATGTGACCAGATTTTTGCTAATTAAGTAACAGATGACGGGTGCTACTCCTGATCTCAATTTTTAAAGGATCAGGCATGCACTTTGTCTGTATGAAAAACCGTAAGAATGGGAAAAGACACTTTGAACCCAGAAAAGAGATTCAAATGTTTAGAACGGCAGAGTGTCCTAGTAGTCCGGTGTTGCTTGCCTCCGGACTGTTACATCAAAGAGAAACAAGCTTCTGTCTTAAGCCACTCTACTTAGGTGTCCTTTCTTATCTCAGCTGGCCTGTAGCATACCTAGTTTTATCCTATTTTATATGTAGGGAAGCTGTGAAGTCAAATAACTTCCTTGAAGGTTTCACAGCAGGACTAATAAACTGGGACGTGTATAGACATGCAAAAGACTTGAGGAGGATTTAGGCAGGATGCATAGTATAAAGAATGAATTCTGGCCATGAAGTCAGAAAAGCTGAATTCTAATAACAATGTCATTTTTATCATTTAGTTACCATTTACTGAATGTTACAATGAGTAGATACCATGTAAATGCTTCATACCTTTTATTCCATTTAATATCCTTGAGGTAAATACTTTTAAAAATTCTTTTTGAACAGATGAGGAAACTAAGATCAGAAAAGTTAAATAACTTGCCCAAAGTCACAGAACAGATGATTGCCGGAGCCCAGATTTGAAGCTATATCTGATTCCATAGCCTATATTTGTGACCATGATGTTAATGCTTCACTGTTTCTAGTTCTTATCCTAGGTCATTACTAGCTATGTGACATTTGGCAAAGAATTTTCCATTTCTGGATCTCATTTTCCTTAATTATAAAATGAAGGCATTGAACAGGACCATTGCTTGGGTAGCCTTTAATTCCAGCACTCTGTTGAATGACTGTGGTTCTAAGTTTGGCTGTGCCATGATTTGCTGGGATCTAGACCAGTAGCTGAACCTATTTTTTCCAACATGCACCATGTTAGTGATCATGAAGATTTGTAAATAAATCACAAAAGTGCAGTCAAGCCTAACAAAATAATCTGTGGCATTGACCCAGATATTACTGCTACTATTTCCCCAGGCCTCTCCTTCCCTTACTTCCCTGCCTCACATTTCATGCTTGTTGTTGGCTGCCATCTCAAGACTAACTGCTTTAACTCAAACACAGGGCAGAAACTGAGGAATTGTTCAGATCTTCTGCACTTCCAAATCACACCATACCCACCAGCTGAATTCTCACCCCTACTGTATATTCATCATCATCATCATCATCATCATCATCATCATCACTCTACTGGCAGGAGAGCTATTATAACCATTGTTCCCTTAGGTTTCTTCCTCTTTCAGCAGTCCTGCTTTACAAAGCTGTCAGTCCCGCCCCCACCCCCACCCCCACTCTACCCCAGACCCCCATACGCACACAGCATGTCCCTCCCTAAAGTTGTGGGCTCTCAGCACCCTCTGCTGGGCTCTGCCTGCAGCTCAGAACCTCTCTCCACGGAGAAACTGCCTGGGCCTTCCAGAGAGTTCCCAGGGAGGTCGCCTGAGGGAATTAAACAGAGGCACTGACTTCAAAGGCATTCCTGTGGAGTGCAAGGCGGTGCTCCAATTATGCTCCTTCCCTGGCTCCCCAAATGACAGTTTTCCCAATCTTGACATCCAGGCTCAGTAAGTTACTCTCCTGATTTTTAAGGGGACAGAATTTTTTGAATGCAGGATTCTGTGGCCCACTTGGGTGACCCTCTACACCAGTAGAAGCCACCAAAAAGACTGGAAGCCAAGGTTTCCAATGAGATCATCGACGATCTATTCCCAGTTCTGTCACTTAACAGCTTTCAAATGTTGGTCAAGGCAACCTTCTTTTGTTGTGGCTGTTTCTTAGCTATAACATATGGATAAAAATCTAGATGTGCCTTGCCTGCCTCACAAGATGTTGTGACAATAACAAGTGATAATTTGCTGAAAAGGACACTAAAAATCATAAACTATAATGCAAAATCCAGTTATTCCAGGTTTGATATCAATGTCTAGGCACCGATTCACAAAGTCACTTTAGGAAAACAATAAAACAAGTTCTTACAAATAAAATGTATTACCTGAAATCTTTAAAGCAACCAAATCAGTAGAATCATTAGCCTTCCAAGCCTGACTGAGATATCGAGCTCATATTATGCACCGTAGAAATCTACAGTGTAGATTCTTACCTGTAGAACCTGGAATCCGAAGGTGCAAGGATCACTTCAGAAGTGAATCCCAAGTCAGCTCTATTACAGTCATAGGGACCTGCACCTCATCCCGACTCCCTTCTCCTGTAGTATGAGTCAACAGGAGGCAAATCAACCAATTGATTCAAAGTGCCTGGAATGGGAAGGGAGGTGGGAGGCCCTGTGTCCTTAGCCTGCCTGCCAACCAGACACACGGGGGAGTTTTGTTACCACCCCTGCCTTGAAACCACCCTTTTCTCCTAGAAACATTTCTGCCTTTGCCGTCTCATTCCTTTGGCACCTCTGCCCATGCGCTGGACTTCAGCGCCCTCTAGGGTGGGGTCTTTTCTCCTAGCCACCAGAGCACCGGTCCAGAAGCAGTATAATGCTATATATGTAATTTTAAATTTTCTGGGAGCTATCTTTTAAAAACTAAAATGAAACAGGTAGAATTAATTTTAATAACGGATTTTATTTAGACCAATATATTAAAATATTTTCATTTTAACAAGTCAATATAAGAAAAATTACTAAGGACATATTTTATGTTGTTCTTTTTTTCCATGCTAAGTCTTCGAAAACCAGTGTGTATTTGATATTTCCACCACATCTCAGTTCAGATGGGCTGAATCCCAAGGACTCAAGAGCCACATGTAGCTGGTAGCTACTGGACTGGACAGCATGGCACTAAAGTGCTTCACCCAGTAACATTTTCTATCCTACATCCTGAAAGCCAAGTTTCCAGGGTTTCCAAAGAGTTAAAGAGATATTCTCATAGAAAATGTCTGTGACCAATGGTATTAAGAAGGAATTAGAGGCATTCAGTCTCTCTACTCTTCCTTTTCCCTTAATAAACACCCAAATCACACATATCCACACCCCATCCATACACTCTTGAACCTTGTAAGTTCCTCCTTCTCTTCCTAGTAACTTAGGTACTTGAACGGGAAGAGTGGCTTATCCGAAGCCCCATAATGTTATTAAGGTGAGATTTTCAGGTCAAGTTGTGGGAAGGTAATGGCAGATGTGCTGGGAGCACGGGACCCCTGCAGGGCTCCTCAAAACAGAAGGTGTGGGTGACTACCTGCCTTCTTTTAAACAGGGATAGGCCTGTTCAGTACAGTGGCCAAAATAGGGGATAACTGAAGATTCTGGTGATTTAAGGATAATGAGTTTGTGAGTATAATCATCTCCATTTCTTGGCTCTCCATTTAATTCAACAAGTATGTGTTGAGTACTCACCAAGCATTCTTTTAGACAGTGAAAACTCTCAAAATAGAACTATCTCTTCCTCATCTCTGTATGGTCAATGTCTCAGCTGGTGAGTCCATACAATTTCAGCCAAAAGCAAAAGACATTTGATGTGTTCATTTTCCTGTGCAGAGTTATTTCAAATAAATAAATATCTGGGAGGCTTTCTCACTGGGCTTTCCTGGGTGTGTTTGGGAGGGAACTCCACAGTGAAGGCCACAATTCAGCCGCCACTGTTTCACAAAGGTGTGAAATGAGGTCACCAGGTTGCCAATATATCTACAGAGATTTTTACAATCCAGTAACTTCCATGAAGAAAAAGGCAATTGCTGGAATTTTAATGGAGTTTAATGCACTTCACTGTTAAAGGCCCTAAGGCCCCAGGCAGAACACCCAGCTGAGCTGTTGGGAATATGCAGTGGGAAAACAGGAAGACCCAACAATCCCCATGCAGGCAACCCACCGGGTTTTATAGCCCAAGTGGCCAAAGAAGATGTATGTACTCTTAAGAAATGCTTTCAGTCCTTACAAGCTGCCAAACTCCATGCATCATTTTGTAAACTATAGAATCACCAGCTTAAGAAACACTATGAAATAGCCAGGTCAGTCCATGAAACATCCCACACAGTATTGTGTAGCTTATTACTTGGGTACCTAGAACTCCAAACTCCCTGGACTGGGCCAGTTCTCAGGGAATCACAAACTGGAACTTAAGAAAACACAAATGTCTGTTTCTCTGATATGTGGTCCATGTGAACAGGGCTCAGTCAGGAATAGATTATGCTCCAAAGTTTTATCTGTAAATTCGCTGTTGGAAACCCAAAAGCATTTTCCCATGGAAATGTTCTCATTGATTACAGCCCCAGCCTACCCTCAAGGACGGTTTAAGCCAATGTGATGCTGAAATAGGATCCTTTTACCATGGAAATCAGTAGGGTGCTATGCAATTGCCACATTAGGAATGAAACACTAGGGGGAAATAGATAAATCAAAAAAGAGCTTGATACTCAGAATGAAAGATAAGGTCAGAGGGAGATCCCATCTATCACCTGTCACCCCTACAACAGAGAGTCTGTGACCCAGAGCCCCTGCCCCACCCACTCACTGAAGGCTTGGGACGGCTCCCTCCAAGGCCTCAGTGTTTCTACCCTTTACCATGCGACTGAAGACAGATTCCACCATCACCCCACCCCCCCCACCCCCCGTTTGCCTCTTGACAAAGGCAGTTCCTTCCCCAATACTGCCCCCTACTGGACGTGGGCATTCTCACCACACTGCTAGCCTAGTTCAACTTGCCTTCTTCCTGAAGAGGAGCAGAAAGGAATCCCCTTGGAAAGACAGGGAGGCCAGGAAAGGAAGAGGAAGCCCTGAAATTATTTTCTGAATCGATCTCTTCTGAGTGTGGGGAGACACACCAAGAGGCCTGCTGCTGGTCCCTCAACCTGAGAGTAGAGCAGGTCAGGGAAAACATTCAGGAGAATTTTGGATTGCTCAATAATGAAACACTTATAAATACTAATTTAATATCAATGAAGTCAACACATGCTACTACATATAATTATTTAATAAATCTGTGTTAACCTCAATGTTCTAGTTTTCATGTCTTGAAGCAAACAATTTTTTTTTCAGATCTTAAACCATTCAGCAGGCCCCAGAAAAGCTAAAATGGTCTAAGAACTGTGCCTGTGGCCAAGCATACCTAGCTTTCTGGGACACAGAATCATTATCAGAGCCACCACTGGGTTGTTCTTGGATTGACATTAGCCTTAGTATGGATCATGTCAAGATATATCTGATGTGACAATTTCAGGAAATTTTCTCATTTCAATACCAGCAGCTGGAAGCATCTAATAAGATGGGATAGAAAATGGCAGTGTGTCGCACAATTAAAATGGAATACCTTTAGGACTGGCCACCAATTCTACCTGCAGGAATCCACCCTAGAGAAACATTTTCAAACATATACAAAAGGAAGTGTACAATGATATTCTCTCTAGCATTGTTTATAATCTTGAAAACTTGGAAGCAACCCAAAATTATCCAACAGAAGGGTAATGATTAAATGACAAATACACATCTCTGCCATGGAATTCTATTTAGTAGTTTGGAAAAAAAAAAAAACCCAAGCTATGGACCTATGTTTACTGATGTGAAAACCTTTGAAGACAGATTTTTAGTGAAAATAGGTTTCAAAATAATCTCAGCCCAAAAATAACATAAAACCATATAACATTTCTCTCTCTCTCTCTCTCTCTCTCTCTCTCTCTCTCTCTCTGTGTGTGTGTGTGTGTGTGTGTGTGTGTGTGTAAAATAAAAGACTAGAAAGAAACACATCTTTCTTAGGAGGGAGAGTGGACCATTTTTATTTTTCAAGGAGAGGGCATGAAAAGATACTCTCAAGCCTTTCTGTATTTTTTGCATTTTTTATGAGGAGAGTATTCGTGTATTAGTTGTATAATTTAAAAATTACAAATAGTAATGAAAGTCCAATAATATTATATATGTAGTTTGGGTAGATGCAGGCTTGAGTTTAAAGCCTTGTTCTCCTTGGGACTTGGCATGTCTAAGCACGTCTGGTGGGGTGGAATTTCTAAAAATCTATTTTTGAGATAAAGAGCCACCTGGAGGAGGTTTTATCTCAAGGGAAGAGGGTGGCAGGCACTCCAGTGTGACCTAATGATTGAGGCTCAGTGGGTGGAAGGGAGGAGCAGGTGTGAGCCCAGCCGTGTGCAATTTGCTGCAGAACAGGGCAGGTAGGATCCTTTGATAGCTGCAAAGTTGAAAATGGCTACTCAGGGGCTCAAAGAAGAAGGACACTGGGCAGATGTGAATGACAACTATTCCTCTTTCTTATTGCCTGAACTTGGGTTTCCTTCTGCATTCCTCAGCAGGATAAATGCCATCAAGTCACCCAAGTTGAAAATTCTGCAGGCCTGTCTCTCCTTTTCCATCGTCCCCCACATCTATGTCACTAATCCCTCTCAATTCTCTCTCCAAATGGGCCTCCCACCCTCCCCTTCTCTCCGTTTTTACTGCAGTGACTGCTCTGGCCAGTGGGGCAGCAGACTTCCCACCGCAGACGATCCGCCACACAGCTGCCAGTGAACTCTTTCTAAAACACTGAAGAGTATTTTACCTTCTTCAAATTCAAAGGCTCTTCCAAGTTCCTTGGAAAGTCATTCATTTTTGGCTCTGAGCTGCTCAACTCATCTCTGCCACTCTTCTCCCTCCACGGCCTGCTTGCATGTCCTGCTTTCTAGGAACAGCAAAGCAACGAGCTTCCACCCTACCTACGATCATGCCACCCAGGCCTCTGCACCCACTCTTCCTTATGCATGAAATGGCTTCTGCAGACTTCTCCATCTGGTGAACCCCTACTCATACTTCAAGATCCAGATGAAAAAACCCCAGCCTTTTCCTCCCTAAGCAGAGTCAGTGACTCCATCCTCTGTATTCCCCAAACACCTTGTACATGCATCTATCACAGCACTCTCACGTTGTATGGCCATGGCTGTTTCCCAGCTTGCCTTGCAATCTAGATCAGATCTTTGCCAGGACAGATTTCCATTCATACATTCACTTAATAATCATTTATCAAGTATGTATTATGTGGCAGGCACTGTTTTAGGTATTGGGATTATAGCAGTTAAGATGGAGAAAGCTCTTGGAGTTTCATTTTAGTGAGGAAGAAAAGTGAAACAAAAAATAAATACTTAACATAATGTCAACTACTTAAAAAAACTAGGAAGGCAAAAAAGTTAGGGTAAAGGGACAGAGTAAGGAGTTGGGAGTCTCTGCTCTATTAGTTACGATATTTTGGGTCAGGGAAGGCCTTTCAGAGGAAGTAACAGTTGAACAGATTCCCAAATCAAGTAAATACCTTGGGGCAGGTGTCAGGGTAAGCGGGGGCGGGGGGGGGGGCGGGGGGGGAGTATTCCAAGTGGAAGAAACAGCTGGTGCAAAGGCCCTGAGCTGGACACAGTGTAGATGTGCTCGAAGTACAGTCAGCAGGTCTGTGTGTCTGGCGTCAGCAAGGAGCAAAGCAGGGGAGATGAGCACGGAGAGACAGGTGCAGGCCCTGAAGGCCATGGTAAGGAGCTTGGATTTTATCCTGAGAGTTTATGGAGGGATCTGATTTAATTTTTAAAACATTCTTCTTGGCTGCTACAAAAAGAATAGAGAGTGTGGGGTGGGAAGAAGGGGAAATGAGTGAGCATCTCCTCCTATTGTCCACTGGAAAGGTGGTGGTGACTTACACAGAAGGTACTGAGAAATGCCTGAATTAGGTAACCCTCAGGAATGTAGATTGTGTTGCAGTTACTGAGGGCTTGCAAAGGAGAGAAGCAGAAGGGAGTGTAGGTTTTTGGTCCAAGTGACTGAGTGATAGGAAATGAATCATCTTACTTGTTTTCGTACATCCTTCTCATATGATGCTTAACATACAGCAGGTTGTCAAAAAATTTCTATTAAATTCTGTTCTGCAACTATAAGGTATCATGACTTTCATCTCATTAGTGCTACTATTAATATTTTAGCCAGTCTTACACAGTATATTTATGAATGACCCTTATCTTGATATGAAATTTTTAGTCAGAAAACTGGTGCTCAGACCCACCTGTGGTGCTCAAGTTCTGAGTGCTACATTCTGTGTGTGTGTGTGTGTGTGTGTGTGTGTCCACAGGGAATGTGGCCAGAAGAAAAGTCAATATCTTAGCTTCATCTGTAACTGGTATTTGGTTTCTTTTCAGTGTTTCTATGCTTTGAAAAAGACTTAATAAAGGGGTGATGAGGATGCATGCAGGCATGGAAAAGATTCAGAAGAGTATCTGAATGGCAGATCAGCTGGCCCCTCCCATATTCCTCTGGGCATTATGCCAACTGAAATACTTTCCATGTCTTCAGCTCACCCTACATGCAATTCCCTGTCATGCCACACATGTAACAATGTGTTAAATTACTAAAACAGAAACAACAGTAATCTGAAAAAACACTTTCCCAAGGTCTCCTTTAGGTCAGCCTACACCTTCATCACAGAAGATGTTTTATTATTGCCTCTTTCTGGCAGCTTCCGCTTGAAGAATAAGTGTTGTTGACATGACACTGTACTTCTGCATTGGTACCAAGGGGAAAAAAATAAGATACTAGGGCTTCTTAAGAAATGCTAGGTCTAAGCAGAACCCTGAAAAACTCAATAAAGATGCTAGGACTGTAAGCACATGTGTTCACAGGAGTTTTTCCTGTAATTGTGTATGTATGATACATGTATTTCTGAAAACATTGAGTTCTGTGAAATGTTTGACTCCAAATAACAAGGTTTGTGGAAAAAATACAATTGTTGCAGACCAATCAAAATCTATAGAACCTGACAGAGTACTACCTAAATAATTAACAACTGGCACAATTTAAAATGAATACACTAGGACAATTTTAAAAGGTATGACAAATTCCTTTTAAGAAGTAAATATAGGAAATATGGAATTTAAATTTTAAAAAGTTAAATTATTTTGATAAAAGGGACTTTAAATAGAAAAAAATTGGTTACCAATTTTTTTGTTCTTCCTCTCATTGAGAAGTAGAGTGTAGTTCCCACTCCTTGAATCTGAGTTGGCCCTAGTGACTGGCTTGATCAATAAAATGCAGCAAAAGTGATGCTCTAGGACTTCTGAGGTAAGATGGTAGGAAGACTTGGACATTCCACCTCACACTTTAGAAATGCAGGTCTTGGGGAAAATCAGCTACTATGTAAAAAATTCAACCATCCGGAGATCAACGTGCTGTGAGGAAGCTTGAGCTTTTCATATGGAGAGGAAAAAGGTGGGGGGGGGGGTGTGGAGGGAGAGAGAGAGAGAGAGAGAGAGATTGAGATTGAGAGAGGCCTAACCAGCTCCCAGCTATTTCAGCCCCCAATCCACAGGAGTCTCCCTAGCTGAGGCCCCAGATGCTGTGAAGCTTCTCGGCCCTGCCAATATTGCCAGGACATGAGTAAATCAAACATATATGCTGCTCTAAACCACTAAATTTTGAGGTGACTTCTTATGCAGCAATAGATAAATGAAGAATTGAGGTTGCTGAAATGGCAAAAAATGCAAAATACACAGTGATGGGGACAAGCAGCCAATCAGGTAAACTGAGCTGAGGGAAAGACTGTGGAGGCATTGCACTCACACCAATGGCTTTGTAGTCTTCAGCTGCATTAGGGGCTTTACTACAGTTGCTGTTACTTGTTGGCATGAAGTGGTAAAATGCTAGGAAAAATTACATTTAAGTGAACACAACTTCTGTGTTATACTGACATCCTTATCCTAATTACTAATAACATAAGAACTGCTTCTTATTAAAGAAAAATAGGCTGTAGAAGAACAGATTATATAATACTTGCTTTAGAAACCCATGTTGTCTATAGTATAGAGACTGAAAAATTGTTGTTTCTTTGGATTTTGTACTTGGTTGAATTCAAATGAATCACTGTGGGCAAATGACAGTAGGCATATAAAAGCTGTTGAATCCATGAGAGAAAGAGAAGAGCTCTCTCACACAGATATGGTACACTTCTTAATTATAGGCAAACAACAAATAGAAAAAAGTGTTCTCAACCAGATAAAAGGTATCTATGAAAAACCTACAGTTAACATTACATTTACTGATAAGAGACCAAATGCTTTTTCCTGATATCAAGGAAAAGGCAGTAATCTTTAATCTCACTGCCTCAATTTAATATAGTACTATTATATTACTAATATAAAAGTGCTAGCCTGTGTAACAAGGTACAAAAATGTTAAAGGCATGCAGGTGAACAGAAAGAAGTAAAACTGCCTTCATTCGCAGACAATATGATTCTGTGTAGAAAATTCTAGGGAATCTATAAGAGCAATTAGAACTAATAAATAGGAGTAATAAGGCCACAGTATATAAGATCAGTATAAATAATCAATTGTATTTCTATATGCTAGCAATAAACAATCTGAAAGTAAAAATGAAAAAACAATTTCATTCACAACAGCCTCAAAAAGAACAGAATACTTAGAAATAAATTTAACAGAGTATTAAGACCTGTATATGAAAACAAAGAAACTTTCTGAGACAAATAAAAAAAGATCTAAATATTTGGAAAGATGGTTCCTGCTCATGAACTATTGTGAACATGTCAATTCTTTCCAAATTGATGTATAGATTCAATTTAATCCCTATAAAAACCTCACCAAGCTTTTTTTTTTTTTAGAAATTGACCAGCTTATTCTATAATTTACATGAAATGCAAAGGACTTAAAATAACCAAAACAGTTTTGAAAAAAAAATGAAATTAAGGATGTATATTACCTGATTTTAAAACTTACTATAGAACTACAATATTTAAAATAGTGCATAAGGACAAAAATATAGCTCAATGGAATGTAATAGAAAATCTAGAAATAAATGCTTACACTTAAAATTAGTTAATTTCCAATACAGGTGCCAAAACAATGGAATGGGTAAAGTCTTTTAACATTGTGCAGAGACAATTGAATATCCATATGCAAAACAAACAAACACTTAGGTCATCATTTCACACTATACATAAGAGTATGAAAAGACAACTCCCTGAATGGAATATAATATTTGCAAATCATATATCTGACACAGAATTTTTGCCCAGAATATATAAAGAACTATTAATGCTCAACCATAAAAAATGAATAATCTGGGAGTGGGAGAGGAGGGGGGAGAAGCTAAATATAAGGTGATGGAAAAAGAAGTCACATTAGGTGGTGAACTTATTACACAATAAGTTGACAATGCACTACAGAATTGTATGCCTGAAACCTATGTAATCCTTGCTAACAGATGTCATCCCAATAAGTCTAACAATAAAAATAAATTTTAAAAAATGAACAACCTGTAAAAAAATGAGAAATATTTGTAGGGATATTTTCTTAAAGAAGACATAAAAATGGCAAATAAGCACATGCGAAGATGCTCATTATCATTAGTCATTAGGGAAATGCAAATTAAAACGACACTGAGAAACCAGTATGACCTTCTAGAATGACTAAATTAACAAAATAAAATAAAAAGAGAAAACCAAGTGATGCAAATAGCTACACCATATTTACAATTTTTGCTATTTTAGCATATTATCTGTATTATACATAAATAACTAAATAATTAAAAAATTAATTCAGACGTAACATTAATGTCTACTTTAGTATTACCTAGGAAATAATACCCTTGAAACCATAGATTTGATGTGCTAGTTGGAGGTTTAAAAATATGTCCACACATGTTTGACACACTCCCCTTAAAAGGTGTAAGCTAATTTCTTTACACTTGCATGTAAGTTAGAGTTACCAATTCACTTGTAAAGGAACAGAATGTGGTGAGTGGTGGTGTGACTTTCAAAGACTAGGCCAGAAAGGGCAATGTGACTTCCTTTTTGTTTTTTCTCTTAGATGACAAATTCAGGGAAAACCTAGCTGAGATAACATGGGAGCAATCAAGTAACTCTACAGAGAGGTCAATACAGAGCAGACTGGAGGCCTTCTCTCAATGGCCATGTTAGTGCACCATTGGAAGTAGGCCACCAGCTCCATTGAAGCCTTCAGATAACTATAGCCCTTGTCAGCATCTTAACTGCAACCTTACCAAAGTTCCTGAGCTAGAACTGCCCAGGTAAACTCCTCCCAAATTTCTGATCTACATGAATTATGAGATAATAAATGTTTGTTGTTTTAGCCACTAAGTTTTGCAGTAACCTCTTATATGATAAGAAATAATTGTCTTTATCAGTTTGGGCTGCTATAACAAAAAATACCATAGACTGGGTGACTTCAACAGCAAACATTTATTTCTCATAGTTCTGGAGGCTGGGAAGTCCAAAATCAAGGCACTGGCAGATCTGGTGCCTCTTGAGGGCCACAGCCTGGTTCATAGATGGCTGTCTTCTTGCTGTGTCCTCGCATGACAAAGAGAGAGAGACAGAGGGCACATACATGCTCTGGGATCATGCTCCCCTTATAAGGGCACCAATACCATCACAGGGGCTCCACCCTTATGACCTCATCCAAACCTATACTTCCCAAAGCCGAACCTCCAAATACTATCATATTACAGGTTAGGCTTCAACATATGAATCGGGGGGAGGACATAAACATTGAGTCTATAGCAATAATTAACACTGCTAATTATATGTTTCTCTAGTAGATGTTATTATATAGTATAACCAAATGTTATTTTTTAACAGAGGTTCTATGAGAGATTTCAGTGAAAAAAAAAATTGAGTGACTATCTGAAGTCTCTAGGATGTACACAATGTACCCAAGGATGGTACATAGCTGTAACTATTCTAGGTGCATCGTTGAGAAGGTAATTCATTGCACACAATGGATGCCCTAGAACGCTAGGGCAGGGGTGTCCAATCTTTTGGCTTCCCTGGGCTACATTAGAATTAGAAGAATTGTCTTGGGCCACACATAAATTACACTAACACTAACAATAGCTGAAGAGCTTTTAAAAAAGGTTGCAATAAAATCTCATGTTTTCAGAAAGTTTATGAATTTGTGTTGGGCGGCATTCAAAGCCATCTTAGGCCGCATGTGGCCCATGGGTTGTGGGTTGGACAAGCTTGCACTAGGGTTTGATGTTCTCAGTGAACCCTGAGAAGAGCAGGAGAGGGGTTGATTGCATAGACTGGAGCTAGACTGTGCAGTAGTCCCTCCTTTTCAGAGGTTTTGATTTCAGTAGTTTCAGTTACCGTGGTCAACTTTAGTCTGAAAATAGTAAATGGAAAATTCCAGAAATAACCAATTAGTAAATTTTAAATTACGCACCCTTCTGAGTAGTATAATAAAATCTGGCACCATTTGTGCCATCTGACTTAGACATGAATCAATTCTTTGCCCAGCGTATTCACACTGTGTATGCTCCCTGCATGTTAGTCACGTAACAGCCATCTAGCTGATCAGATCAACTGTGGTGGTATCACAGTGCTTGTGTCCAAGTAACCATTTTTAAACTTAATAATGGCCCCAAAGTTTAAGAACAATGACACTGGCCAGCGAAGTCATAAAGTCCTTGTTATATCACTATCTCTAGAAGGTCATTAGTAGCCTAATCCTCTGTCACAAGGCCTAGGTCATTCACCTCACTTCATCTCATCATGGAAGCATTTTATCATTTCACATCATCCCAAGAGGGGTGAGTACAGTACAATAAGATACTTTGAGAGCGCGCGCGCGAGAGAGAGCACATTCACCAAACTTATTACACTATATTGTTATAATTGTTCTATTTTGTTATTAGTTATTGTTGTCAGATCTTACTATGCCTAATTTATAAATTAAACTTTATCATAGGTAAAGGAACAAAAGTAGTATATGTAAAGTTCAGTACCATGAGTGGTTTCAGGCATCCACTGGGGGTCTTGGAACCTATCTCTCTCCTGCATGTAAGAGGCGACTTACTGTGTAGGTTCAGGTCTAGGCTTCCCCTGTAACCTCCTAAACAACCAAGGACAAATTACTTGATCTTTTTGTGCCTCTTTGTAAAAAGGGAAAATAATATTACCTATCCTTCTCCTACAGTTGTGAGAATTAAATGAGTTAATATATATATGTAAGACATAATGTCATCACATAGTAAATGTTGTTTAAATGTAAGTTATTATAAACACTTAACTATTAAAATAATAAATGCTTCTTAATGTGTCACCTAAAATCATCTCGCATTATATTAGTTGTAGATATTCCACACCAACCCAGGTGATAAGTAACTCTCTCCCCCACCCGCACTGCCACTCCTCTTGATTGAGATTCTTCAAAGAGCTGCCTTAAATCTTTCAAGCTGTTAGAATGCAATTCAGTAAGAAACTGCTTCTGCTCAGCATGCCTCAGTCACTGCCATTCCCAGCCTGCAGAGATGAGTAGGGAGAATTATGGGCTTGTAATATGCAGTGAGTAAGGGGGAATGTAAGAGAGCCCAGTACTCAGAAATTTTCAATGACCCCAAATGGGCTTTCTGAGAGAAGAAGCATGAAGTGTCTGCCTCTTTCTGTCTTCATTTCTCCTTAGCACTGCTTCTAAATTTTAAATTAAATAGAAGTTAAACTCCAAATTGAATTGACCTTCTAAACTTCAAGTCTGTAGCATGGGTTCCTTATACAAGCTTGAAAGAGATGCTGGCATGTTACTGAGAGTCTGACTCCTGGAGAGAAGTTCTACATACAGTGACTGTCTGACCCAGGGTCTTAATACAATAACTATTATACATTAAATGCACCTACTCATGTGTATTGTAAGCATAATCCTATGATTTAACTGCTGATAATACTTGTTTCGTGGATGAGAGCCATATTACAACTGTGTTTGAAAAGAATTTTAAACTAACCCTACTGTGGGCAGGGCTCACGGTGGGCACTGGAGTGCTCTGTTGGAAGGAAAAAAATGTGTGTAAGAAGCATGTGATGTTTTTGCAGTGGTTTGAGGGCAGGGTTTGGTAATTATACTCTCCAATTTGAAAATCCAATGTGGCATAATGAAAAACACACCTCTGTTCTGCTTCCAAAACAAATTCCAAATACAGGACAGTCTTTGCCCAGGCTGTATGCGTTTGCTCCACTCTGTGTCTATAAGAGCATCAGAACAAAAAGAAGAGACCGTAAAAACACGACTGTCTTTTCCCTTTCACCCTTGTTAACTCTTTTCCTCTTTGCTACCCTTCTCATCAACCTTACTGCCCAATCAGCTTATTTGAAAACACACACAAAACCAGTCTTAATAGGACGAGTAGTCTGTGGGTAGCAAATCCACGGTGAAGTTCAAATCATTATTACAATAAAATATAGTTCATTAAGTACCCTGCAGAGTTATAAAAAGGATAGTTTGTGTTGGTTGGAATGAAAAGCTAGCAAGGAATTACAGAGTTCAAAGCAGAAGTCCTTTTTTTGCTACAAAATTCTTATCCAAACCCTTCCTGCAGCATCAAACATTTAACTATGAGAACTCAAAGAAACCAAAAATCGCCTCATGGATTTTTGAATCACATGTTATGAACAGTCATAACATCTTTCTTTATCTAATAGAATTTGCTAATCAAGAAAGGGGAGAGATTTGCAATACTAATTGTATGAGAATCAATGGATATAAAAATATCAGGTACTCCACTTAGCTGCCTACGTGGAGGGCTTACGTTATTCACTGTTTATATGTTGCTGAGGGCCCGTTAACTAGGTTATGGGGCATTATTCTCTTCATGGTTACTCAACGGAGAAGTCCCTCTCAGAACTCAGTATCAGGAATGATTGCAGATTTCATGAACAATTTTCATGAATTGTTCCAGCCCTATTTCACAACTTGTACTAAACTTTTAGATATGATTTTGTGTAATAATATTATCCCTGGTTTTATTTCATTCATCCTACTCTAATTTTCCCTTTTCCACAATTTCTTCACCCACCCTTTTTATCTTGCACTATATTTTTGGATATGTATTTTGGACTAAGGCATGGTTTGAATTTCTAAATCAGAGTCTAGGAAAAGAAGTGACTGCATTTCTTCAGCAGTTACACTGACTAGAGAATTATTACTTTCTTCACCATGTGACACATTTCAGAAGATATCAGCCTGGTGGTCTTGGATATAACTTGGTTTAACTTTTCTTTTTTGTGATAACAATTGTTGCCATTTATTGAATTCTTACTGTGGTCCAAATACTTTTGTATTTCCAAAAATATGGAAGGCTTCACGAATATGCATGTCATCCTTGTACGGGGGCCATGTTAATCTTTTTTGTTGCATTTCAATTTTAGTCTATATGCTGCTGAAGTAAGCACTATTTTGGCTTATCTTAAACATTCCCAGCAGGTTTTAACATAAACAATTTGTGAATTTATTATACAACAAGTTGACAATGCACTGTAGAATTGTATGCCTGAAGCCTATATAATCCTTGCTAATAGATGTCACCCCAATAAGTCTAACAATAAAAATAAATTTTAAAAAATTTGTTTTGCAAATACGGCTCCCTTTGGTTTGGTTGGTTACCTTCTTCCCTGGTATGCCTTGATAGGATTCATGTTTCTCTTGACCCCACTTTCCCTCTCCCATACTTCTCTTACCTCCTAACATATAATTGACTTAGAAGATTTTTTTTTTTTTTTCTGTTCTGGAGCATGACTTCCAAGCCAAAACCACAAAAAGACAGCTGTAAGGCCAAAACCAAACCAAATCAAATAACAAACAAACAAAAAACCAAAACAAACACCCTATCACCACCAGCAGCACCACCATAATAAACAAAGTTAAAAAGCAAATAATAAAATGAGAAAAATATCAGCAATATATGACCACGGGTAAATTTTGCTGAGACAGGAACATTTTTTTAAGAGTCAATAATACAAAAAAACAACAAAATACCAGAAGAAAAATGAATTAAAGGCATGAATTAGCAGCTAAGAAGAAACACAAAAGAAAATAATTTAAACTTACTAGTGATTTTAAAATGTAAATTAAGACTATTGATGTTTTTGTTGTTTTGTTTTTATTTATCAGATTGGGAGAAAAAAATGAAAAAGAATTATAAAATCTGATAGGAATGTGATTAAATTTTCCTGAAAAACAAAATGATTCCAAAAACCTATAAAATGTGCTTAACTAACTCACTCTCTCACAGATCCACGAGGAAACCTGTACAGATTGTGGTAGCAAAGAGTGGGAGGCAACCTGAGCATCTGTTACCAGGGTAATGAGTAAGTAAAATGCATGTATATCATGGAATGCCAGGCAGTAATTACGATATTTAGCTTTATTTTCATATAGCATGGATGTATCTCAGAATCACTGTATCTAAGTCTAATATGTAAGAAACAAAATCAGACTTTTTTTACAGTGTCATTTGCAGGTATTAAAAGCACATATATATAACCACCACCATGAATTTTTCAGGCATATACATATTTCTATGTAGAAAAACAGACAGTAAATTGAAAGGATAGATATTAAATACCTGATGAGTACTTGAGAAGAAAGAGGATAAGGAACAAAGAGAATAAAAATAGCATGAAATAAAATATAAGAAGGGTCCTGCCTGCACTATTGGACCATTAGCTGAAGTGTATGAGAAACTCAACTTTGGGCAGCCCAGGTGCCTATCTATAGAACCAGAAAGTATACCTCGGCTAGACTTTATTCCAAGACAACAATTAGGCTCTCTTGACTTTCTACTTAAAAAAAAAATGAAATAAAACACATTTCACAATCAAAAGTCCAAAACATAAAAAATGATGACTTTTCACAGTAAACACACTAATGTAATCACCTCCCAGATCAAGAAACAGAACACTCTCAACTCCTAGAAGTCCTTTGAGTCTCAGCAAGCCATGACTGGCCCTCATCAATGGTAACCAGTATTCTGATTGCCCACACCATATATTAGCTTTATCTGTTTTGACCTTCCTATAAGTGAAATGATGCAGTAAATATTCATTTATGTCTCTTCTGTCATTCCCTACTATGTTTGTGAGGTTAACCTATGTTTTTGCAAGAGACAGCATAATATTTTAATATATAAACATATCACAATTTAGTTATTCTACTGTAGATCAACTTTAAGTTGTTCTCATTTCTTATTATTATGGACAAGGCTGCTACAAACATTCTTGTCTAAGTCTTTTTGGACAAATGCATGGTTTTCTTTTTGGAGAGGAAGAGTGCTAAGGAGAGGAATAGTTGTTATAAGATTTGTATATGATCAGCTTTAGTAAGCCATACTGCCAACCAGTTTTACAAAGTGATTGTACCAATGTTTACTTCCACCAGCAGTATTCGGAGTTCACTTGCTCTATATCCTCAGCAACACCTGAGAATTACTAGTCTTTTTAATTTTAGCATTCTGGTGGGTGTCTTGTTTACACTATACTTCATTTATATCAGCTTCTGGATTTCATATATTTTAAAATCCAGCTTAGATTTCACAGTCATTTAACATTTCCATCACTCCCTTAATAGTCCCAAGCCCCAGTGTCACCCCATTGTATTTATTGGTCAGCAGCCCAAGTAGGGACCAGTCATTTGCCTTTTCTGCCCAGAACATCACCTACTGGTTACTGCTGGAGGGAATTAACTACACAGCACTACAGATCGGTACCTCTATATATTGAGGGCCAACCTTGAGTGGGCTCTCTCTCCATCCCCGTTGCTACTCTGAGTCTAGAGTATCTTGGTCTCTTAGGCATTATTACAATTGCCACCTGACCATTCTCCTGGCTTATCTTGCATCTTTTCTCTAGAGGGATCTTTCCAAAACACAAAGCTGATCTCCCTATTTCCCAAATTACTCTTCAATGGCTCTCACTGTCTTAAGGCTATATAATAAAATTGATTTCAGATCTCATCGTTGACACTCCCTAAGCTGCTTTCCTTGACATTCTTGCTCAGAATATTGTTTTACTTGGGTCACAGAGATAATGAAACAAAAAATTTTTAAATAAGATTTAACCTTTTCTACAGTGATGCACTCTGATATTTTCCATTCTGTTTTATTCTATCTCATTTTACATAAAATATTGGCCATGACCAACAAAATTGACTTTCTAACTGACAACGAGCACGTTGTAAAACATATTAGCTCTATTGTAGATCTTTCGGTTTCTGTAAAACCATCCCTTTTTTCTCTTCAGGAATGCCCTTCCACATATCTCTACAAGTAGTGTATCATTTTTCAAGGTGCCACTCCAGGAAGCCTTTTCTGATCACTCAGGCTTTATACTTCAATTATGCTCTCACTCTGCAATGCAATTGTCTATTTACTTACTTACATCTTCCAATGCACTGTAAAGTCCTGAAACCAAAGGATAGCTTTTTCTTGACCATATTCATAACTCTAATGCCTGGCACATGGCAAGAATTCAACAAATATTTGTTGAATGAATGACATATATAAAATGTATATTAATTTATAATAGCATTGTTTTATTTATTTTTACAGAAATAGAGGATATATGTCAATATTTACCTTTCTAATATTTAATAATGAAAACAGATTAGCTAGCCAACATTTGGACTTTTAAGACTATGAAATAGTCTCAAAATGAATAGTTTTGTGATACAATGTAGGGAATGATTTAGATGAATATTTATTGCTATGAAACAATGTCATTGGTCTGTTGGGAAAATTAAATAAAATAGAGCATATAAAGCGCTCCTTGGTACATTGCAAGTACTCACTCAGTATTTAACAGCCACTCTTCTTATGAATTAATGAGATGCATTCATACTAGACAGATAATAGGATAAAAGAAAAGTTGGCAGTTAGGAAAAGAAGGCAGTTTTTAGAGTCCAGAAAAGAGTTAACATCTCTGGAAGGTGTCTTTGTGACTTTGGCTACACACTCCCACTTGACAGATGGAAAAATGAAGTTCAGATGCACAAAGGGCCCATCTTTGGACACATGCTTGGAACTTAGGTCCTGATCTCCAGACTTAAACTCTTTAAAATACCAAACAAAAAGGGCACCTGTGGCATATCTTTCAACAAAAATATTTCTGGAGATGCCTGTCGGAATTGAGAAGAACCTCCTGGGAAGGCTTTGCAGTAGGCTGATCAGATGTACAGTTTTAAACAGTACAGAAAACCATGGTACTACCCTGTTTCAAATGGTACATCGGGTCAGCCTACTTTGCAGGAGCTTCGCCTTTATTAGGACACAGAGATTGGCAGCAGTGCATTAATTGTGTTATATTAACTTATTTTTTCTCAGATGGAAGGCAATGCAATTACTTTGATTTAAGCTTTCTTAGTTATGAGTACACTTTAGTTCTGCATTCTTGACGTCACCTTGATTGTATTTTACATGCTGTTTTAATCCTTTATTTGCTGACTTGTTTTTGGACTATGTTAACAATGACTCATCTCATCTTTTACAATTTGATCATTTGTAATTTCAATCTGAAAAGGCTCTTATTCTTATGTTCAGTTTGTAATTACTTTGCTGATGCCCATTTTTAATATTAATATTATAGTAGGTATAATATCACCAATATTGTTTTTAAACAAAGCTTGATGAATGGCAAAGATTATATCATTCAATCAACACGTACTTATTTAAACATTTATATTTCTGAGCCTAGAAATTTAATTAGGTCTATCAGTGTGAAATATTTGGGTGGGGTATTTTAGTTTAGTTTTTTTTTTTTTTTTTTAAGAATTTTGACAGTACCTAAAAAACTAGTTCACATAGCTTTTAAAATCTAATCTCCAACAGATAGGGAAGCAACATCATCTGAAAAGGTAGGAAAGTTAAAAATCAGCTTTGAAAATGATTTAAGTTTTGATTATGTTTATATTATTAAAGTAATCTAATGGGAGCAAATAGTAGTCATATAAAAGAGATAAGGTCAAATTCAATAATAATTTTATTCAAGCAGATACACATATTGTAGACTCTCTGAGGATGCCTTCTCTTGTTACTAATAACCCAGACTGGCCTATTTCAGTATCTTTCCTATTTTCTTACCTTTTGTTCTCATCTCACCTGCTCTGTCTCAGTGTCCTCCCACATTCATTCCTTCACTCCTCGCTTTGTATCTTTTTGCACTTGTTGAAGAGAATAGAACCTTCCTACCAGCAATGATGGAGCACCATCTCCCTGGACACTTTCAGACAAGAGAGGGGAGAATGTGGACTCCACTGGGGATTGAGTCTAGAGATCTTCAGAGAAACCTCAAAACAGCTTTCAACACCAATTTCCTCTCTTCTTCCCTATTTTCACTTGACCCTGAAATGCTAGGTTTGGCTGTTTAAAAGTAATACTAACTATCACCCTTTACATGAAATGTGATGCATTTAAATCTAACTAGTATGCAGCACAAAGATGATTATGCATGCCATTAAATATGTGCCAGGCTAACATTGTTTAAGTTACATTTAATTTCACCTCTCAACTACATTCTCCTATGCTCAGTTATAAGACATTTTGCGTAAGTAGTGTGTTCATGTACTCAAGTTTGAACCATTAGAGTAGACATTAGTCTACACACATTAGATCAAATAGATTTTAGGAACAGTCAGCACAGACTAATATAATCTTGGTTTGGATTTCTGAAAAGAAATTCTTCCAGCATTTGTGTCAAAAGAATGACTATATGAACTATTTCTTCTAGGTACAATTTACTTGTGCGGACATGTAATAGAATCTCTAGTCTCATGAAGAATCACTGTATAATTTGAGTATGTATTATTACACAATGTACATATATATGTAGAAGACAGAACAAAGTACAGGAGTGTGAAAACCAAAATTCCATTTCTACCACAACTGTATATGATCTAAACTTTCTTGTGTCTTGCATATTTTATCCTCAAAATCAATTTTTATGTTTAAATATATAATTACTTCCATTTCTTTATGGTCATGGAGAAAGTTAAAAATACATACTTATTCATTGGAATCTGTTATATAGAATAGTAAGGTATTGTGAAAAAAGTTTCCCATTTCCCCTTTGCATAACTGCATTTTTTGTTTGTTTGTAATTTAATGAAATGTGGAGAGAAGATGAGTTGAGGGTTTAGTCACTGCTGAAAACCTATTGTGCTCCTTATAATGTTGTAGAACTGATGTAGTATTTTTAAATCTTTATAGAACTATGGCTGTGAAGTTCCTGGAATCAAATATTGGATGCTCAATGGATAGCCACTGGACCCAACATACAAAAGAGTGTCGGGAAATATTTCTTGAATGAATGATTCTACATAGAACTGATTCGTTTACTTAGGTAGCCATCCAACCAGTTTACTCAGTCAATATCATTGATTTTGTAACCCTATTGAGGTATCATCTATAAAGTAGAGACTCACAGTGAGGAATAGAAAGGTTTTCATTGTTATATTGGAGCGAAAAGATGTTGTAAAATATAAGTATTTCATTGAATTGTGTTACATATAAAAAGAAGATAAAACAACTTTAGGACTACGAAGAAAATAGTTTCTAAACTTTTGAATCCCTGAATAGCATTGGAGGGTGGGTGGAAACTTCGAAGACAATAATTTTAAAACAAAAACAAACTTGTTCTTTAATTATAGCATAATTATCCATATTTCAAACTGTGAATTTACTTTTGCTTTGGTCTTTTAAATAAATTATGCATGTTTTCCATATGGGGCCCCACACCAAAACTCCTTTTTAATCTGGAAAAACATTTTCAAAATCCAAGTTAATACTCAAACTCTGGGATATTAATTTGACTTTGGATTCCTCCATAAACTTTCCATGTTTAGCAATCTTTTTGAATTGTCCCTTGGGATACACATGTTTGTATTACACATATTCTATGTCTTTTAATAGTAACATTTAGGAATTCAGTAGGAAAAAAAATAATGCCCTTGTAAATTTGATCTCTTTTGCAAACATCAGAACATGAAATGTACTTTGGTTTACCCCCCACTAGGTTTACATTAATAAACCATCAATTGTAAGCCCAACCATCCAATTCCAAAGAAACTTCCAACTTCAATATTATATGCTATTTTATTCTGGTGTGCATTTAACAAAGGATTAAGGCATAATGCATTTTTAATTAACTGAAATATTAATGGCAAAAGACTTTTAAGGGAAAATTTTTAAAGAATTGCTCACCATAAACATGGTTTCAATAGAATTTATTTATAAAACTGGGTAGAGGGAATGGATAATTAAAACTTCTAAAATGTTTTCCCTTTAATTAAAATGGTTAACTTGAGGAACTTCATAGATAACAGCAAAGAATGTGGGAACACTATTGGGGTCAATGTGTTAATTCACAAATGCTGAGATTTTCTATCTTATCATTCATTCATTCATTTATTTTTGGCTCAGTTTTTGTGAAACTGCTTGTGTTAAACATGTAGAGCCTGGATTGTGTTTAGCTAACCAGACTTTTTTTTTTTTTTTAATTTTATTTGGTAGTTTCCTGGCCAGGAATCGAACCCAGGCTGCAGCGCTGACAGTGCCAGCACCAAAGCCTTAAGCCACTACACCACTACACCACCAGGGAACTCCCCCAGCCAGACTTTTTAATGGGACAATACTCCACCATCATAAATGCCTTTCTCAGTAGTTACTAGGGTTCCAGAAACTGTAGCTAATGAGATGATGAAGATAACAGGACCTGAGCAACAGCATGGATTTTAAATCTACTGTGTACACTACAGAGAGACAAGTCAAGATTTTATACTTTGTCCTTGATGGTATTTCAACACTGACAATAAACTGATTTTCATGGCTTTGAAAATTTTGAAGCCAGTTAATACAATTAAGGTGTGTTTGGCTAAAATTAACAGAAACCCACCAATAGTGGATTAAGCAATAAAGTTTTGTTTCTCGAAATAAATTAGAAGTCCAGAAGAAAGCATTAAAGAAATCATCAAAGATTGGGGTTCCTTCTAGTTTTCTGCTCCATCATCCATGATGTTTGATTTTCATGATTACAAGATGGTTGCTCCATCTGTAGGTATCACATCTGTGTTCTTACCTGGAAGAAGGAAATGCACGGGACCATTGTGCATGCCACCTGAGTCCATCCCTTTTTAACAAGGAAAATAGCATTTTTAGAAGCTCTGCCAGTAGAATTCCGTTTATATCTCAGTGGCCAAACTATCTCAGATGAGTCACTTCCAGTTGAAAGGGTGGCTTGAGAAATCAAAGTTCTTTTTGTTTGGGTATTTTTGCTTCCCCCAGTAAAATCAGCTCTCCATTGGTACGGATGAAAGGAGGGGAAAGGACATTGGGCAGACCAGCAGGTGTGGTTGTAATACCTGATGTGGCTTGTTATGGTGACTAAACAAATAATCCATTTTCCACTTTACTTCATGTTGTATAGACACAGCCTCAAATATGCCCTCCTATAATCAGAAGATCCTGAAACATTTTATATCACAACCACAAATTTTAGCTCTCAAAATCTTCATTCTTTCCTACAGGCCTGGAGCTTCAGGGGCTTCCCGGGTGTTTCACATGGAGTAAGCAGTAAGGGCAGAGCTTGGTGGAGAGGGTCAGAAGGACGGTTTTGACATATTTGTCTTCTTTTTTTTTCACTCATAAAACCTGAATCCCATCATATTTTGGCACAATGAATTGTAAGCTGATGATCACACACTCCTAACTTCTGGCCTACTTACATTTCTGTGTTAAATTAGAAAACTCCCCTTTGTTCCTCAATATTTCTACATCAGTTAAGTCCACAACACTCTTGCGATAATGAATGACCCAGATTAGGGGTCTGCAAACTAGATCTCACAGTCAAATCTGACCAGCTGCATTTTTGTAAATAAAGTTTTCTTAGAACATGGCTATGCCTTTTCCTCTACAGATCGCTGCAGATGGCTGCTTTCACACCACCAGAGCACAGTTGAGTAGCTGCAACAGAAACCATCTGGCCTGCAAAGCCTAAAATATTTACTATGTGGCCCTTAACAGGAAGAGTTTGCTGATCCTTGATCCAGCTAGTCAATATATAAAAATGAGCAAATATTTGTATTATGTGAGGGTTACTTCCTCCTAAACATATGACAAGTACTTTTTTCTCCTGTTTAATCCCTGAGCCACCCCCCAACTGCAGAAGCAAAAGACTCTGCTGCAGAAACCTTTGAAGAAATTGATAAAAGTAATGCAGTGGTTCCTAACCTTTTCCCCCTGTGTACCCCTTTTAAACCCATTTCTGTAACTTGTACCCTTTGTTTTTAAAACAGCTGTTTTTAAATACTGACCCTTTCGTTCAGTGCCTATCTTCATGTAAAATAGTGGAAATGAGGTAATAAGTTAGGAAAGAAAAATTACAACACTAAAAGTATAAACCACAGATTTAATTTTACAATATTCATAGCAATTAAATATTGAAAAGGATGATCAAGTACTTAACAAACTTTTAATTCATTGTTAATAATATTTGTTATCTGAAACCTCTGTAATAATTATCATGCAGATCACTAACTGATTGAACCATTGTTAGTGAGATATTTGAGCTTCCTTTGATGCACTTAGTTTCTTGAAATCAGATTTAAAAGATGCAAGACAATCTTAAATCTCGACTTGCATTAAGCTTGTTGCAGTACTTACTGTTTATGAAGATATAAGAAGAGAAAGCTCTCTCCACTGGTTCAGTATTAGTAACCTGCAAGAGGTATTTGAGTGCCTCATATTCCTCACTGACATCTACCCAGAAGGTGATAAGATGCTTTCTTTTAAAATCAGAATCTAAAGAATAATTGGCTAAAAGTTTGATTAACTGCTCTTTTTCATTGATTGATAGTTTAGCTTTTTTGAAGAATTCTTCATTGAAGGGATCTGCAATCCAATTGTTTTCTTTTCCACGTTGAGGGAAGTACTTATAAAAGGACACTTTAAGACCTTCCAAGTGACTTCCAATATTCTCTTTCACGTTTTGGGATAGGTGCAAGTTATTCTCACATAAGAAGTTGTTCAGAGTTTCAAAACCTTCAGGCTGACCTCTTTCAATATATGCTTTTAAAAAATCCAGTTTTTTAATCACTGACTCAATTTTTTCAGTTACTTTGACTATAATGATTGAGCTGTTTTGAAGTCCCAAGGTGAGTTTGTTTATTTCTAGAAAAATATCTGATAAATATGTAAGACTTTGAAGCCAATCACTGTCTTGAAACTTTGGAGCAAGAAGGAAATGATGGTTTTCAAAAAATACCTGGACTTCAAGTCTAAGTTCAAACATCTAAGTACTTTGCCACGAGATAGCCACCTTACCTCTGTGTACAAAAGGAATGTGCTGTGAATGCTGTTCATTTCTTCACATAGTGCTTTAAACAATCTGGAGTTTCATGGTTGTGACTTAACAAAATTTACAATGTTTACAGCCTCATCAAGAATATCTTTCAGTTCCCTAGGAAGAGCCTTGGAGGTAAGATTTTGTCTATGAATGCAGCAGTGACTTCATGGTACATGGGGAGCTACTTCTTTAATTTGGCCATGTAGTCCTCTGTCAGTGCATATATCACAACAATTTCACGAACTAATGTCCTTTTCAATGAAATAACCATTGATTGCATTAAAAATATCTTTGCATGTGGTAGGTTCTGTCAATGGGTTACAAAGCAACAGGTTTTCCTCAGTTTCATTTAGTATCTCATGATGATGAGCAAAATAGATAAATCAGTAACATCTATATTTTCATTGACTTAGTCTAATTCTATCTATCACTACAGCTTCAACGTCATCAGATATTTCCTGAATTTGTCATAACATTGCATTGGTTGAAAAAGAGATACTATTGATTTTGCAGACATGTTCTTCCCCAAACAAAGAAAAAACAGTATCCTTACAAGGAAAAATTATATCTTCACTATGGTGTGGTTTTTTACCACATTTAGCTATGTGATAAGCAATACAGCATCAAGCCTCAACTGCATTCTCATTGTCTCTCTTTCCTGACATCATGTATGAAGTAACAGTTGGATGCTTTTCTAAGCACTGAAAATAATATATTTCTTTGTTTTTATACATTGGATGCTTAGTTTCTAAATGTCACATGAGAAGAGAGGGTTTCATGCAACTGTTGGATAATATTTTTCTACATGTAAGATACAAAGGCTTAGGACAGTCATCATCCCTAAAAATGAAAACCTCAAATTTAATATGCTCTTTCAGAGTATTTCCTTTCCTTCTGTGTGGTATCTGAGGCACACACCTTTTTACTATTTCCTGGTGTGAATGTACTCCTGGCTGCAGATACATGTCGAGAAGTACTTGACAATGGATTATAATCCACATCAAATTTTGATTTTTTAACCATTTCTGTTTTCAACCATTGATCCATAGCTGACATTAAAAATCACTGACAATAATAACTGAAATTACGTTAAACATTAAATAAAGACTCCTTGAAAAGAATCATGATTAAAGACAACACACTTACTTTTACTCAGTCAATAACTAAACTGATCAAACAGTCTGGCTATAGATGTATCTATATGTTTGGGGACATTCTAGAAATGTGGCAAATGGATTGTTCTGAAATTGTGCATAATGATTGGTAGAAGAGCAGTTTGTGGGAGGGGTTCATAGCCACGCCCTCACCAATCATCATTCACTAATGTGATGTAATTCTGAAGTGTCTCCATTAATGGTGATTTAAAGTTAACATCTATTGTTCCATAACTAACATTTTGCTTTTTTTTTACCTTACTTGTTTTTTTGCCATTACTGATTATTTTTCACATATCCCTGAACAGCCCAGCACAAACCCCTGGGAGTATGTGTCCCACCGCTTGGGAACCCATGCAGTAATGGGAAGTGAAGCACAGGGTCTGATTACTTAGACTTGGATAAGTGAAGCAACAAAGTGGGAAGCTTTGAAAAGTTGGGACTACCTATATCAATCACTTGTGTATTGTTATCAGTCCTCATATAAAGGTTAAAAATATAATTCTGAGTTAAGCCATTTTTCAAGATAGAAAGATCTAATTTTTAGGACAATAACATCAAAATAAAACTCTCCCAAAGAAAAATAATTCAGTTTTTTTTTTCCTACAATTTCAAGCAAAATTACATGTTTATTTCATTGGGCTCCTAGAATACTGTGGTGGATAGTACTGGAATTATTTTGTGAACATCTGTTTCTCTCACTAGTTCATTAAGGGGGGCACTGGCTTATTGAGCTTTGCATCTCCATTGCCCATCAGGGTGCAAGGATCAGAGTCAGGACTCAAAACACAATTTCTAACAGAATTAATTAATTAGGTTTGAAAATTTACTTTAGTGATTTATGGATAGTGCAAAAGAGGTCTGATTATCAATAATCTTCAGTAAAATATTAACTTTGCCTTAAGAGAGGTTTAGCCTTTGTTTTCAGCTCCTGGGAGGCAAACTTTAAGCTCTTGGAATGTCCTGCTTGGTACGTGTTTTTGTTTAATTGGTGCCTTGGGTCACACCAGGCAGTCTATGCTAACTTTGTCATTTATGGTGAAGGCCCTTAAGCCATGCAGTATCAGCTTAACTGCTGGAGGGGCTGGAGGCTAAGTTCAGTGATGCAGCCAGCCAATCATGTTTATGTGACTGAGCCCCCCAGTTAAAAACTCTAGACACTGAAGCTCAGGAGAGCTTCTCTGGTTGGCAACACTGTGTGTATCGTCACCTATAGTTACTAGAAGAAACAGGCACTGTTGTATGACTCCACTGGGAGAGGACAACAGGAACTCTTACATTTGGAACTCTCCTGGACCCTGCCCTGTGCATCTCTTCCTTTCGCTAATTTTAATCTGTATCCTTCACTGTAATAAACTGTAGCCATGAGTAAAACAGCTTTTCTGAGTTCTGTGAATCCCCTGAGTGGTTATTGAAACTGAGGTGGTCGTAGTGATGCTCAAACTTGTATTAGGGACATTAAGTGAGAATGGTCTTGGGGATTCCTCAACTTGGTAAATAATAACAGCAAAGACTTGATAAACACTTTCTATATGCAAGGGAAGGAAACATGAATTGCTTTATTAAGTTCATAGAAAAAATTATGTTTGGCACTATTTTTATCCCCATTTTATAGATGAAGAAATGGAAGCTGTAAGATGAAATACCTAATCCAAGATCTGAGAGGGTAGAGATGCCTCTAAATTCAAACTCCCTGACTCCAGGACCCGTCACCCATCTACTGTGACAAAACTGTGTTCCTTTCTTTCACGATATAAAGGAGAACAGCCAGAGTTGACCTCCAGTCTAGTTTTCCAAACCTTCTGCACATGGGACAGGGGCCACAGTGGGGCTTACTGGGAGAACCACTGGCTTCAGAGCCAAGTGTGCTGTTTGGTTTTTGACAGCTCCATTTCTCTCTTTGCCACTAACAGCCTCTATGTCAATAGGTTAATAACTCCTCCTAATCAATTGTCTCTGTTTCCTTTGCAGAAAAATAATAGCCATTTTGGAAGTTGGTCTCACTCTTGCCAAATAAACATCTCAAGAAGCCATGTGAATTTGTCTGTCTAGGGTAGGAAGCTAGGAAACCAACATCACTCAATGGCAGCTTGATGAGAGTACATGATTATTTCGTTTTCCCTTCGGTAGCTTCAAAGTCACAGGTGGAGAAGAGGAAGTAGGACTGGAATTCCCTGGCCTGGCCCTCAGTGCAGCAATGTAGAGTGCTGACCATTGGACAATCTGAAGCAAATTGGTCAAGGATACCAAAAACTATGTTCCCAAAGACCGTCAGCTCAGACATACAACATGTAAATGACACAGCCAGTGGCTACCACATGTGTGCTGTTAGGAGAGCAGTTAAGTGACCTTTCCATTCCTACCCTGGGAAGCCAGTGATATCTGGCCTTGGCATGTGAGTCAGAGGCGAGCCCATGTAGTCCAGAGTCTAAGTAGATCATAGACACATAAAAACAGCTCTTCTAAGAGTCAGCTACCAATAGCACTCATATTCTAAAATTAATCACTCCACAAGCCTTTAGATTGAGATACTAAGATTCACTTCAATTCTTTTCCCTCCTTATGCCAAGAACAATGAATCTTGTATCACCCAGGACTAAAAGTCAAATTCAAAACAAGAGGAAACACTAACTGCTATTCAGGTAGCTTCAAAACAAAAATGCACAGACCTTGCTTTTTATTTTCAGTTATGGCTATAATTCACTCCTTCACCAAATGAATTTCTCCTTTTGTCACATTTCAATTTTAATATTAGATATTTAGTGTATAAACCTGTGTGGCACATTTCCAATGTCAATATGCCTGAGCAGGAATTTGATATTTGGTCTTTACTTTTTCCTGAACGGATCTTTTCTAACTATCCAGGAAGAAAAAGTCTTTGATTTATTAGAATTGGGTCAGTCAAATAAGGCCAAGTAGCCACTATAGACATAGTCCAATGGATTCATCTTTGAGATGGCTCCAAGGGCTGAGTTGTTCAGAAGTTCTCATTAGATTGGCATTTTGGGGACAAAGTTTGCCTTGAGTTATCCTTCAAAACCTTATAAGGGTTTTATCAGTCTTGTCTTTGTGTCCTTGAGAACCTTTCTTTCTTTTTTTAAAGTTTCATTTGTCCAGAGCCACGTATGGGTTTGTCAATCCCACCATTAGTGATAGCTGGATTATGTTTAGATTCTAGAAACCTGAGATTATAGAAACACCATTCTTACTGACTCTGGCAGTGCACATGGGGTGGTCTCAGTCTAAGTCTATGGTTTTTCTGGGTCAAACACCTGATTTCTTAAATGTTTTTTTGAATTATACTTTTAACTCACATACGTCTTTCAAAATCACACAATTTAATCCAGAACAATTTGAAATTCTAAGTGGCTATTTTGGAGAACTTGGGACAGGAACAGAAAAGGAAAACAAAATCTTAACTATCCATTGGTCTTATTTTTTAATTCACATAGCAAAACTTTCAAATGCAGTTTGGATTCTAAAATCACATCCCTAAAATATTTGCTAAAAACCAGAATTTTAAAGAAAAAGTTTATTTAAAAGTTTAGACATATCATAGGCACATTGACTCCCTGAACTCTACCAAAATGAAAAAAAAAACTAGAAGCCTTTGTGAAACAATAAAGAGGTTTCAAGCAAGACTTCACCCAATTTCTAACAAACCCTTTAAATAAGCAAGGTGAATCCCCGCTAATTATAGGACAGAAATAAACCTTTTGAATAGATCCAGGCACTGAACTTGCAACCAGAAGTCCTACCAGAGTGTCTATAACACCCCTCAGGGTCTCCTTCTCCCCAGTCTATAACTTTTATATTTATCTATAGCTGATTTGCAGCTGACTTTCTCTCATTTCATCCTCTCCCCCATCTCTTTAAAAACTTTAGAAATTAATAAAATGTTATCATTATGTGTCATGTTAGAAATATCTAGTTCAGATAGACAGATCTAAGCAAAAGGGAATGATAGCAGAAATTTGGCTTTAATGAAACAAGCTTTTGTTCCATTTGACTTTTGAAACAACACTGACATATTTAGCTGTTAAAAAGAAATGTGGACTTAGTTACTGGGTTACGAGATAGGGAGAGCAGTGGGATGACAAGACTTTTTAAAATGATTTATACTAGTTAAAGTTTCGGTTTATAAATACGCATTTATAAATTGTATTTTCAAAAATTTCATGTAATATTCCGATCAAAATGATTCCTCGGAAAAATGTAATCATTTTAGGTTTAAAACCTGCTGCATGCTTCCTCCTGATTTTACCACCATATTTAAAAGCAATGTCAGCAAACTATTCTCATTTACACTAGACTTTATTTTTCATAAAAAATCTAATTTGAATTTGCTAAATTCCCTTTATTGGTTTTGCTAGTCAGTTCTTTAAGATTATAAAATTGAAAATTGTATGTTCAAGTAAACTGTATCATAATAGGTAATGTCTTTATAAAAAATAATAAATTTATGTAATGCTACAGATCGTAAGACTTGTCAAGATCCTCAGTTTAAAATCTTAATATCATTTTGAGTTAATGGCGAAATAGTTTTAATATACCCATGCTATTATTTAATAATTATAGTTTTCAATTAAAAGATGTACAAATGCTTTTGGTTTATGTTAACACATGTGTTCATTTTAAAAGAAGAGGGTTTTTGTGTGTGTGTGAGTATGGGATGGTGGAGGATGTTTCTACAGAGTAAAGGAAGTGTTTCAGTACACTATACAAAAATAGACAATTTTGTCTTAAAAAGTAACTGGTTATGTCAGAATAAAAAATGATAATAAAAGACAAATTTTAGCATATTTTTAAGTGTTGAAAAATCTCTCCTGAAAAGTAAACTTTTCTTCATATTCTTGCCAAGACTTATCCCCTTGCCCTTTGAATAACAGACACGCCAGCAGGTATGAGGTGGTATTCTATTATAGTTTTGGTTTGCATTTTCCTGATGATTAGTGACGTCGAGCATCTTTTCATATTGGCTATTTGTATGTCTTCTTTGAAAAAAGGTTTCTGCAGGTCCTCTACCCATTAAAAATAATTGTTTTTGCTATTAATTTTTAAAATATATTTTGGATATTAACCCTTTATCAGGTAAGTGTCTTACAAATATTTTCTCCCATTCCATAGGTTGCACTTTCATTTTGTTGACTGTTTCTTTTGCTGTGTAGAAGCTTTTTAATTTGATATACATCCACTTACTTATTTTTGTTTTCATTGCTTGTGTTTTTGATATAATATCTAAAAAACTGTTGCCAGGATAAATGTCAGAGAGTCTTTTTCCTGTGCTGTCTTTAGGAGTTTTATGTTTCAGGTCTTATGTTTGACTCTTTAACCCATTGCAAGTTAATTTTTGTGAGTGGTGAAAGATAGGGGTTCACTTTCATTCTTCTGCGAGTGATTATTGAGTTTCCTTAAAACTATTTATTGAAGAGACTGCTTTTCTCCACTGAATACTCTTGGCTTCCTTATCAAATGTTGTATATGTGAGGGTTTATTTTTAGGCTCTTGATTCTGTTTCATTGGTCTATGTGTCTATTTTTATGCTAATATCATATCATTTTGTTTACTGTAGCTTTGTAATACAGTTTCAAGTCATGTAGTGTGATATTTCCAACCTTGTTCTTTCTCAGGAGTTTTTTGGCTATGAGGTATGACAATTAAGTTCACGAACTCATCCTAGAAAAAAACGTTACATACTTCATTGCTGAATATCACTACTATTACATTTGAAGTACTCCCCTTGGGAAGCTATGCACCAATGCCAGCAATTAGTACATCATGCAAAGCAATTTTGGAACTCTTTTTCTGGAATGGCCATCAGAGCTGTCATCATATTACCCTCAATGTCCTGAATGTCTTCAAAATGTCTTCCTTTCAAAACTTCCTTTATCTTCAGGTAAAGAAAAAAGTCACTGGGGTCCAGATCAGGTGAGAAGGGAGGGTGTTCCAACACAGTTATTTGCTTACTGGCTAAAAACTCCCTCACAGACAGTGCCACATGAGCTGGTGCATGTCATGATGCAAGAACCATGAGTTGTTGGCAAAAAGTTCAGGTTGTTTTCGTCTAACTTTTTCACACAGCGTTTTTAGCACTTCCAAGTACTAAACTTGGTTGACTGTGCAGTTGGTACAAATTAATAATGAACAATCCCTCTGATATAAAAAAGTTTAACAACATTGTTTGGACTCTTGATTTAGACGGACAGAACATTTTTTGGTCATCAAGAATTGGCTGACTTTCATTCTGCACTTTGATGCTTTGTTTCAGGGTCGTATTGGTGTGCCCATGTTTTATCACCAGTGATAACATGGCCCAAAACATAGTTCTGTCTCTCCATAAGGTCTTGGCAAACTTTGACTCTCCTTTGCTTTTATTCATTGGTGAGCTCCTTTGAGATCATTTTTGCACACACTTTTCTCATGCTAAGATTTTCAGTTAAGATTTTCCTACCTGCTTCTCTGTTGATGTTTATTTAGTCTGCATTGCTTCTCACATTCAGCTGATGATTTTGATGCACCATTTAACAAATTTTTGCACTGTTTTCAGCAGTTCTGGTCATTACTGGTTGCCTTGATCTCTCTTCATCAGTGGCACTTTCTCTCCCCTCAGAAAACCATTTAATTCATTTATACCCTGCCATTTTCTTCATGGCATTATCCTTATAAACTTGGACTAACATGTCCCTGATTTCACTGCCACTCTTGCCAAGTTTAATAAGAAATTTAATGTTTGTTTATTGCTCTAATTCAAGCTCCAACATTCTCACGATGGCACAAAAAATGCACAACAACAATAACGAAAGCCACTCAGCACCACACATCAACTTGAACACATCTGTGAGACTCAGATATATAAAGGTTATGAAACTTTACTGAGGTGTTTGTACAGTCTTGCCAATGTAAGCACAAGGTGGTAAGTTCATGAACTTAATTGGCAGACCTCATATACAGGGTCTTTTATGGTTCCATATAAGTTTTAGGATAATTTTTTCCATTCTTGTAAAAAATGTCATTGGAATCTTTATAGGGATTGTGTTGAATCTATAAATGGTTTTGGGTAGTATGAAAATTTTAACAATATTAATTCCTCAATCCATGAATATGGGATATCTTTCCATTTATTTTTGTCTTCTTCAATTTCTTTAATCAAATTATTATAGTTTTCAGTTTATAGATCTTCCACATCCTTGGTTTACTCATAAATATCAATGTACAAAAATCAACAGCATTCCTGTATACAAACAATGAATCCTCAGAAAAAGAAATGAGGGAGTCAATTCCCTTTGCTATTACAACAAAAAAAATGAAATACCTGGGAATTAACTTAACAAAGAATGCGACAGACTTATACACGGAAAACTATAAGACACTTTTGAAAGAAATTGGAACAGACTTTAAGAGGTGGAAAAATATCCCCTATTCATGGATAGGAAGACTTAACATTGTTAAAATGGCCATTCTGCCCAAAGCAATCTACAGATTTAATGCAATACCCATCAAAATCCCACAATCATACTTTCATGAAATAGATAAAAGAATTATTAGATGTATATGGAACCATAAAAGACCTCGAATTGCCAAAGAAATACTACATAAAAAGAATAAGGCTGGTGGCATTACACTTTCTGACTTCAATTTATATTACAAAGCATCAATAGTCAAAGCAGCTTGGTACTGGCAGAAAAACAGAAATATAGACCAATGGAACAGAACTGAAAACCCAGACATAAACCCACAAATTTATGGACAAATAATTTTTGATAATGCAGCAAAAAACATACAATGGGGAAAAGACAGCCTCTTTAGTAGGTGGTGCTGGGAAAACTGGAAAAACATATGCAAAAGAATGAACCTGAGCTGTGAACTCTCTCTATATACAAAAATTAACTCAAACTCGATTAAAGACCTTCATATCAGACCTGCAACAATAAACTGTATAGAAGAAAACATTGGTACTAAACTTATAGACCTAGGACTCAAGGAAGACTTCATGAACCTGACCTCAAAGGCAAGGGAAATAAAAGCAAAAATAAATGAATGGGATTATATCAAACTAAAAAGCTTCTGCACAGCAAAAGAAACCACCAACAAAGCAAAGAGACAGCCAACTGAATGGGAGAAAATATTTGCAAATAACGCATCAGATAAGGGTCTAATATCTAAAATATATAAAGAACTAATAAGACTTAACAACAAAAAAAACAAACAACCCAATTAAAAAGTGGGCAGAGGAACTACACAGACACTTCTCCCACGAAGAAATGCAAATGGCCAGCAGACATATGAAAAAATGTCCATCCTCATTAACTATCAGGGAAATGCAAATCAAAACCACAATGAGATACCACCTCACACCTGTGAGAATGGCTGTTATCAATAAGACAAGGAATAACAAGTGCTGGAGAGGATGTGGAGAAAAAGGAACTCTGGTACACTGCTGGTGGGAGTGCAAACTGGTACAACTACTGTGGAAGGCAGTGTGGAGGTTCCTCAGAAAATTGGGAATGGAGTTACCATATGACCCAGCAATCCCCCTCCTGGGGATCTACCCAAAAGACTTGAAAACCTTTGTCCGCAAAGACCTATGTACCCCAATGTTCATCGCAGCGCTGTTCACAGTGGCCAAAACATGGAAACAACCAAAGTGCCCTGCAACAGATAACTGGATAAAGAAACTGTGGTACATAATACACAATGGAATATTACTCAGCTATGAGAAAAGATGAAATATTGCCATTTGCAACAAAATGGATGGACTTGGAGATCATCATGCTTAGTGAAATAAGCCAGACAGAAAAAACAAAGAACTGTATGACTTCACTCATATGCAGAATATAAAATTGAAAGCAACAAAGAGAAAAGAAATGAACAAACAAACAAATAACCCATGGACACAATCAATAGTTTAATATTTATTTGGGGACAAGTGGGTCAGGGAGGGGAGAAAAGGGAGGGGGTGGGAGAGGAGGGAGGGGAAGCTAAATATAAGGTGATGGAAAGAGAAGTCACATTAGGTGGTGAACTTATTATACAACAAGTTGACAATGCACTGTAGGATTGTATGCCTGAGACCTATGTAATCCTTGCTAACAGATGTCACCCCCATAAGTCTATCAATAAGAACACAGAGTGTTGACAATCTTAGAAGGTACCTTAAAAGGTATTTTTGGCTTTTACTGCCCTCTATTCAGGGTAACTAAGAATTGAGACCTCATTCATCCAAGGTAAATCCATGCCTTTGTGCAGAAGACATTGAACTTACCTCTCAGTGTATCTGAGGATTAGGCCTTGGCAGGAAACACAAGATGCAAATTTCAGGCTGTGGAAAGGACAGAAATGCTTGGCAGCATGGACGGAGTATTGAGGCGTTGATGAGTGGCTTTATTTGACAGAGAACCCATTGGAGTATAAGCATGAGGGATTTGAAGAATTTTTAGTTAGTACAAGAAAGACCTTCAGCAATCTGTTTTTCTTTTCAATCACACAACCGTACATTTGACAATTTTCAAAGTAGGAGATCCACTGACATCATGATCCTTCCTTGCTCCTTCCTAGCTTTACTCTTCCCCTCTCCTGCTCTAGGGAAGTCTGAGAAAAAGAACATAATGAGGAGAATGATAAAAGGACAACTTCAGAGAAAAGTGAATAGATGGAACTCTAAAAGAGCAAAACCTTCTTCCAAAGAACATGAGTGAACTTGAGCACGCTTTGCTGGGATTTGAATTTAATTACTCACATCCTAAAGAGTTTTTGAGGTGAACTCTGGCCTCTAAATAAATAGCTAATTTAAGGGATACATATTCTCTTGTTAAGGGAAACCTGAACAGGACAACCATTTTTAAACTTTCCTTTGCAATTGGGTCAATGTGGTCTAATGCACAAAGTCCTCCTTGCAGGGATAGATCATGGCATATTGTGAATTATAAACTGATAGAAAGAGACCTGTGGGACTGCCCAGAGACTGAGTAAGGCCAGTCTAAAGGCCTGGGGCTTAATGTTTGCTACTCAGTACAAAACTTAAATGTTGGCATTTCTTCCCCGTGTTACTCCAGTGAAGTGTCTTTCTTCTTTCTGTATAGCAACAATTTAATAAAATACACAAATTGAGATTTTACCATATTTGAAGTTTTATAAGATCTCTGTTTGGAAAATGCTTTAATGGTTCAAAGTTAGATTATGGCCTTTTCAGGGTCATCAGCAGGATATTGCTCCCTAGTTTGGATATCTCTTGGCTGCTGTGATGGCATTTGCTTGTTTTCCTTGCCCTCTACTCTCTCTTCTCATGTCCTCTCACTCAGTTGTCAGAAGGCCTAAGGACAGTTTAATCACATCACTGTCTTAAGAATATTCATTGTCTCCCTATGGGCCTATAGGACAAAACCTTAATTCCTTACGAAAATGTACAAGATCCTTCTTCCTCCCACTTTTCTCCTGGAAGTCTACTCTCTGTGCTCTATGCAAACAAGCATCATGGCTGTTGTGTTCACCATTCTACTCTAGTGACCAACGGTTCAGAGGTGGCTAGGCTTCTAACGTGAAAGGAGAAGATGGCAGGGTGGAGACTGGGTGACCTGGCAAGCATGTGCCTCTTTCCGAGAGGGAGGAGGCACAGGGGCTGATACTCAGCTCCAGTCATTTGTTGCCATGTGGGAATGTGGGCCCAGTGTTGCCAGATCTTCCTTTTTTTTTTTTTTTTTTCAAAAGAAGCCAGAAATCTGGAATTTTATGAGAAATCTTCCAATTTTTAAATCTTGGCAACTAATTCAAAATATTTTTAAAACACTGTATGGGCCAAAAAAAAAAAAGAAAGAAAAAAAATCTGCAAGCTATGACTGTGACCTCTTTGGTAAAAGCCAGAAAGTGTTTGTCATCTACCTAGCCTTGTGCTCCATCCACCTGGACTTTCTGCCGTTTCCCAAGCACGCCATGTATTTTGAACCCCTGTTCAACATGGGTCTTGCTGCAAGGAATGCCCTCCTGCTTCTCCACTTGGAAACTCCTACTCATCCTTCAGGACCCAGCCCAAATATCACCTTCCCTGGTGAGGTCCACATCCCCTGTACACGGCGATCCTTACAGACCAGGGAGGGTTCTCTTACAAGTCTTCCCTGGCACCCAGAACAGGGCCTGGCCCATAGTAGGCGCTCAGTAAATGTTTGTTGAATGGATGTGTTCCCATCAGAATGAATATATGAGATTTCCTGAAGAAATAAACACTTTTCATTTCCTCTCATCTTTGCCATGTTGATTTCAATGTGGTAGGCAAATCCATCTGTGGATGTTGGTGTCCTTTTTCAGTTCTACACTACGTGCAGACTGTACTCTTTTTGGAGCTCTCCACTGTTACCACAATCATTGGCTTAGGGTTAAAGCGTATCCAGGCAGATGGCTATGTAACTATTCGTTCTAAATGGGCTAAGTTATTCAGAATGGTTTTCAAGAACTTAAGGTGTGGAAGAGTTCCTTCTTCAATGACTTAGGAGTCAGTTTTAGAAAAATAAAATTATTACATGCTGAGTCAGGTAGTTCCAATTTAAAAAATATGCCCACTAATTTTGCTGTTTTGTAAGCTTAACTTCTTTGTGAGAATTTCATTTCTTAAAACTGTTTTGAATTCATGTTTGATGTATATTATGAGAATAATGCCAGCTTAAATGATTTCATATGAAAAATGAAAGCCACTCCAATCTATCCTTACCTCTGTTAAAGTAAAACCATAAGGGCTTCTAATTCCTAATTTCCTGTATACACCCTATACTTCCCAACAAACAAACCCATCCACATAATTTGACCACACATCCACCCACACAAAAAAGCCCACAGATTCCATACACATACACGCATATAAACAGAGAAATATACTATACAATTTGCATATAATCATTCTGTCTGCTACACAATAATATCCAAAGTAGACTTCCCCCTCTGGAATTCAATGTATTCAAAATAAGAAATTGCATTTCTGAATTTGAAATTGTTAATTAAGAAATTGTATTTCTCCTACCTCCATAAATCCATACACTCCACTGTTTTATTTTTCTGAAAAATTCTACTTATTCTAACATTTGTATAGAACTTGTCTGGAAAATGTGAAAGTGTTTTGAACAAAGGGCAAAATATTTTCTTAAAGTTATCAAAAGAAATGTACTCTCACTTAAGAGCTGATTAATTAGCCGAATCAGGTAAGATCTGAAAGAAGATCTCCCTACTCACTACTATCATTCCTATAAATTTCAAGATAGCAAAAATCAGTTTTTAAAAAAACAGTGTGTATTGGTTGGTATAGTGGTGAGCATAGCTGCCTTCCATACAGAAAAAAGGGGGCAAAAACTTTCATAAGACAGTTCAAATTTGACATGATCCAAAGAATGACTGAAATTAATGAAGTAAAAAAAATTTCAAATAGCAAAAAATGAAGCTTTCAAATAATTTGTTTCCCAAGTCAGTAAGCTATATCATTTTTGCATGATGATTGACAATAGGTTATTATAATATGCAGTTTACTCTACATGAGTATGGAATAGTATTTGTCCTTTCCTCTACTGTATTTTCTCCTAAAATACACCACTAATAGGATTACTCAGATAGGGCCTCAAGAACTCCAGGAAAGGGTCAGGGTAACACACAATGCTATGCTTGGCAGTGAAGCCCAACCACAATCCCAATTTCCCTCCTCTGTCCTCACATACAAAGCTCCAGAGGCTAAAAGTAGGCCAAGACATCAAAGTGTCACTGATTAATTTAAATGGCCTCTGAAATAGTAGGAATCCAAGCGAATGGGGAATTAGAATGGGCTGGGATGACCAGACATACTGTTTTAAACTGTACAGAAAACAACGGTACTGTCCCCTTTCAAATGGTCCATCTGGTCAGCGTACTGACACCTTAAATTTAGCCCAGTAAGACCAGGCTGACCATATGTACTGTTTCCTGTCCTGTTTAAAACGGTATATCTGGTCAGCCTAAACTGGAAGCACTAGGTAATGAACTTCAAGGTTAAAATTTTGAACTGCAGCACTGGCGGGACCTTGGTCACTGACCAGCATTCAGCATCAATCCCCTTATTCATTTATTTGTTCTCCCACAGTCCATGTGAATGCAGACTTGAGAAAGATGTAGGCTTTCACAGTGTGGGGATCCTAGTCAGAAGCCAGGGAGGGGTCAGGCCTTGCTTGTTGGAGGTCCTGAACTCCATCCTTTCTTAACCTCCAGTCCGGGGCAGGTCCACTGTCCTGAGGCACTGCACACCATGCTTCATCTTAGCAGCTTCCGTGTCTGATTCCCGTTTACTCATTATCAAACGTTTGCAGGAACCACTGTGATGGCAGAAACATTACAAATGCCTCAGCTGTCAAATAGAAAATATAATACTGTACCTGCAAGTCAAGGGACAGGAGGAACAGGATGTAGGGGTATTAGGGTGAAGTTAGCTGTTAGTGAAAAAGGAACATATTTTCACCAGGAATCTCTTACTCTCATTCAGTGGAACTTGTCCATCATTTTAATTTTCAGTGAGAACAGGGAAACATCAGGCAATGAAGGGAGTTAGAATTTCCACATTAAAAACTACAGCAGTTCATTTGTAGACTACAAAGTCTTGCATCTTTCCTTTTTCTTTTTTTTGCTTTTTTGTATGTGGGTAGTTCCCTGGCCGGGAATCGAACCCAGGTCGCAGTGCCTACAGCGCCAGCGCGGAAGCCTTAAGCCACTACACCACCAGGGAACTCCTGCATCTTTCCTTTTAAGGGAGATAAAAATCCTTTGATATAATGCAATGGTATACAAGGGCTGTCCAGAAAGTACCCAGCCATGTAATAAGAAAAATAGAGGCACTTATGGCTGGATGTTTTTTCCGTACAGCCTTCATATACATGACTTTCTATTAGGTTGTAAATTTTAAAAACACTATTAGGTTCCCCAAACCAGGAATAAATAAAAGTACAGTTTATCCATTTCTCCTGAAAGACATATTTATTGGCATCTACAGTAAAAAAAAAAAAAAAGCCTTCTGAGAGTCCCAAATGTATTTAAATAAGCAGTTAAGAATACACAATATGCATATGCCACATCAAAAGAGGTATTGTAATTTAAGGACCATAGGGTAAAAATAAAACCCAGATCTGCCACAGTTGCATAGAAATGTGTTTAATTCTCTGTCTGAGTTACTCAGTATGAAACATTACCCTGTCCCAACAAACCTTGACACAAACTTTGGTGGAAAGTTAGCCAGGCCACTGGGTTCCTGCAGGCTCTGTGGTAGGGTTGGCCAGTCTTCATACCCCTCCCAGGGCTACCATGCTTTAAATAAACTCATCTGACTTTAAAGGAATGTTATGCAGATGGGCAGATTGTTTGTTTGCACTTATATTTCTGAAATGGAGATATTCATGTTAATGTTGCTGCAGGAAGCTTCCTTGCAAAGAACAGAGTCCGGGAAATCTCATTTGTACCTGTTGAAGTGACCCAGGCAGGCCTCTATAATCGATAACCTTTCTTTGGGTCAACAGCTGTTCTTCAGACCAGTCAGGAATTCTGGGCCCATGAGGGCTCCTCATGGTACTTGGAGAAATTAGGGGTGTTTCCCTCCCAAATTATATTAGTCATGCTTTGGTGTCAAATGAGTGATGTTTTAGAACAAATTGCATATGCATATAATAATCATAATACTATGTAAAAATTGAGAATAGCAATACAACTAAAATTGGTCTTCTCTACACTTTCACATGCTTATTAAACATTTACTTCATGCCAGGCCTTATACTGACTCAAATAGAAATGTGAAAAGAGCATGCACATGGAGCACTAAAAATAGGCTAGATGGTGAGTGCTAGAAGAGAATGGCAAAACACTAGGTCAGAACTCGAAGCATTGCCACAGAATCTCAGCTTAGCCAAAAGTCAAGTGGTTAAGGCTGAAAGGCAGAGAGCATGGCAAAAAACTCAAAAAATTCACCATCCTGGACATCTTTTCTGAAGGCATCATGTGGGTGCCCATATGCCATTTCTCAATAAATTCCTTCTAGACAGGCTTTCCTCCCACCTTCAAGGAGAGGGCTGTTTCTCTCGTGGAGTACCAGTTGAAAAAAACCAGTTGCCATTTTCAATTAATGTTGTACAAGAAATGCACATATTTAAACACTGGCATCCCATTCAGGGTGGTGAGATTTTCATCCCCATGAAAGGCACACGGAAACTCTCTGGTGAAGGAAAAGCAGATCACAGCTCCCATCTCCCACTTAATTCAGGGACATGCTCTGATTTAGTGAGAGAGAGTGGAAGTTTTGCCTGCAGCATTTCAGTATTTAAATGATCATTTCTGTCCTTCTTGTCTCTTCTATCAGGTACTAAGAGTTGATTTTTTAGAAAATTAGTAGGTAAGAGTGCTTGGCCAAGGGTAGTTAAAGGAGGGCAGCACAACCAGATTCGTGGTTGAGAATGGTGAGTTGTAACTTAGAGGACATACACAAGGAAGGGATATAGAAGACAGGTTTGGACACTGCCACAAAGGTCTCTAATAAAGCAGAGGCAATCGTGATGGAAGGAAAAGCTTTCAGAGAGAAAATGTAGGTGCTATAATTGACAAGGTTTAGTGGTTACTGAAATAAAAGAAGGTTAAGCTGGGAAAGGTAGGAATTACAAGATTGATTTTTGACAGGATATGCAAAAACATAATGTTATTCTTTCAAACACTTTTTTAACCTGGGCTAGTATCTCAGAAACACATATAAAAAACTCGGTATGTATGGGTTGAACTGTATGATGTTTACCCCAATATCTCTGCTGTGAAGGACATATGAATTAGGGTTTGTGATTTATTTGTGTGCCACATTTTTTTGGTTGCTATCACTTGATGCTATGAAATAATTTTTTTAAAGCCAGATTAATTTGGATAACAAGGATATTGAACTGGCACATGGAGGTACAGTGCTGGTGACTTAGCTGTCCTTACGACTTAACATGTTTCCCATGAAAGCCTGCCATTGACAAATCAGTGATCCATGGATTCCACCAGGTATAACACAATACTGTTATTAGCAAGCAGTGATTAGGGTCAAAGTTTGATCATTATGTATAATATAGCACTGTTCATAAAAATAAAAATGTCAACCCTGACTCAAATTTAAGGAGACATGCCACTAGAGTTTGTGTGTGTGTGTGTCGGGGTGGTGGTATTTCAAGCATGATATTGAATCCTTTAAGATTAGGATCTGGTATTGGTACTTGTGTCTGCAGTATGTAGAGAATAAAAAAAAAATCAGTAAAATTATATCTCAACTTTCTGATTTGTTAAACTTAATACTACTTGTATTATATCTGTTGAGAACTATTTCCTCATTCCTCCTATACTTGAGCCCATCCCAGAGAGTGTGTATGAGTGGTTGTGACATTGTATATTATAGTCAAAGTGAAATTAATTATGTTTGTTCAACTTATGTCTATCTCTTCAGTGATTTTAGCTAAAGAGACATGAATGACTATAGTGTAAGCAATAATGGTATGTGGCAATGCTGAAATATTCTGGTTCTTGTCAGATCTCTTTTCATAGGATTTTGTTTGATGTTGAGATATTATATAATTTCACAAATGTAGAACTTGTCATGCATTTACTCCTCTGATCATTATTAAAATACTGTGTATAGCCTTATCTTTAAATTCCAAGATACACATCTTTTTAGAACTGGATAACATTTACTATCAATTCATGTTATAAAATCTTTTTAAAACACAGACACTTCATCTATGAGATGGCTATACTAATAGATAACATTACTGCTTCAATTAATCAAAGATGACTGAAATTTAGGAATAGCAGCAACAAAAACTTAACCATTGAAGAATATTAAAAGCTGAAACAAAGTGCATCTATCATTTTAATGTACCAAATTATTTTTCTTCAAGAAAGCCTAAATATATTGAAATATATTTAACAAAATGGAAAAATTCTCAATTTGGCTATAGTAAATACACTATGTTCAAGTAAACATTATCTTTTTTAAAATTCATTTTTATTGTTAGACTTATTGGGGTGACATCTGTTAGCAAGGATTACATAGGTTTCAGTGCATTGTCAACTTGTTGTATATAAACATTATCTTTCAGTGATTGAAAATGGTGTCTTAACTCTATAATGGGCAAAATTAAAATATTATGTATGTATACACAGTAGACACAGCCATTCATTCTTAGGTACAGCCAATTTTTATTTCTGCCATTTTAAAAAGAATGTAGTCGAAGCCTGAAGTAAAACCTTCTTCAGGGTAAAGTGCATTTCTCGAATATTCAAATTTGGTGGGAGAACTGGAGAAATGCCTAGTATCTATCTGCTCAATACTTGCGTATCCAAAAGGAGGAATCTTAGTTTTGTCTATTAAGAAAAAGACCCCCACATATGCAAGAAAAGAAACATGCTAGAAGCATGTGAACACAACTGGAAAGTTTTCCCAGTGCATCTGGCCCTGGCACTGTGACCACAGAGGCCACTTTGGACGGTGTGGGGAGGCCTCCCAAGGATGGGGCACTCGGCCCCATTTCTCCTGAACCCTGGTGAGTCATGTGTTTTCCTTGAAAATCTGGGCCCAACTCTTGGTTTCCTCCTCTGAGGATTCCATACCCTAAGTTTTCTCTGTAATGCTAGAAGTTGGCCTGGATTTCCAACATTTCAACATTCCTAATTAAAGGAGGATTGTCTTTATCAGGCTGGCAGATGGTGCTGTGGCAGAGTCTGTCAATCTGAAACGTGTTTGCGAGGCTTCCCCATTAAAGATTTATCAGGAGAAGCAAATGCACTAGGCATACCTTCCATGGTAAGTAATTAGGTAAGAGGACAGCTTATGAACATGGGGTGGCGAGGAGAGAGAAAGAGACAGAGACCAAGACAGAGAGAGAGAAAAACAGAGATCTAACTACAGAGACAGAGAGATGGGCTAATATTACAAGTGCAAAGTCTTCCCAGCTTGAAGCCCTGCTCTAGATTTCTGTAGGAGCCAGTGAAGGGTGGTGGTTAATATCAGAGACCAGAAGTCCAATAGATTTTATCCTGACCCCCTATTCTGCCACATTTAGAAGGGCAGGTTTAACTTCTCTGCACATTAGCTTTCTGATGCATAAAATGGGGACAGTACATTCTCTAAGAAGGATCTTTTCAGAACCACTTGAAGTAATGTATTTAGGAGATTAGTTTACAACTGACATTGACACAGTGTAAGGTCCCAATAAATAATTTTATATTATTAAATATAAGTTAATTGAATTTATATATATTCCAGATATTGGAGATATAAGTTAAATAATTTTTATAAAGTGCTGACTCAAATATTACTGATTTTTGTATGCTCAGAGATGGAGCTCACCAGATTGTGCTGTTAATATAGCATTAAAAACACTGGGTTAATTGGTTTCTGTTTGGAGTACAACTTAATTTGTACCTAGTAGCAGCTAAAGAGTTTGCTTTCAAGGAAATATATTATGGGTTTTAAATATTAATATCAAGGTTAAGTTCTCTAATAGTTCATCTTCTTTCTGGTTTTATCATACCTATTCCGGGATGATACATTCTAGGAAAAAATAGACTGCAGACTGGCACTTGGCCCAAGGGTTCTTCTTCCTCATTCCTGTTCCTCATATCTTTCCTGCCTTTCCTTTTGGAATCAAGGTCAAACTCTCAACCATGAAGACACTTCAGAACTGTCAGCTATAATGTTAGGTGACAATAAATCTATGTTTCTCAATAGAGCACACCAGAAGAGCCAAAGAATTCAGGAGGCAATGGAAGTCATCTTCAATAGCAGCATTTTAGCTGTGCATGCCCGTGAACCTTCCAAGATCTGCCTTCTTAGCACCCAAGTTATACTACTATAGTCATGTATCTAAGGCTAGCAACATTAGGGCAAATGGAAAATATGTAAGGGGTGGGCCTGAGAAGTATCAGGAGCAACTAAAAATATAAAAGAATTTATGGACAAAAACCATTTCATTCTTCTCCCACCCAAATCTTCTACAAATGGAAGAAAAGTAACTAAATTCATTTCTTAAGAAAAGCATTATTAGTGGCAAGAGTTGTCCAGGACATAGAGCAAATGGAACTCTCATATACTGGTGCTAAAGGTGTAAATTAGTACAATCACTGTGGGAAGTCACTTGGTGATTTCTACTAAAGCTAAACGACACACATCCTATGACCCAGCATTCCTACTTAAACAGTTAAGGCATGCATTGCTTACCAAAAACACAGACAAAAATGTTTTCTTTATGCATAATAGAGAAAAATTGGAAGTACCTCAGATGTCCATCAACAGCAGAATGGAGACATTGTGATTTTCGTACAATGAAATACTACATGCCAAGAAAAAGGTATTGCTACATATAACACAATAGATGAATATCATAAACATAACTTTGTGTGAAAGATGTCAAATACCAAAGAGCATACACTGTATCATCCATCTTACCTAAAGTTCAAAATGAGGCAACACTAATTTATGGTGTCGCAAGTCAGAACAGTGGATACTCTTGGTGGCACAGGGACTGACAAGAGACACAGGGTAGAAGAGGGCGTGCTTACATTTTGTTTCTTGACCTGCATGTTTGGCTGCATGTGTGTAACCCCTTTGTGAAAAATGCATCAGGTACATGCTTATGATTTGTGGACTTTTTGTGTGCATCTATGTTATATTTCAATAAAATCTGCCTAATAAGACAAAACAGACTATGGTTTTGAGAGATGCTGTGCTAGTTTCTGCCAGTTCTCTGAGAAAAAACATTAAAAGCAAAGTCAGAAGGCATGAATTCCTCTCAAAGCCTTTGAACAAATCAGTGTTCCTCTCTAGGCCTCATTTTCCTCTTCTGAAAGAAGGGGGAATCACCAGAGGGGTCCCTAAGATTTCTCTTGGCTCTAATGTAGGCATACTGACCTCAAAACCAACACACTTAATTACTGAACTTACTGTCTGCCTAGACTGGACAACAGGTAGTTCACAGTTTCTAAAGTTTTCCCAAAGGTAAGCTTACTTCTTCCTCAAATAGATTCTTGGACAGTCTGATGGAAAATTTCATTTGAAGAGGTTTCTAGGAAAAAAAAGAACTTTTTTCTTTGGTAGCCTATATCCTGTTGGGTCTCATTATGCAATCACCCCCTGAAGAGAATTTATCCTTGATTATAATAGAAGTGAGAAGGGCTAAACCAAGAATTAGATTTGAGGTAATCAACATAAAGCCTTTCAGTAAACTGTTCTGAAAGTGGCCAAATGAAGCATTTGGATTTTTGATTGCCTACTGTATCTGACCTCCCAATAAACTGGGGTTATCAACATCTTCTTGCCAATTAAATTCTAATAAGGAGTCTGAATTAAAATCGAATGCAGGTAATTTAAATGAGGCTTTTTTTTGTTTGTTTTTTATGCTAACCATGTCTGTCACTGGGCCCAAAGCTTCCCTCAACTGGGCTCTTCGCTTTGGGATGGCATTTCCCCTGCCCTTGCATGGGGAGAGGGAAAAGCCCTTTCTCATCAGACCTTTGCACCCAGCCCTGCTCTTCTTACCCTGGGACAGTCTAGAAAAGTTATTAGGATGGAAAATCTTTTGCTTAAATTTTGGGGGGTATCATTTCCAAGAATTTTTCAAAATAGTCCAAGGATGCTGACTTCCCACTAGGACTCAATAGCGTGTAGCAAATCAAACACTTTCCCCAAAGGCATTTTCCTACCACTCATCTGGCCACCTTTGCCACCCCACCGAGAGGCAGTGTGGCTGCATGCGGCATCCTAGCTGAGATTTGCACATTGAAATAGGTATATTTTCAAGTCCTGGAGGGAGAATGGAGCAGAGAATACTGCTGGCGGGTAAGAAACGGCAAAGAAAGGATAACAGTGCACTCAGGGAAGCAACAAGCTCACCCACTTTGGTGACCGACGGAGGTGGGGTAGACCGGGCTTGGCACTGAAGCGCGGAGAGTGACTTTTCAGCAACAGAGAGGACAGTCTCAGATTTGACTCCCAGTGATCTGCGGGTCTCGTCTAATCAGGGAAATTTTATTTTTCATCACTCCTCGCTGAGCTGTGACACATGAAAACAATTACTGAGGTTAGGGATGGAAAATATTTATTAGGTCAGCGCGACCATCCCTTCCTCGGTAAGGGCCGGCTCCCCGCTGGGCCTGGAGGGCAGAGCTGTGACAACGACCTGGCACGCCCTGTCTCCCAGCACCTGAAAAGCAGGTTATTCGTCCCTCTTTGATGTTTGCTGGGTCTAGGAATGCCAAGAAGGGGGAAAGAAGAAGACAGCAAGATGGAATGCAGCATCAGGGAGCTCTGTCTGCCAGCTACTGACCCACCACGAATGCAGGAAATTATCCAATTTGCCTTCAAACGTTTGCGAGCCGACCCGTCCTGGAAGGCCCAGCGCTGGCGGCTTCGGCGGGCGCACGAGGCCCTGTTCGAGGTTGGGCAGTTTCCCTCCGATAAGTTGCATCCTCTGGGTGAGAACTGATGCTCCGCAGGTCCTCGCCGCGGGGCCTGCGTGCCTCACTGGTGCTCAGCCGAGGAGGGGGCGTCCCGCTCGGCCCGCCTGGCCCAGGCGCCCCCCTCCCCAGCTGTCTTCCTTTCTGCTGTTTTTCTTTTGCATGACTTCCAGCGCGCTGACCTTGAACCTGTCCTAAAGGGCCCACGGCAGTACTTAGCAGTCGAAAGGTGGTCTCTCCAGAGCCACAGAGCCGGGGCTGCCCCCTGTGCTAGACCTCCCAAGTAACGGCTCTGCTCAAGCCCCCGCCCGCTCCCGTCTGCGCCCTTTGTCTCGTGCGGAGCCGAAGGCGGTGAGGCTAAGGGGGCTTCCATCGCCTCAGCATCGCCTCACACCCCAACAAGCAGCTCAAGGGCCCCCCACAGAACTGGCCTCCAAAAATAGCGGAAAGAAGTGATTCAAATTCCTATCCAAGCCCCAGAACACTTAAAGGGGAAAACGGAGCAAAACTTGCCATAAAATGAAGGAAGTGATTGAGGGAAAGGTATAACGATGGGAGATACCCACTCGAGTGCGAGGGTTGCTTGTACAGGTGGTGTGGGGTGGCAATAAGCACACACGGAAAGACAAATGGCCCATGCAGTCTGCGGCTCCACCTGCGGGAAGGGCCTAAACGGGATGTTTTTAAGGTAACTGAAAACCATCCACAGTCCTCCTGGGCAATTTCACAGGTCTGTGGAGAGGGCGATCCTTTACAGGCGCGAGATAGGGCCCCAGCACGGCCTACCACAAGTTATTTCCATCCTTCAGGTAGGCCCTGCGGGAGCGGTGACAATCGAGCCTCAGGTCTGCACCAGGACGCTGTGTTTAGTGGTGAGCGGGCTTTCACATAACAGATCTTCTCGCAGAATTTTGAAAATGCTGAATTTTAATTAAGTGTATCGCTGGCCTCCTCGCTCCCTCGGCAGCATCCACGAGTATAGGGTACACCCAAAAGCTAGGATGTCCTGCCCGCAGGTCAGCGAGAAACAGTGTCCAGGAGAGGAATGTCCTCCCGGGGGAACTGAGGCACGGGTATGTAAGGCCGTGTCAGCCTGTTACTAAGATAGGTCATCAGCTTCGTTTTAAAAGGCGAGGGAGGTCAGCTCAACCATTAACAAAATCCAGCTTATTATTTTTACTATACTAATTAGTTACTGTATACTATGGAGGCTTCTCCCCTGAATGATTATCAGCAGCTACTGTGATTATCTAGGGACCTGGGAAAAACGTAAATATAAGATATCATGTGATTAAATGCATGCAAGGAAAGGTGACAGTTTCAAAGCAAGAGTTTCTCAGATTCAAAAAATAATAAAAAATTTAAAAGTTTTTTTTTTAATGTCAAAGCTAAATTATATCTCTTTTGGTCTTACCTTTAATATCTTTTCTCCCCCATTGCCCCACATACCCTGAGGGGATTGGGTAGGGGGCTTGCTGGCCTCATTTCAATCTATTTTTCTTATTCATTTTAATATCCATAAACACTTCAATCTTCTTCTCTATTCTCCTGGAAAAAATATCATGCTTTTTGCTTTTCCTTTTTGGAAAATAAATTAACCAAAACGTAATATGATATTTAAGTGAAGAGTACCACTGACATTCAATGATTCACGTGGCATCACATTATGTGTTCTGTTTTATTCTGTGCATCTTTCTGGTGTTCACATAAATTGCTCTGGTTTTATTGAACAGGATGCTGCATTCTTTTTGAAACCCAGGGCCCTGGTGCAGTAATAGAAAAAAAAAGGCAGCAACAAAATAATGGGCACCGGCAATCAAACTATCATTATAGGTACATTATGTGCGGGGTGCTAAATTGGTAGAAGGCCTTTATTTTTAATTTCTGCTCATCTGTTCACCATTATTAAGCAAGCTCAGACACCAGAGGAGATTTAAGAGTGACAGAGGGTAATTATCCACTTTAGGAAGAGATATTTTTCATCATAGGGTTAGAACTACACCAAGAGAAAAGCCGCTTCAGAATTTCCTACAGGGCCTCCGTGTACATCTTTGTTTGGACAGATACATAATTTTCGCTTTATATTCCAGTTTGAGTTTCACATAATGTGATTCTTATTAGATTTTTAGAGTCTGGCTGCCACTGTATATTATTTCATAGTTGTTTTTAATGGGCATAATTTTAATAAATAATTTTTCACTTTGCACTCTGTACTTTAAAATAATTCATAATGCAGGCAATTTATTTTCAATTTTCCAATTATAGTTAGTGTCATTGGGATGAAAATGTAAGCGTGTTAAATATAGTTGGAGACTTCACTTAACTCGAATGATTAAGAACACCAAGTCATAGAAATTATAAAAACTATCATGCAGCATTATTGATGCCTAATTGACATACAATAAACTGCATATATTTAAATTGCATACTTTTATAAATTTTGATACGTATTTTATATACATGATATGTATGTGATATATAAATATATTCTAGTGAAATCGTCATCATAATCACAAGATAGTGAACACAATCTTAACTCCCTAAACTTTTCTTATGCCCTTTCCTTTATCATTTCTCCCTCTCTCACCTCCCTACTCTCTGCCCCAGGTAACGAGTTATCAGCCATCAGTATAGATAAGTTTGCATTTTCTACAATTTTGTTTAAATGGAATCATATGGTATAAACTCCTTTCATCTGGCTTTATTCATTCAGCGTTGTTACTTTGAGACACATTCATGCTGTTACATGTATCAATAGTTCATCCCGTTTTATTGCAGTGTATGGATATTTCAGAATTTGTATATTCGTTCACCCATTGATGGACATTAATGTACAAATAATTGCATGGATGTATGATGTTTTTTCTTTGGAGTAAATACTTAAGAACACCCTAGTTGATTCTTAAGGTAGGTGGGTATTTAAATTTTTAAGAAACTGGCAAATAGTTTTTCAAAGTGACTCTACTATCTTATAGTTCCCCCTCAGCCTATGAGAGTTCAAGGGGTTTCTTAGCCTCATCAACACTTGGTATGGTCAGCCATTCAAATTTTAGACATTTTATAAATGTACGGTGATACCTCATTCTGGTTTTAATTTGTGTTTCTCTAGTGGTTAATGATGATGAGCATCTTTTCACGTAATTAGTTGGTAAAGTGGCTGACTGTTCAATACTTTTGCCATTTTTTAAAATAGGGTTGTTTTCTTATTATTGAATTTTGAAATAATTCTTCATTATATATTCCAAATACAAAAAACTTTTATCAAAAATATATAGATATTTTTTCTCAGTCTACGGTTTGTCTTTTCATTCTTTTAACAATCATTCAAACAGAGAAGTTCTTAATTTTGGTGAAGTACTCTTTTGTCTTTTATTTCTATTATTGGGTCATGCTTTGGGTGTTATACCTAAGAAATCTTTGACTAATTCAAGGTCACAAAGATTTTCTCTTGTGATTTTTTTCTAGAAGTTTTATAATTTCATTTAGACCTTAGGTCCATTTTAATTCATTTTTGTATATAGCATGTGGTATAGATGGAAGTTTGTTATTTTACGTATGAATATTTTATCATTCTAGCACAATTTATTGAGAAAACAATATATTTAGCACTGTGGTAAAAAAAAAATCTGTTGTTCACGTGTGAGTGTCTTTTTCTGAATTCTCTATTCTGTCCTGTTTATCTATTTATCTTTACATTAATAATGAGTCTTTTGACCCATGAACTTGTTTTATCTCTTCACTTATTATATTTAGGTCTTTCTAAATTTCTCTCAAAAACATTGTATAGTTTCAGTACAGTTCTTTCAAATCTGTTGTTAAATTTATTTCTAAGTATTTTATATTTTTGATGTTACTATAAATAGTATTGCTTTTTGATTTCAATTTCTAATTGTTTGTTGCTTATATACAGAAATACAATTGACTTTTGTATATTAATCTTATTACCAGCCACCTGTTGAATTCACTCATCCTAGCTCTTTGTAGAATTCATTAGCTTTTCTACATAGGTGATTATTATATTGTCTGTGAAAAAAGACATTTTGTTTCTTTTTTTCCAACATGGCTCTCTATTATTTCTTTTTCTTGTGAGATTGCACTGGCTATAATCTCTAGTAGAATGTTGAATGGAAATGGTGACAGTGAACATCTTTGGCTTGTTCCTGATCTTAAGAAGGCTTTCAGCCTTTCACCATTAAGTATAATGTTAGATATAGATTTTTCAAAGATGCTTTTTATCAGGATGAGAAAGTTCCCCTCTATTCCTAGTTTTCTGAAGGTTTTTTTTTTTTATCAGAAATAGATGTTGAATTTTCTCAAATCTCTTTCTGCATTTATTGAGGTTATCATTTTCAGTTTCATTTTTAAATGTCAAAGCAGCCTTGTATTCCTGGGATAAACTCCATATGGTCATGAGGCATTATCCATTTTATATATTGTTGGATTTTATTTGATAAACTTTTGTTTAGAATACAGGGTTAGAGGCAGAGCACAGAGAATTTTTAGGGCAGTGAAACTACTCTGTATAACACTATAGTGATGGATACATGTCATTAGACATTTGTCTACACCCACAGAAAGAACAATACCAAGAGTGAACCTTAATGTAAACTATGGACTCTGGGTGATAATATTGTGTCAGTGTAAGTTCATCAGCTATAAGAAATGTACCACTCTGGGTTAGGGAGGGGAGAAAGGGGAGGGGGTGGGAGAGGAGGGGGGGAAGCTAAATATAAGGTGATGGAAAGAGAAGTCACACTCGGTGGTGAACTTATTATACATCAAGTTGACAATGCACTGTAGAATTGTATGCCTGAAACCTATGTAATCCTTGCTAACAGATGTCACCCCAATAAGTCTAACAATAAAAATGAATTAAAAAAAAAAGACATGTACCACTCTGGTGGGAGGTGTTAATAATGGGGGAATCTATGTACATATGGAGGTAGGGAGTTATAGGAATATCTCTATGAGGGCTGTTTGGAAAATATTCAGCCATAAAAGCCTCTATTTCTCATACTACATGGCTGGACACTTTCTGAACAGCCCTTGCGTATCTTGCCCCCAATTTTTCTGTGACCTAAACTGCTCCACCCCCCCCCCAAACAAACAAAGAAAAAACCCCACAACTGTTTAAAAAAGAATTCCGGAGATAGACAGTAATGGATAGTTGTGCAACAAGTGAATGTAGTTACTACCACTGAATTGTATACTTAAAAATGGCTAAAATGCTAATTTTTGTGCTATATATATTTTACCACAATTATTATAAGGTGTTTTATGCATACAAAATAATATAACTTATTATATAAAGGTAAAAATGAACACCCATATGCCCACCACAAGAGTAGGAAATAAATCATTATTAAATGTAAATCTTGGATAACCCTCTGACTGATACCTTCTCCCTTTGAAATATAACCATTCTTCTGATTTTGTGTTTATCATTCCTATGCTTTTTCAATCTTGATATATCCCTCAATAACATATAGACTATCGCATGTTTCTAAACTTTATATAAATTAAATTTGGTATGTATTCTGCCAAGTGGTCTGGTCCATCTTACTCAAAGCTACAATATTTAGATTTATCCATATTCATACAGATGGATAAATCTAAATATTATAGCTGTAGTTCATTCATTTTCATTGTTTTTAAAATGCATTAAGTAAATATACCACGTTTTATTTATCCAAAAAAATAGTGTTACTTTAAGTAATGTGATGCTATTTTGTTAAAATACAGTGAGTATCTTAAACAAAATTGGGACTCTGGTTAAGTCTTGAATAATTCAGAACACAAAAATCTATGTAATCATAGAATTTTTAAGAAAAAAATCTTTTAAAATAATGGTTGATGTTGATGTCCTATAACATTTATTATTTGTATTACACACTTTAAGTAATTTTCCATTTAAGTAATTTTCAATTATAGAGTTCATTAGTATTGCTTCTTCAATCAAGTTATATATATATATATATATATAATTTTAGCAAAAATCACATTTACTCTATTTTCTGTGTTCCTCTCAGCACCTAGCACAATGCATGGGTACCAAAGCCAGAGAGAAAGCATCAGAGATTGTGGTTGATAACACAGATTAGTTGCTATGATCCCCAACTTACCAGTTAAAAATAGTTAGCTTTACCAGGATTCAGAAAAAGTGTCCCAAAGAGTAACACAACATTGCTTACCCTTCCTAAGAGTGGCAGAAATTCTGGTGTTACTCCTTAAACACTGGTATCCTATGACACTGAGGAAGGATGAACAGTGATGCACCCATATAGGTCTGTTAATAGTCACCATATTTTCCTTATACTCATTAACAATTTTTAAAGAATGTGAATAACAGAAAGTATACCCTCAATTATGATATATTAGTCGTAATTTATTCCTTTACAATGCAAAAGATTTTTCAAGTCTTAGCAATAATTAAAAGTCAGTGGAATGTATAGAAATTCTAAGTGTTAGTTATAAGATACTACATTGAAATCTTGCTGCAATCTACTTTGTATTAAAATATGTCCTTGCATTTATATAATACCATTTCCTTAAAATATGAAATTATAAAACATAAAACATATAACATATATGAATGGTTAATATAATAATAAACAAAAACACCTATGTACCTACCCAATACTTTGAGTTTCCTGTGCAGCTTTCCCAAATTATATTCCCCTTTCTCTCTCCCCATGATATCCTGAATTTTAGCATGTGATTTCCTTACACTTTATCATGTAGGTATATCCCTAAACATTATATTGTCTGCTTTGCATGGTTTTGAACTTTATAAAAATTGAATCATCATGCATTTGTTTTTTTTAACTCCACATTAAGTTTGTGACATTTAGCTACGCTGATACGTAGTTAGCTGTAGTTTATTCATTTTTCACAATAATGAGGAATACCTCATGATTGAATATACCACACAAGGCATTCTACAAATAAAAATTACAAAAAGATTCATATTTCTATATTGTGTCCAAGTTAGAATGCCTCAATCATTTTCTTGTTGAGAAACAATGAAGAGTATATGGCTAAGAGCCATTCCAAAGGCGTTACCAGTGTGACTTTGGACCTGTTACTTAACCTCTCTGGGCCTCAGTTTTTAATTGTATTACAGGGATAACAATAGTACCTATCATAGAGTTGTTACAGACACGCCAAATCTCTGTCTCAATAAACGTAAGAGACAGAGATTTGGAATGAAGTCTAGATGTGTCTGCAGATTTAAGTGTATATGAGAAGGTATTTTAAGAATTTTCAATTAATGAGCTAATGAGAAAAGCATTGTTCCTAATATTTCTGGAGAGAGATGACATATCTTGTCTCTTCCTTGTACTGTCTGAGACATTAAAGATAATGCCAAATGGACCAAAAAAAGAAAAAGGAAAAAGGGATAAGCTTTAAGAGAGATTATATTACTGGGGTTTAGCCCTTAAACAGAGGAGACGGATATTTCTTATCTATATTGTAATCATAGACTTTATGTAGCAAGTCCATTAGGATATAAATTTATGATATTCTTTAAAGAAAATTTATCATCATGAACACCTCTAAGTGAATTGAAAGCTCAATGAGTAATTGGAAATTAAATCATCATCTAATGGAATGAGGCCAATTTACTACTAAAAATCTACAACCTTCTCCACCTTTACTAGGGCGAAGAAATCCACAGGGAGGAGGAAACTTTTGACTACAGGAAACATTCATGTAACATGTGTGCAGGGAAAATGACTCTCCCTTAGCTGTTCCACAAATAGAAAATAAAAGTTAGGATTTTTAAAGGTGGCTCCTTTATTCATTATTGGTTACCATTTTCTGTTGAATGCAGCAATAAGCCTCACAAGTTAACATTCACCTTTCCTTTTCAAAATCTGACATCCTTGCTATTAAGTTGAAGGTAATAGATGATAGGAATGGAAGCAATCCCACAGGCCAGGCACGAATTACTGTATTGTTACTACTAGCCACAGAGAGACTGTGCATGTTGTGATTCCAGAGTCTATACCTGCCTTGTACCTATTGTACCGATAGCTCCAGGCTTAGGAGTGCTTGATGCATTGACGTATGGATGATGCTTAAAGAATAACAAGCATCATTATTAGTGGAATAAATAAATGAACAAATAAATTCCTGTCACCTGGAAATAATAATGGTCTCAATTATTTCATTGGTCTAGCAAAACACATTTCAGTGCTTGTCAGTTAATAATTCTTATTGCTAGGAAACTCGTTTTTATACCACACTCATAACCCAATGCTATATTCAAAACCAGTGGTTCTTGACTGTTTCAAAGACAAAGACCTCCTTTTAATGGCAAACATTTTGCACCAGAAAAAAATTTCACTTTTTGTATTTAGTATTTGATAAAGTAAAATAAATAATTCAGTGGCAACTTCCCTCCCTGTCCATACTACTAAGGCTGGAGTCCACAAATTGGAAAACAAAATTGTAGATTTGGTCCTTGCATTCCTATTCTAAGTAGAAAGAGAAAAGGACAGTATTGTATCTTCTATGTGGACATCTTCTATGTAATCACTAATCACAGCATCAGTCACTCTTAAGTATTTTTAAACCTTAGCAAAAATAAATCACTTTAATCTTGCCTCTTGGGCTTGATTTTTCCAGTACTTTTATTTTTCATTGTCTTTTCTGAACCTCCTCCAACATTTCCACGTTTTCTAGTTGCAGAACCCACAAGTACTCACAGCACTCTGGTAGCACTCATTTAATAAGTGTAACAGAGTGACAGCCTTCTTAAAAATATGCACTTTTAAATACAGGAAACAGTGAATAAAAATCTAAATCAAGAAATAAATATCACTGGACAATTTTAGCCTATGATGTTTAGTGAAAAAGATATCACAATACAATCTGTAAGGTTACTGTATTTCTTGGACCTTATCTCTCGGTTATTCTGCTGCGTAATGGGATACACAGTTCATGTCTCTAGCCCATAAAAATGCAGGAATGAGTCCCATATGTACCTTCGCCTAGTCTTTATGATGTAGACTCTGATTAGCCTCCGGGCCACACAAGTTGAGTTAACGTGTCTTTCCAAACAATTCTGTTATATTTCATTGCTGAGACTCCTGTTGGCAGGCTGATGAAATGAACAGTTGCTGCTCTCCTTACTTCCTCAATCCGGGGAATCCACTACCGTGTCCTGAATTGTGTTCTGGGAGCTAAATGATCACTTCCTTGCTCAGCCTTATAAAGCATTAATAGAGCACAAATCATGTCACTTATATCAGCATAGGTGGAAATTATGAGCTAGAGATTTCCCCAAATCCTGACTTGGCTGGCAGTTGATGTGGCAATTTATCTTAAAATGTTAGGGCCACTGCACTGTGAAAGAAGTGGGGTATGAATCTTTTGGGGTTTTTATTTGCATTAAAGCTGGGAGTCCCAGAGGACAGACATGTGAACAAAGAGGTAGCAGGTTTCTCAATCTGACGTTCTTTCTACCAATACTTTGACTCAATCTGAGTTTAACAGAAAGAGCAACAAACTTGAATCACAAGCTGCATTCCTTCCTGGCTTTTCCCCTTTACGTCTGTGTAGTCTGGGGGCAAGTCACCACTTCTCTGAGCTTGTTTTCTTTTCTCTAGTGTAAGAATGATGATGTCTGCCGTAAGTGTTAGTTTGAGGATCAAATGGGACAATGTTCAACGATATACTGGGTAAACTATAAAGCAGAATAAAAATGCAAGGGTTTGTTACAATTATTAGCAGCAGCACCTCACAGTCTGATTTATGTGTGACTTTATCTTCCAGTGATTACATCAAGGGGTTGGCAAAGTGAGCCCAGTGGGCCAAATCCAACCCATGGCCCATTTTTGAACAGTCCGTGAGCTGAGAATAGTTTTTCCATTTTTAAAGAGTTGTAAAAATAAGACAAACAAGCAACATGAAGAAGGAGGAGATAGAAAAGGAGGAGCAGGGAAAGAGACCAGATTTCAGCCACAAAACCTAAAATAATTTAGTATCTGGCTCTTTACCGAAAATTTGCCAGCTCCTACGACAGCAGAAATAGCAATTTATACCCACAATGTCCTGACCAAATTTTGAGCATACCACCCTTTCCTGCTGCCTCATTTCATTTCATTTCAAAATCCCTCCCAATGCTACACCAAAGAGCCATGGATGCAAACAGTCCATTATTTTGTTATTAATAGGTGTGAATAAAGATTCTTCCATCACATACGAAAGATTTTTTTTTTAATTCTCAAATCACATGATTTGGGAGGCCAGCAAATTCATGTACTCAACTTGAGCTGTGGGCACAAATTATTTTAGAAAAGACCAAAGGATATCACATTTCATATTTGTGCCCTTTACTCCCCAAATCCACTGCAAATACGTTGATCAAATCTTTTTCTTCTATCAACACAATCTGCAAAACCTCTTTATCCAAACTGATACTGGTGGCAAAGAGCTTCTGACATAATTAAATTGAACCATATGGATTCTGGATCGAGATTAAGAAAAAAAAACTGAAGCATTTATTGTGTTGAAATTTCTTATGCCAATTTTCTGCTAAAAAGGAAGATTCAAAAGGTCAGGGATTCTGCAGCACAGACTTAGTGGTATATTAGTTACAGTAATTCAGCCTGAAAATTCCAGCAGAAATAAATACAATGGAATGCCATAAATTGCAAGAGACCACAACTTTAATCAGCTCATGGGAAAAGAAAAACAAGCATTTGCCTATTGACAGTTGATAAACTGAATCCTGAAGCTTGGAGGCTGAAGAGCACCAAAGGCTCACCACCACGGCTGTTATGTCGAGCAAACATTTGGGGCTTCCATTTTTCCCCCCTGCTGGTTGTGATATAAAGGCACACAGAGCAGAATCCTATCTGCATTTTTCTTGCAGCTATTCATTATATTCATTTAGTGGGTGTTCTCTGAGTCAGACAATACCCCAAAGCATGAAAACCAGTATGGTTTTATGATAAGAAATGGAATGACAGAAACTTTGTGAATTATTTTACTCTAATTTCAGATGCAACATTATATCCCAGAACACATATTTGTCTGTTCTAATGTCACAAATCTTATTTACTCCAATATATGGTAGAAAACTCACAATTAAGGAGAATACGGTGCCAGACATATAAATATTTGTTAAATAAGTTTTACCTCAAGAATCTTACAGAATTCTTGGGCTTTTATTGAAACACAGTATCCAGATTTCATATGAATTTTGACCCATAAGAATAACGCTTGAATTTACAAATCCATTAGCATCCTAAGATTAGTTAACAATGCCAAAAGATTTTTTTTTTTGGCTTTTTAACAAATTGATTCCAAAATTCATATAGAAGACAAATACATAGTAAACAATAAAATATCTGAAAAAGAAAAATAAAAATGTAAAAATTTACCTTTCACAGAGTAAAATGTACTCTAACGCTGTAGTAATTAATTTGACAAGGCATCATTACAGGAATAGAAAGCTCATTGAAATAGAACAATCTAGAAACATACCAAAACATACTATGGAATATGTAGGAATTTACTCCATGAGAAAAGTGATATATCAGATCAGCAAACTGTTTGGAGAAAAACAGTAGAATATGGTAAAAAAAAAAAAAAAAAAAAATAAGTTTTTGCCAAATATAAAAAAATATATAAACCATATAGATTTCTCAAAGCATATATAAAAATAAATTAAAGAAAATTGTATTTCTTTTAAGTATTTTGAGTGTAAAATAATGAGAGCGTATAAGGTACATTTTAAAAATAATACTTGAATGTATTATTTTCACCAATGCCAAAAGCCATAAAGGGGGTGATGGAAAGGATTTGATAACATAGAACTTCTAAACTGCTTTATGGTGCAGGTGCCATAAATAAACCTGAAAGGCAAACAATGAACAATAATTTCAATACATTCAAAAAGGAGATATTTTCCTAAATATATAAAGATCTCTTAAAGGTCAACTAAACAATAAAGAAAAAAGATGAACACTGAACAGCAACAAAAAAGTGAATGAAAGCACAAATGGGCAAGTCACAAAAGAAAATTTTGTGACCTATAACTACATGAAAAGATGCTTATATTCGTTGATAATTAGAGAAATATAAATTGGCAACAGTGAGATTAAAAAAAGTCCTTTCTTAAAGGCAATCTGGCAGTATATACTAACAGGTGATCTAGAAATTTTACTTCTAGAAATTTAACCTAAGGAAATTATTAGAGAATTGTACAGTAAAATATATTTGCACATGGTAACAACAAAAAACTGCGATATATAGAATATTTAGAACTATGTTTACTTAATGGTAACACTTGTTATTTCTATGTGGTGCATTTTGCGGGGGTGCCTTCCCTGGCTGGGAATTGAACCCAGGCCGTGGCACCGAGAACGCCGAAGCCGAGCCGCTACACCACCAGGGAACCCCCTGGGTGGTGCACTTTTTTAACTTTTTCATTTGCAATAATCTGATTAATTGGTTAAAACAATAATAACATGGATCATTTGACAACAAAACAAAACTTGTGTATACCCTCATGGAAACATATCCATGATTTTTAAGTGAAATAAGCAGTTTACAAAATAGCATGTGTACTGAGATCCTATTCAAGTAAAATCATGGAAGGATATGTGACAAAAAGAAGAAAAGAGAAAAGAAGAAAGGAAGCAGGAGCTAAAACACCAAAGGTTGTGCTGTGGCTGTCTTTGGAAGGGGAAATTATAAATATTATCTCCCATTTCTTCCCTTCCCTTCCTTTCCTGTTGTTTTCTTTCTAAGTTTGAAATTTGTATTTTTCTTATAATAATAAAAAACAGAAACACTTTTTAAATTAAAAAAGATGGAATATTTTAACACAAAATGAAGGCATTTATCAAGATGCTTAGCCTGTAGTAGGTCTTCAGGAAGTGTTTTGTTCCTTTATTTGTGTAAAGGACAGACCCTGCAAGGCAGACATTAAATCATCAGAGCTCGCTGCACTTCGTCTCCCTCCTTACTGCTTGCCTCTCAAGTGCGAAATGCGGATGATATTAGCTAACCCAGTGAGCTGCTGCAAAGCCTAAGAAAATAAGTTTTTGCAAGCATAAAGTTTACCGAGTTTCTCTTCTAAATGAACAACAATTGTAAAATTAATAGATGACAAACCTTCTGATTATATACTGCTGCTGTCCAGGGCCTTCCTGTAACTCAGGCCAAATTTCCATTAGTCTAAATGGGAAACATCTTCAGAAAAGACTGAAATGTTGGCATAAAAATCATTTTTTAACATGTTCCTTCCTGGGTAAGTTACTTTGTGAAAGAATTAACAATTGGCTCCATGTCTGGAGTCCTGAAAGAAAGGCTCTATATAGCCTGCAGTGAAATCTGCAATGCTAATGCTCATTTGGGCAGTCAATAAAACATACATGCTTATTATCCAATAGCCCATTAGGGCCCCTTCCGAGCCACCACGGCTGCTTTTGAACCTGCAGAACACTGCACGGTAACTGTGTGTTCTTTCCCTTATAGAACAGAGTTTTGAATTGTTACAGAGTGTCATTTAAATTTCTACCCAGGCTATTTAAGAAATGGACATCTGCCTAAAAGAGAGTAATAGTTCCTCTGTTCTATTGTGTAAAGATAGATACTGGCACCTCTCTGACACCGCAAATGGGCAGCCAAACATCACATTAAACGGCATTACAGAGCCCGTAGTATGGAAAATGAGTCTAGATGATGACTCTCCATGGCCACAAAAATTATAACTAACCTGAACTCATTTGAAACCATGAAGTTTATTTTGGTCCAACATCAGACTATAGTCACCCTCATTATGTTACCAAGCTCAGGGTGCTCCTTCTCTGCCCGTGCAGTATTTCTCAGTTCTTGGGAGTCAGGGCTTTGAAAAGGGGGTGTGTTCTCTGTTTTAGTCACTAAACTAAGTGTGTGCAACAGCAACACTGAACCCCTTAAGGATTTACTGGGGCTTCCCAAGACAGAAAGTGGTGGGGAAAAAGAAATGGAACCCACGTCCAGCTCCTTAGGGGATGAAAGGTGGTGGGTAGAATCCAGTGGAAAAATGCATGTGTACACTGGGGGGATTCCAGAACTACCTGTTGGGACAGAGAATAAAAATAAATCAAACAAGGTGGCAAGAATAGCCTTTGGCAAATTAAGTAAATCAAGAAGAAAAAGAAGGAGGGGGAAGGGAAGGAGGAAGAGGAGGAAGAAGAGAAGCAGTTTTTTGTTTTCTATTTCCCTGGTGGAAAGATATAACAAAACGTTTCTTTTACATGAAATGTGTTTAACTTCTCTAAGTCAGAGACACTGCCGTCAGTCAACCACATCTATTGAGCATCCATTTCACACCCTCTTTAAAAATTTTTTTTTATTAAATTTACTGGGATGGCATTCATTAGTAAAATTATATAGGTTCAAGTGTACCACCCTGTAATGCATCATCTAAGTAGTGCACTGTGTGCTCACCACCCAGAGTCAGTTCTCCTTCCATCACCACGTATCTGACCCCCTTTCCCCTCCTCTACCACACCTCCCTGCCACTTACCCTCTGATAACCACTAAACTGTTATCTGTGTCTCTGATTTTTTTGTTTCTTTGTTTGTCTTGTTCCTTTGTTGCTTTCGGTTTTATATCACACATGAGTGAGGTCATGTGGTGCTCAACTTTTTCTGTCTGACTTATTTCACTTAGCATGATAATCTCAAGATCCATCCATGTTGTCACAAATGGCTATATTTCATCTTTTCTTATGGCCAATACTCCATTGTATGTACGAGGTCAGAGAATTAATTTTGCAAACTCATCCTAGAAAAATGGCTGGCTATTTCACTGCTGAGTATCACTACGGTCACCTTCGAAGTACTCTCCTCAGGAAGCTAGGCACCGATGCCAGCACCTTGTGCACCCTTCAAAGCAATTTGGGAATTCTCTTTTTGGAATGGCCATCAGAGCTGTGGTCATACCCAAAATCTGACAATTAATTCACAAACTTGCCACCATGTGCTTACATTGGCAGCACTGTACAAACCACTCAGTAAGGTGCTATAACCTTGGTAAGCTCTGATGGCCATTCCAGAAAAAGTTCCAAAATTGCTCTGAAGGGTGGACTAGGCGCTGGCATCGGTGCACAGCTTCCCAAGGGGAGCACTTCGAAAGTGACCATAGTGATATTCAGCAATGAGGTATGCAGCACTTCTACTAGGATGAGTTCACAAAATTAATTCTCTAACTTCGAATGTATCATCTTTTCATTATCAAATCATCTGTCAAACAACACTGGTTGTTTCCATGGTTTCGCCACCATGAATAGTGCCACAATGAACATTCGGTTACGTATATCTTCGTAGATAAGTGTTTTCAGGTTTTTGGGGTAGATACCCACAAGAGAGATTGCTGGGTCATATGGTAATTCTATTCTTAATTTTCTGAGGCCCATTCACACTGTTTTCAATAGTGACTGTACCAATATATATTTCTACCAGCATGATGTGAGGGTTCCTTTTTATCCACAACCTCTCTAACACTTGCTATTTCTGATCTTGTTAATGATAGCCATGCTAACAGGTATGAGGTGGTATCTCATTGTGGTTTTGATTTGCCTTTTCCTAATGGCTCGTGACATTGAGCATTTTTCATATATTTGTTGGATGTTTGTCTTTCTTGGGAGAAGTGTCTGTTCAGGTCCTTCGCACACTTTTTAATTGGATTGTTTAATTTTTTTGTTGTTGTTGAGTTATAGTAATTCTTTATATATTTGGATATTAGCCCTTATTAGAGGTGATGTTTGCAAATGTCTTTTCACATTGGGTTGGTTGCCTCTTTGTTTTGTTGATGGTTTCTTTTGCTGTGCAGAAGCTTTTGAGTTTGATATAGTCCCATTCATTTATTTTTGTTTTTAATTCCCTTGTCTTTGAGGTCAAATGAATAAAATGCTCTCTTAAACCAAGTTCTATAAGTTTACTACCTATGCTTTCTTTCATTTAGTTTATTGTTTCAGGTCTTATGTTTAGCTCTTTGATCCATTTTGAGTTAATTTTGGTATATGGTGACAGATAGCAGTCTAGTTTCATTCTTCTGCGTGTGGCTTTCCAATTTTCCCAGCACTGTTTATTGAAGAGACTTTCTTTTCTCCATTGTATGTTTTTGGCTCCTTTATCAAAAATTATGTGCCCATACTCATATATGTGGGTTTTGGGTTCTCAATTCTATTCCATTTGTCGGTGTGTCTGTTTCTCTGCCAATACCATGCTATTTTGGTTATTGTTGCTTTTTAGTCTAAGTTGAAGTCTGGGAGTGTTATACCTCCTGCCTTGTTCTTTTTTTTAGGATTGCTTTGGCCATTTAGGGTCTTCTGTGCAGGGGTCATGCTAATCTTCTTTGTATCATGCCAATTTTAGTATACGAGTATACGAAATCCAAGCACTATTTGGGGTCTTTTATAATTCCATACAAATCTGATGATTTTTGTTCTATTTCTTTAAAAAGTGCCATTGGGATTTTATTAATATACATTAAATATATATATTACTTATTCTTTTTAAGGTATATATAGTTATTAGCCTCAGGTAAAACCAAATAGTCTGTCAGGCCCCAGGATTCAGATATCAAAAATGTTTGACATCTCATCACCAAGGACAAAAATAAATAAATTTCTGTATAAAAATCAGAGAGCATGTTTTAAAACTGTTTACCCAAGACTATTTTAAGTAGTTGTGTTATGTACTAGAATTTCTTCAGAGTTGTCCCTCTTGGTTTTGTATGTTAGAGACTAAGGGATTGTTATCTCACATTTTAAATCATGGCTTTTAAAAGTCATTTTCTTGCTCAGCTAGTTCCTTCATTCATGTACTGAGCCCCTATTACGTGATGGCCCTGGTGTTAAGTGCTAGGGAGATACAAAGTAAAATCAGGCAGAGCACTGGCCCTAAGGTACTCAGATTTGAATGGGGAAAACTAATGCATAAATTGGTAAATTCAATCTTCATGGTAACTGCCATTACAGCATAGTATCCTTCCCAAATTGAACTGAATTTCAGTGAATCATTTAATACCTAGTATACTGGGTGATTGTGTTTCCTCCAAAGAAGCCATAAAATTTACAATGGGCCAATAAGCCTAGAAGACAAAAAAGTTAATCCTCGAGGGGAAATAAACCTGTGGTCAATGGTCAACAGTTTGCCAACACATTGCAGTTGATGTTATGGCTTTAATATTGTTTTCCTTTCGGTTAATAATGAGCAGCCCTCCATGGTAGTGAGGGTATAAATAGTCACCGAGCAGTAAGGAGGCTGGCATTTTGCAGTTACGGTTTTAATCAAATGTAAACATTTTTCCCATGGTGCTTTAGTTTACTATCTTATGCTTTATTTTCAGTCTTCTTAAAATCATTATTGTTAAAAAGTGTTAATACTTCCAGGTGAAAAAAATTTTTAAATAAGGTGGAAGTTAAGGATAATTCTTTTAAAAAGCAAGTCATATTGAGAATATACTAATATTAATGTTTGTTGTATATTCTTTTAGAAATAGTGTCTTACATAGAACAATTGTTAGAAAATTAAAAGTCTAATAAAAAGTAGCCAATTGATAGAAAACCTTTTTTTCCACTTTCATTATATTCTGACAACTCCAGAACTTCTGGTTTCTATTGTTACCAAACAAAGAAAAATTGAGGAGCTCAGCATATGCTTTGTCGGTTTTATTTTACCAAATAAGGGCTTTACAAAAATCAGCAATTACTATTTATTATTATGTTATTTTATAAAAGGAAGGGCTTTATAACATTCAAAATATAGAAGTTCCTAATCTCCGAAGACAGATATTTAAATTGAGTAAGCTTAGTTTTCAGAATACCCACTTTATGTCCTACTATTCTCATTGGCTGTTGAGTGGTGAAAATTTTGGCATGAACTTGCAGTGTCCACTGTCCAATCTTTCAAGTTTCTGTGCCTTAATCCTTTCCTTTCATTCATGCCCATGGCATTCCATCATCCAACAAAGCTAATGGAGCCCCTCTATGTACCAGTTGCTACAGTCAGAACATTCACCTTGGGTGTTCTTATAGCTGTTTTGAAGCCATCTGCTACTACAGATTAGGTCTCTATAAACAGTAGTTCTATTGCATGGAAAGAAACTGGATAAATATCACAACAAAAGCTGATAATTTTAACTAAAATTTCATAAATTAAAAATTAAACCTATCGCACTATTAATTTGTTTAATGTAAAAAATCGACAGGATACGTTAAAGAAATGCAACTGTACATATGCGATAGCAGTGTAGCATTCTAGAAGAATTAAAATAATAGAACATATTTTAAGAAAGGAATTTAATTTTTAAAATGAACTAATGTTAAAGGCAATGTCTATATTCTGCACATGGAAAAAATTTAAGCAGTACGAAAGAGCATATGGTGCAGTCTCTCCTTCTTCTGAACCCCAGTTTCTCAAATCCCCTCTGCAGAGATAACTGCAGCAACTATGGTTACCAGATTTTTGTGTATCTTTCCATAGATCCTCTATGATTATGCAAATTCAAATTCTCATTTTTTTTCTTCTTTACAAAAATGATCGTTCACCACATATGCTTTTCTCTATCTTGCTTTTTTCAGTTAATAATTTTATCTTAGGGCTGGTCCCTATTAGCACCTACAGACCTACCTTATTCTTCTTAACATTTCTGTAGTATTTGATTGGGTGGTTATACATAATTTATATATATTTAAACAACTGCTTTTTAAGGTTTATTTTACAGCCCCTTGCTATTGTAAACAGCAATACAGCCAGTGTCCTGGTACCTGTACATGTGAACCCCTGGTCCCCGGAGGCAGAGACGCTGACTCAGGGGTGTGTCCATTCCCGGTAGGCTCCTTCTCAATCACCATCTGGAGATTTTAAAAGACCCATCGTATTCTTCACCTTGCATGTGGCTCTTCTTGGGACTTGCTGATTCTGGTTCCTTTATCCCAGAGATTCTTAACCCTTAAAATCCATGCAGTCACCATGGATTTAAAAATACCAATACCAAAGATCCTATTTTAATCAATGGGTCTAATGTATAACAGGTGAGGTGTATTTCCCAGACCCACGTCCCCTTCCTGGGGCATCCTTCAATCTGTCCTAGGCAGAAAGTAATCCTAAAACAGTGAAGAGAGCACAATAAATTGTTCTTCAAATCTGACTGAAGAACTGTTGAATTATCTGTAAGAGGGTCAATTATTTACATAATAAATATATAAATTATTTATATGCCTTCAGGAGCAGAATAGAAGTTCCTCTGTCTTTCTCCTTGCTCTCAGTTCCCTCTTAACTGCTTCCCCTGAAACAGTCTCAAAGACATTGCTGAGGCCTTTGCTGCTTTATTAAATATGGGCTGAAAAATCAGTATTAGAGAAGTCAGGAGCAAAATCAAGAATGAGGTATAGGAGTCCATTATGACCTGAACTCACTACATAGTTGTTAAAAGATCTTCGGTGCTTCTCCTGTTTTATATATTTTTTTTTTTCTTTCCTGCCCTCCTTCTCCTTCTCTTTTTCATGCTTCTGTATGTTACTTCTTTAAGTTAGTTATATAGAAACTCATTGCTATGAGGATCAGCTTCATGGCTAACGGTGTCCATTCTGAATAAGTCCTTAATGTTTGTGTCTAACAGGGTGAAGCCATGTTGTAAGTTCTCCTGAGCTTAATGTTGCAAAGCACCTATCATTACTCCCTGATAACCATTCGTGGTTTAGAAGCTCATCGGCTCCAGAGAAAAGCTGATGAAATACGTAACCCTTTGCTTTAGCTGTTCATTTACAGATGCTGCAAGCTCCAGTCAGGACATCTTTATAAGGCTGCTGTATAACGATTAAGCTAGCTGTGGTAGGAAATTAGTTCCGGCATGTTTTATGGGCAGCTACAATTTTGGTTCAAAGGAAGGAGCGCATAATCTCAGCAATTCTAAAAGGGAAATATTACAGGCAAATTCTGATGCATGGAAATCTTATAACTATTTGAGAAACCACTGACACCTCACATCTGTATGCTTCTTCCTATGCAATAAGTTAATAGTAGAACAATAACAGAACGGGGAAGGAGTGGGGGTGGAAGCTGTTCTCTGCTGGGAGTGGAATGACGTGCCCTTAGTGTGATAAGCCGATTCCATTCCATTAAATCACAAATCTGTCTCTTCGCTGTGCATCCCACATGAACAGGCTGAAGAAAAATCATGGAATTGCTAACACTCGCTGCAGCTGTCAGGAAATGATACTAATTAGTTTAATTTGCAATAACACAAGCACTTAACTCTCCAAATAATCTAAGTTAGTAAGTCAGTTTTTATATTATGACAATGACACGTTTAAGAGACTCGGGAGCACAGCTTTTTTGACCTTTAACACACATTTCTGATAAAGGAGCACATTAAAGATGTTTTGTTTCCCTTCTCCATTATTCCTTCATCTGTTTCAGTGCAAATTATTTGATAAATGAGACAGTTGGGTAGTTTTACATAACAGACAAGAGGCTGAGATGGATGTCTTAAAAAGCATACATTAGCCAAAGGGTTGTATTTGCAAAATGAAACTATTACTCTACCACAGGGATGACACCTCTTAGATCACTAAATCCCCTAGAATCCGTGTGTTCACATGGAATTCTCTCCATTTTCCCCCTTTGCCCTTTTGTGTGATTGTCGGTTCGGGAGAGGGGAGCGCAACTGGTGAGTTTCACTTTCTCCTCTGGTCCCATCTCCCTCTGCGCCCAGGCACCGCGCTGCTGCTGTTCGGCTGCTTTGCCTGACTGGCGAGTGTCTCCTGTCTCTCCCTCCTTTCCCTTTTCCATACATTTGGCATCAGCATCGTATTCAGCAACTGAGGAGGAAAAGGCTCTCAAAAACATTCGCATACACATCAAATGATCTTCATCTGGGGTCTCCCGGGGTCCCTCTGACTTGGAAATTTGCAGCTGGGCATGCTCTCTGTTTCTTTCGAGTTGCTGCTTCTTTCATGTCATATTCATTTTCATTCTACACAAGACCCGGTGTTTGTGGCTGCCACAAAGCGTATGAACAATTCCAGACCCTAATGGACTCCTGGCTGATGAACTGCTGAGATCAGGGGAGGTGACCTGGGAGCCAGTATTCCACAAGTAGAATTGTGGAGGGGTTTGTTACTTTCATCAGAGCTGCAATTTTTCAGTCACCTTTAAATTTTTTTATAAATTTCATTGTAAAGCTTAGCCTCTGTCTATGATTCCTGTTAAAACCTTGGGCGGGTGGGGGGGGGGAGTATTAGGAATATCTGTTGTTATTTAAATAGACACAGAGTTGTCTGGCCTGTGGGAGACATTTTTTCATAGCCACCCAGGTTTGAACTCAGTGACTTTTAAAGGAAGGGTTGGATTTCAGTCCCTCCCACCCCACAATTGTGGTTCAGCGATAAGAGCAAAATTTTACTTTCTTCTGGAAGATTTAAGTTAAATTTAAGATCAAATGACTGTAAGATACTGCTCTGCTATGTCTTGCTTTTAAAATTTACTGGGGAAATAAGAGAAAGTTTTATAGTTTAAAATACCTGCAGCATTAAGGTCCCTCTTTCAAGGGTTGTATAAAGTTGATGTCAAATCTAAAAATTCCTTCCAGAAATGGATCGGACACCCTTGACATTAGGGGGGTGAAGGAAGCAGAGCAAGGAAGGGCATTAAAACAGATACTAAATAATGTCAGCATTTGCCCAATTTGGAAATTCTACCTCATGGGTGTATGTGTCACTGAAGCCACTATGGTTAACATACTGTCAATGTTTCCATCATAAATAAGCCTCAGTGCTGAAAGCTTTATAATTTGGTCATAAAAATTTGCTTTCTACTAAAATTTGACAGGATAAACAACATCCCATTGTCCCAGAAAGAGATTGTTTTAAAAACATTTGGGAGGAATAAATAAAGAAAGATTAACATATTATGAAATGAGAATCAGAAGTTTTATACCGTATTGTTTTTAGTGGTCTAAACAGTGACATATTTAGATAAATCTCAGCCCCAAAGTAAAATTTTAGAAAGAATTCACTTATCCACTGCTAACTGATGAATAAACACAATTTCAGTGCCCCTCTCCTTCTGCCCCCAACATTCAGGGTCATCTTAGCTGCTATTTAGCAATACAGAGAATATAGACTATGTATTTATAGACTAATATACATATATAACAGACTGTGGAGAAAAAGGTGCTAAGGTTTTTTAAATTATTTTCCCTTGGTCTAACCTGATTTTGTTTTTCATTCTCTATTTTTTCCCACAAACATTTTAAGTAATTAATACCAAGAAACTAGTTTACTAATTGTCAGTCAGCTTAAGAGTAAATCCACTAAGTTTACTAGATTTAGCTAAAATACTGTTAGTGTAGAAAAGTTTTATTTTAAAAATGACAGGGCAGCAGGGGCCCAGGACTCTAACCAGAGTCCTATTGCCAACTGGTTGTGTCACCTTAGTCGTATCATTTAGTCTCTGCGGAGACTTGAGTTTTCTCAACTGCGTAATGTGTTGACATTCTAGGCCTTTGTTTCTATCAACATGGTTTTGTCATTTTAGTTGGAAAGGGGATGGGGGCTCAGAGTATTTTCATCCTAGCACTTTGCAAATGCCTCCTGCTGAATTAATAGAGCCTGTCACTTTCAAAATGGTTTGGGGAGGGATTTTGTCCCATAGGACCCCCAAGGTTTTATAAGGAATGCTTTGGGTTTTAGCCACACGTATGGCTGTAATGATGGAAAATACAATGCCTGCATAAATTGTATATTTTATGAAGCACATTTGAATACATAATCTTGTTTAATTCTTACGAAGCACCTAGGACATAGGCATTGTCTCTATTACATAGACCAAAAAACAGATAAACAAGATTCATTTATTTGGCCAAAGGGGTAAGTGCTGGGGCATTCTGAAACTGAGTTTGGTTGTCTTTTAGAAACTTTTATTTCTGCTCCCTAACTCTACTTTCCCCAAGAAAAGCTCAATTAAAAGTCACCAGAACTTATCTTTAAAGATCTACAGGTGTGAGAGGACACATCTCTATGTGTGTCTATGTTCACTTGTGAACAGGGGCTTTTATTTCTGTCTTGTGGCTGTAATATTCTTTAAAAAGGCAGCAAAATATCCTGGTGCTCCACCTTTGTGCCTCAGCCCAAATCCATGTTGCGATGTTTAAATTAGTGTTCAACTACAGACCTGTTTAATTCCAGCTGCCAGGAGGCTTGTATGGCCTCTTCAAAGCTGTGTAGAAATACAGAAGATTCTTATAGCTGAATGAGCTTTTTGACATTATTTAGGCTCAGACTCTCATTTTTCCAGACGAAGAAACAAAAACCTCCAAGACCTGAGAACTGCCTCATGGAAGAGCTGGGACCACAACCTGTCTCCAGTGTCAGACCCAGTGTCATTCTCTTGATTCCATGGCAGTCTTACCATCTTTACTGAATAGTCCAATCAGACCTTTGCAGAGAGAACCATGGAGACCTATTTAAATGAGTGGATTAAGCTACTCATTTAAGGCCTAGGTAGGGCACCTGAGACAGACAGGTGTGGCTATGGTTCATGAAGCTAACTCCTCAGTGCATTCATCTCTCATGAGCACCCCTCTATTTTCTTAGTAACATTCCCCTTTATCCTCAAGTTCTACACTTTTCCCTGTTTCCTTCCATTCCACTCCCAATTTATACACATATGTGACATAATGACCACTTAGCAACATTTGCAAATCTTACTTAGTTCTTTGAGCTTATATACATATAATTCTCAATGCTCTGATCTCTAAAACATGAAAGAAATTCAATCTTTAATTCAAAACAGCTGATTAAGGGTTCTCAGTATTCAGAACAAACAAAAAAAGCTCTCTGTTTTCATCTATGGTACTCAAACTGACAAAACGATGGGTTATATGAGGTCAGACAGTTAATTTCACGAACTCACCCTAGAAAAAGTGCTGCATACCTCATTGCTGAGTATCACTACAGTCACCCTCGAAGTACTCCCCTTGGGAAGCTGTGCACCGACACCAGCACCTAGTCCACCCTTCAAAGCTATGTTGAAACTTTTTATGGAACGGCCATCAGAGCTGTCATCATACCCAAAAATCTGACAATTAAGTTCGTGAACTTGCCACCTTACCAAGGTTATAACAACTTACCGAGTTTGTACAGTGGTGCCAATGTAAGTACACACTGGCAAGTTTGCAGATTTAATTATCAGATTTTGGGTCCAACAACAGCTCTGAGGGCCATTCCAGAAAAAGAGTTCCAGAATTGCTCTGAAGGGTGGACTAGGCGCTGGCATAGGTGCACAGCTTCCCAAGGGGAGTACTTCGAAGGTGACCGTAGTGATATTCAGCAATGAGGTATGCAGCACGTTTTCTAGGGTGAGTTAGTGAAATTAATTGTCCAACTTAGTAGGAGTTGCTCAAATTATAGTAGGACAAAGAGGGGAATAGAGTAGGAGAATAGAATAGGGGGAAAGGATACCAAAGAGCCATCTTTTTAGAGTGAGCAAAGCAACAATATTATCTAGAATGAAAGACGGACCTTAATATTTTTGGTCAAATAGTCAAGGTCTTGATTTTAGAGAGAAACAAAAAAGAACAATGCATTCCCTTACCAGAAATATCCAGCAGTTTTGCATCATAAATCAGTTGTTTGAAACCAAAAAAACCTAGCTATTATCCTCTCTTATTACAACAGCAACCACAGTAGTGCAGAGAAACTGGCATTTTGGTCTTCTCCATGGGACAAGACCAGACCTGCTGGGAATGGTACCCACAGTGGACGACATTCTGGTTTTGTTTCTTAAATCCATTATTATTCAGAACCTGCTGTAATCCAGATTACATCCCCTGTTTCTGAAAGGTATCACTTGCCTTTGTGATTTCTTCTCCATTTCAATAAACAGAATTCAAAGATTCTGAGAAATTAAAGAAGGTCTTGGTAGCAGGCACGTAAATTGAACAAAATAAGTGAGGTGCTGATTACACAGACTCGTTCAAAATGCAGGGCTGTTGGGCAGTGTGCGTGGCACATATGAAATACCCACTGGACGGAAGAATCGCAACGCCACCTTGACGTCCTTGAGTCCCTGAGTTGTACTGCATTTACTAAGCTCTTTCTGGAAACAGTATGAATAGGATGAATATTAAAAGGAACAGAGTTCTTCCCCTGCCTTTACTTTACCATCTAGACAATTCTCAGGAAATCCACCATAATGGAGCCCCTGGCCATGGTGACTGTATAGCCTATAACCTCAACTTTAGGTCAGGAAAATGCAATAGAAAAATAAGGAATGGCTCCTGTTGGTTTGTGGGGCTGCGGTAAAGCTATGCTAGGCATCTCTCTAAGATGAAACTCTATTTGGGTATTGTAGTTATTCCTGATATTATATATTCCCTAGGGGTTCTTTAATAGTTGCAATTAAATGACTTAACGGGACCCACTTCTTCCAAAGTAGGAGCCACTTTGCATATCGAGGTACACAGGTGATCTTTATCTGTCACTCTTCCCCCTTTACAAAGACCGGCTTTAAGGCTAAATGTGTTTGTTCGAAATGCCTCCTCCTCCCAAGTCACCAGGCCTGCTCACTGTAACCAGTAATTTAGAAACAATAAGAACACTTTTCAGTAGAATTATAATGCGGTTGTCTGATACCCAGAATGCCCCCTTGTCAAAGCTTCACTTATAATCAACAGGAGAAATGAAGAGTGAGTTGGCAGTGGCCTTGGGGAAAGGGGTGGGTGGAAGGGGGAGCTTGTGCCACATCAGTGCCTGTCTTATGGAACTTTATTTTTTCCCCCTTGAACACATCAATACAGAATTATTTCAATCTAGGCAGCACCCCGCCCCACTAACTTGGATTGCTGTCACCTTTCCTGGCACGAGAAATCAGTAACAGATGTGCCAAGGCTTGAGTAAGAAAACAGAGATCATTGGGTACGTTGTAATATGTTCAAAACTTATCCTCGAGCTTATGTACAATTAAATTAAACTACATTGGGATTCATGCTTCAACAGAGTCTAACACATTGGAAAATTCCACTCCTGGTTTTAAGGGTAAAATTTTAATATCGCCCTTGAAATAACTTACAATAACTAGATTTACTCTGTATCTCATATTTCAGATTAAAATCCCTTTTATTGATTAATTATTGCTTATTTCAATGCAGTATTTATTAAGATGAGATATGAGCACGCAGCTTTTTATCTGCAGCGGTCTGAAGGTCATTGGGTTTTTTTAAAGTGTCTTTCATTAGAAACATGAAGGCCAACATTACTTAGAGTATGAGAAACCAAGTGCAGGGAGAAGCCGGAAACTGTCAGCAGGTGTTAGGTTACTCTTGAACAACAACAGGGTTTATCCGGAGTGCTACATGTAGTTCTGGTCACTGTGTCTCAAGAAATAGAAAGCAGACTGTAAATCCATCCACAGAGGGGTATGGAAAATTATCCTGGGTTTTAAGGGGTTTCTCTGCTGAGATGAGACTGTAAAAGTAGCACATTTCTCTCTGGAAAAATGAAGTTGATCAAAGTTAAATCACGAAAGGTGTCAATACCCATTTATCTAAGCTCAGATTACCAGATCTATGGAAAGAATAGTTTTAGATCAAGTAAAGAGAAGTTCAAGTTTCATAGTATTCTTAAAAACGTTGTGACCTCAAATATTTGAGAAACCGATTTATTCAGAGTTGAGAGGGGATCACAGATGTCAATTTCTAACTGGTTGCGAAGGTTAAGTGGGGCTACCTGGGGGAATGCCTTTTTCATTTTCTTATGTCACCTTATGAGGGTGGCAATAGCCCCTGACACCTCTATCTGCTGGAGAGGTATGGAAGGTCTGACCCAGGCTAGTAGCCCCTTTGTTCTCTTGACCTTGAAAAGGAAGGAGGAGTCTTAATTTCATTGAGCTTTCAGGCTACTGTATAGTAAGGAAACTATAGCCAGGAGGCTGTGGGGGCTCACTTTTTTCTAGCAGAAATAGAAATCGTGACAGTATGTCCTATATCACATTATTGTTATGATGGCTATTATTATTTTCCTGAAACATCTCGCTAATAATAACTTCCATATAAGTGCAAGAATTGTAAGAAAATGCATTTTTCTAATGCATAAATAAAAGCCAAACTACAGAGGACCTGACAGACACTTCTCCCACGAAGAAATACAAATGGCCAGCAGACATATGAAAAAAATGCTCATCCTCATTAGCTATCAGGGAAATGCAAATCAAAACCACAATGAGATACCCCCTCACACCTGTGAGAATGGCTGTTATCAACAAGACAAGGAATAACAAGTGCTGGAGAGGATGTGGAGAAAAAGGAACTCTGGTACACTGCTGGTGAGAGTGCAAACTGGTACAACCACTGTGGAAGGCAGTGTGGAGGGTCCTCAGAAAATTGGGAATGGAGCTACCATGTGACCCAGCAATCCCCCTTCTGGGGATCTACCCAAAAGACTTGAAAACCTTTGTCCGCAAAGACTTATGTACCCCAATGTTCATCACAGCACTGTTCACAGTGGCCAAGACATGGAAGCAACCAAAGTGCCCTGAGACAGATGACTGGATAAAGAAGCTGTGGTACATATACACAATGGAATACTGTTCAGCCTTAAGAAAAGATAAAATAGGGCCATTTATGACAACATGGATGGATCTTGAGACCGTTATGCAAAGCCAAATAAGCCAGACAGAAAAAAACCAAGAACCGTAAGACTTCACTCATGTAAAGAACACAAAGCTGAAAGCAACAAAGAAACAAAAAGCTCATGGACACAATCAGTAGTTCAGTGGTTACCTGGGGGGAGGGAGGGAGGGGTGGGAGAGGAGGGAGGGGGAGTGAAATACATGGTGATGGACAGAGAACTGACTCTGGGTGATGAACACACAATACAACACATAGATGATGTATTGTAGAATTGTGCATCTGGAACCCATGTGATTTTTACTAACCAATGTCACCCCAATAAATTTAACAATTAAAAAATAAATAATAGATAAATAAAAGCCAAAATAAGATAAAAGTTTCAGTGCCATTTTTTGGGCCTTAGTCACTGGAAGCCTCTGGAACATTAATGTGAATTAAACACAAGAAAGGTTAAAAGTGCACTGCAAGGCATATTCGAGAATAACATAGGTCCTGCCCTTTGCATTCCATTTAGGGCATTTTTGTCAAACTGGGCGTTTGGGGCTTGTTCTAAGAGGACAGAAAGACAGTAATTCCAGCTGTCTCCACTAAGGACGGCTTTGACAGGCTGCTGCCACTGCTGTAGGAGAAGTGACAGTGCTGCTGGGGGCTCACTACCTGCCCCCTCCCCCAGGCTCTCCAGCCACTTCCTGGGCTTCTGGGGACCTGGAGACACTGAACCCATGTTTTCAATGTGGCCTCTGCTTCTTGTGGTCATGTTGGTGTATGGTACCTAGACAGACCCCAGGATGGGGTGCTCTCTCCATGCCCCTCAGCTGCAGCTACTCAGCCTAACAGGCCGAGGGCAAAAGAAGGGAAAAGCGTAACTTTTTAACAACTTGTCTAGTCCCTGAAAGACCCCGACGCCCACTTCTTCCCCTGAAAGAAAGCTGCTCTTTTAACACGAAGACCATGAGGAAATGAGAAGGAAAAACGGAAATGTGGTGGCAGGTTAGGGCATCGAGCAATGTCTCCATCTCCCCCTACCACCCAATGGGGGAGCTCAAAGTGTCATTTAAGACTGGGACTGTGAGATGTCATCATTTAGAATACAGGCACTGCTATCATGGGCCCTGCCGTAGTAAGTAAGGATTTTAATTTGTGATAGATGTTGGTAGAAGCTCTGAATATCTTATTTTAGAAAAGTTATAAAACTTGGTGTCAGCAGTACTGGGACACTGGGGTCCCTCGGACCTTGCAACTCCTGACGCAATTCCCGTTCCCATTTCAGCGGGCTGCCTCTCAGTTACATGGAGCTGGAAACCTAGGCCTCTTTCGACAACTGCTGGGGAGAGGGGGAGGGGAAGTAGTCCATAAAGAGATGTTTTTTTCCTAAATGTTAACTAAAAGTACCTTATCTCTGCCGCTGCCCTAACTACCTCACTAATTCTAGTAGCAAAGTCATGCTGTTAACGAAATAGCTGATTTAAACAAAGCAGGAGTATTTTTAGAACAATAAAAAAACCTATTCATGATATCTAATTATGCAAACTGTGAACAAGAAGATGCTAGTCTTGCATTAGCTGAGACTTGACTCTTGTTATAATTTGCTCTTTTTTCGCAGCAGAAAGCGTTTCTTTTTTGTCACTGTACTGCCTTAGCGTGGCTTGGTGCTTTTGGCAGACACCGGGCAGGTCACCGCAAAGTGTCTCTGTTGCTGCGGTAGGCTGCAGTTAGGGAGCGTGGCAGGATAATGTATTGTAATGCAGATTACGGTGGTTTGCTGCTGCGTGATTCACAGATATGATTGCATCTAATTTCAGAAATAAGTGGAACCGTCTGCTCTTTTGTGTTAGCTGGAAAGCTGTTCGACGGCATTCAAATGACTGCTGCCTTTGCAAGAGAAAAGACGCCCACCCATATCACAGCAATAACTTTCCTCATTGTACCCCTCAAATTCAGCACCCTATTCCTTCTTATAAGAACCGTAGTTCTTTTAGCTTTCCTCTGAAAAACAGTGTGGTCCGCAGTTTGCGGGGAGTGGGTGTATTTTGTTTTATTAAATTTCCTCGTCTCTTCCTCCTCTTGGAGCGGGCCCATGCGAAATGCTCATTTCCCTCACTTCTCTCCTGTGGTTCTGCAACAACGCTCTTCTGACTTTGAAGAAAACGTCTCTGTGTAAACTCTTCAGTGCAAAGTTCCCAAGGAACGACGTAGCATCTCAGTATTTGGTCACTCGTATGAGGTCTGTGGATAACTAGAGACTTTGCAACTGAGAAGTAATTGCCCTTTTGATTATTAGTTGCATTCGTCCAGGTTGGTGACTTTTGTCAATCTGTAGGTTTTCAACTTTCCAGCTCCCTGGACTGCACTTCCAAGGGAGGCGGTTCTCCAAAGCAGACGAATCCTGTACACACGCTTTTCCTCTTCTGTGACCACACACAGTCCTCTCCCCTTTATGAAATCAGCCTCCCCAGTTCAAGTTTGCATCCCCCTAATTATGTGCTTTCTTAAATGTTTGTTTTCCGTTGCTCTAACTCTGGTTTTGCATATCGCTCTAAAAAAGCCCACAGAAACAAGTTAACTATACTTTTCATTCCAAACAGAAATTAAACCTAGGTAACAAGCCCATTGGCAGGCAAACAGTGGGATTTCCCAATGAGCCACATGAACGCAGAGGTTGTTGGAAGCCAGTGGAGTCACTAGGGACCCGTAGAGGACAGAGGTTAACGTGAGGGGACATCCACCAAAGGTCCGTGAAGAAGCAACCCACAATTTAACACTGACTTAATTTTGTTTGGACTCTTTATGCGACAAAACCAATCACAGGCATTTTCCCTTATTTAACACAGAAAAATTCAAAGCTGCACATATAAGCTCAAGATTAAGGATGTAGAAGCAGAGAAGGGAAATTTTTAAAGAGAGGTACCTCCCTCAGCCTGACTCACTCTTCACAGAGGCTAATCCTATTTCCCCAAACTGAAGGTTTTATGATGGTAGGCCTTCATTTGACCCACAATAAATATGAATTTATATAACAATGAACTCTTGTAAGTGAAGCTATTGTGTGACTCTATTTTCTGGTATGATCTTCAGGCACTCCCCTGTATTGGGTTTTTAAGATTTATTCAGGTGACATTTTATTTGAGTGGATGAGAATATGATATAAGATATTATAATTCATGTAAAATTCTACCAGGATTTTTTTAGATACAATTGTTCATGCTGTGACCTCTAACGTTGTCTGATGCCTGGGTCATTTACACAACTGTTTTCACTGATCTTCACAGCAAAGAACAAAGGACCAAGGCTGTGGAGCTGATCCAGAACTTTGGGTAAAATGTCATGAGAGATTTCTAGTCCAGCACGATGACTTAGCGGAAGGCACCTGACAGGCATCCTGGGTATTCAGTATGGAAGATCCCAGCACCTCTCTGCACTCACACACCAGGGTCTCTACTGTGGGACGAACAACAATTATTCCATTGATGCAAAACTCTACGTGAGAGAAGCAGCTCATTTGGTAAAAAACAGACTTTTCAAAGAACAGAAGATTTGTTCCCTTTACATTTTGAAGCTAATTATAATATTTAAATATATGTTTCTCTTATCCCACTTCAAAGGATAACATTATAACCCAGTTGGAAAAGGGTGTAACTCCTAAAACACCTTCTTCCACCTTGGCTTTTGTAGATCTATCTAGTTTGAGGGATAAAGCCAGGAGAAAAGCAATATGGCTGGAAGTTATTTGAGAAATCAGTTTCTGTATTATGAATCCTTAATTCCATTTTTAGAAAATCATAAGCTAAACTCTTTTTGTAAACACAGTAAGAAAAAAATAGTATACTATATTAACCCAGTAATGTAGCTTTACTGTAATGCAGAGGTGGAGTCAAAAAGATAACTGGGACAAGAGGCCAAACCCTCAGAAACAATAGTGCGTTGAATTAGGAGCTAAGAAATTTACCGTATTTTTCTGTGTGTTAAGATGCCCTTGTGTGTATAACATGACCTCTACTTTTCTAACCCAACATTAAGAAACCCTCTCAACTGGTTATTCCCGTGTATAAGACGACTCTCAATTTTTGGTCTAGCAATTTTAGACAAAAGTATCATCTTATACATGAAAATACAGTAAGTTCCCTCCAGGCACCAGTTACCTAGGAGAGGCTTAAATTACACTGTTTGTAAAATGGGCATTTATTCTATTGCCCTTCACAGAAACACAAAAATTAACAGGTTTCTCTCGGAGTGCTTAAAAATACATAGTATTTTAACCTACAGCACATCATTGGGCCCAGTGTACACAGCTGGGATTTAAGAGTAGAAAGGACACCAGATGGGTGATTCTAGAGGAATGGGGTCTGCGTATTCTCTAACAACCATCAGAGGAATGATAACAACGTACTAACCTGGGGAAATGCGCTTTGTCACGGATTGGCAAAAAATTGCCCAAGTTATAAAGGCCAGAGGACACTCCCTGCGGAAAACTCAGAGCAGGAGGACGAATAGGTATGTCCTGTCTCTTTCCTTGCAGTATGTAGGGGAAGCCTTCCTATCGGCTTGGCCAGGCCTGAGCCTGCACACATAAAAGCATTCTCATGTGGACAGAGGTAGTCCCTCCACACACAGAAGAAAAACAGCTCATCTCTTAGTTGAGTCCATGCACTTAAGTCCATGTACAATTAAGACCTGACCTGCAGAAAGAAACCTTTTGTAATTTCAAATCATTTTCTTAATCCAACCATACAAAACATGCCCCCACCCCATTTCTGACAACTCCATTTTCTTTCAAAAATTAGTAGAATGAAAGGGAGAGAGGGTTTGAGCTATTTTACAAAATGAAGAGATGGAGGGGAGCCCTGAGACAGCACAAAAATAGCAAGATAAAAGGGGAGCACACAGAACCACAGACACAACCCAAAGCTAAGCATACTTACTGTATTTTTTCAGGTATAAGATGATACTTTTGTCTAAAATTGCTAGACCAAAAATTGAGAGTCGTCTTATACACGGGAATAACCAGTTGAGAGGGTTTCTTAATGTTGGGTTAGAAAAGTAGAGGTCATATTATACACACAAGGGCATCTTAACACACAGAAAAATACGGTAAATTTACTGTTTTAGTCTGGGGGAAGGCGGGGAGGGAGAGGCCCAGCGGCTGCTCCCTTCTGCTCCCCCTGCGCAGGCAAATGCCTTGTACAGTGCACCTCTGTCTACTCCACACGTGCTGGGGTTCCTGGGAGGAATAAGAGCGGGGAACCACTTCTGAGCTGACACTTCCTTGCCTCTTCCTGTGCCTGGCTTAAACCACATGCCAGCATGACTTAAGGAAAGAGATGATGATGCCCTGTCATTGTTTTTGAGTAATGAATGGGCAATTACCAAATTCTTTTGGAAACTCCTGTCTTCTCAGAGCCCTAATGGAGCATTTGATTCTGAGTATTGGGTAAATAGCACTGAGGGTGCCCACATATTTCAAAAACTGTAGAAATTATATTGCACAACGTAAACCACCAGAAGTTAAATGGCTTTCTGAAAGGATACTGCTGGGATATTTTTCATCACTTTTAAAATATTTTTTTCCTTGCTGTCATTTAAATTAGATCCTTGGAAACTTGAAACTTAAATCTGTTTCCTTACCAAAAGTTTTCCTTTCAGCACACACACACACACACACACACGCACACACAACTGCTTTGTTATTTTAGGATCACTCATAGACTGGTGGTACTGATTTTTTTTTAAATGAAAAAACACATAAAAGCTTTCTGTCCACATATTTTTCCCACACATGCTGCGCCTCACAATGGTAAATTAAAGCCACGTAGACAAAATTAAAAAAAAAAAAGAAGATATATCCTCACTTACTATATAGAAGTAAGAATGATGAGCATAGACCTCTTTCCAGATAGGTATCCATTATCATTATTTCAAAAAAAAATTTTTGGTGTTTCTTTAAGGATTTCACTTTATAAACCAAACACATCAAAAATAATTATATTAGGTGCTAGGTTTATGAAATGTTTATAGCTATAGCTTATAGCAAAAACAACCTTCACACTCTTTGCATAAGAAGTCCAGCAAATAAATCTGATTTTCATAATAGCTTAGATTCACATACATTGTTGGTGAAAGGTTATGAAAATATGCTTTGTATTAGCTTTGCTAACTTTATATTCAGTTTGTCTTTTAAAAATTTAATTGCATTTCCCATTGTTTCGATTGCATTCTTATAACACAATTTGTGTTCCCTTTGGTAGCTAAAATTACACCTGTAACTGTCCAAAACTATTAGTAAAGTCAGCTTAGCCTGTGGGATAAAGTATCTGTCTTGTATTTCAGACAGATTGTGTTCCAACACCATTGTGGTCAGGTTTTTATTAAAAATTCTTCATATTTCTTTTCTCTTGGTGCCAAACAGATCGCTACATTTTCAACACTTAATCATCTTCATCATCTAAAAATATTTCCACATTAAATGAAAATATTTAAACTTTTTTTTTGATGCAGCAAAACTTAGAACACCACACGAAGTCTGGTTTTCATAAAGTTCTGCAAAAGGGTAGTGTGCGTATAGAAGTGACTCTATTCTATTGTAAATAACTGTCAAGGCAAGCTCCAGGAGAAAGGCAATGGTTAGCTTGGTGTGGTTCTCTCTCTGAGATCTCCGATGGGGCTACTTCAGCAGGGAAGTTCGTTCCCTTTTCCTGAGAAATGTCTTTGGAAGTTAGCACTGCCCATATAAAATGTGGCTTCAGTGGAGGTATTTCCCACAGTGTCCAGGAGCTTTGCAAGTTCATTCATGGGAGAGGGGAAGTACACCCACATCAGGCCTCTTTCCCAAACAGCACCAGGCAAAATCCTTAATTACTTACTAACTGCTGTAACAGGGTTCAATCAGTAGAACAGAAACCTGTCTGAGCATTTTAAACAAAGATTTTAATATAGAGCATTGGTGACACTGGTGATGCCATAGGGCATTAAGCCAACGAGGGATGGCCAGGACTCCCAGCGATTAACAGCAGCAGGAAGCCATGGCCTCTACTAGGTTGAAGAGACAGAGGAGGAAGTGAAGCTAGAGCCAGCCAGGCCAGAGACAGATGCCGGCTGAAATATCACCTGAGGCAGAGAGCGAGCAGGCAGCATTGCCCAGAGACCAGAGCTACAAGGACCGTCACCCGGGTCTGCGCTTTGGCACTTTAGAGCCCCTTGGGGCCTCCTCCAGTTGTGAGCTCCCCACCTTTGCTGTGGAGTGAGGAATGTTTGGAGTTACAGGGAGGTCCCTATGGCCTCAAGGCCTGTGAACTTGCTTCTAGGCCACAGTGGAACTGTTTATCCCAGTGGCTGAGCTCACTCACAGGGATTGTGCAGGCCTCTGGTCCCCACCTGCAGTGTGCACTCTAGGAAGCAAGGGGCCCAGGGGTAGCCAAGGACAACCAGGTGGGCTAAAGAGGATGGCGCTCAGACACATGGACAGGGATGTCTACATGTGTGCATGGAAGGTCATCAGAAGTAAATGGCAGGCCAGAGGCCTGGCCAAAGCATGGGCCAGGGGTGGGATGCGGTTGGGGGTGGGGACTAAGGTCAGCCCTTCCTATGCCACTCCAGGCATGGAAACCCTGGAGTCTGAGAGTTCTAACTCCAACTAGCCATCAAAGCCGATGTGCAGGTATAGTTAATGAGGTATGAGGGGAGAATGTTTGAACAGTTTGTTAGAAACACAGTCCATGGAGCACCTCTATAAGGGGTCACCTTCCCAGCCGAGGCCTGAGTTGGGAATTTTTTTCGGCTGAGGTGATCCTTATGGCATTATTCCATGGAGTGCCTTTCGTTTTCGGAGTCATAATTATAGACCCAAGTTTTATCACTTATAATGATCTTCTTTAGGAAGGCTTCACCTTCTTTTTCAAAAATTTCAAAAGCATTGGAGCAACTTTTTCTGCTGTTAAGAATTCAGTCACAGTGGGCTGTTTGGACACGCTTCATTTCAATGGGCTCTGGGTGGAAAATGTAAGCATCTGTGTGTGCAAGGTGAGAGTGATGCAGGGGAGATGCCCTGTGACTGCACAGAACCGGGTATATCCAGGTACGTCTAATGTAACAAAAATATATTACAGTAAAGGCAAAATCTATCAGCCTGCCCTCATAATACATCTGCAGCTTCATTTCTTACCATCTTTCTTTGCTTTGCACCAGTCATCCTGAACACTTCTGCTTTCTCAGCCAGCCCCGTGCACATACCGTTTTCTCTCCCTACATATCCACTGCTTCATCCTAACCTTGTACACCTCAATAAGGACTTGTGCAGCTTTCCTTCCCTCTCCCAGGCTAAAAGCTCTGCTAGAAGGTCCTTGTTTCCTTCCTAGTACTTACTAGGTCCTTATTAAATAACTAACAGTGGAATGAATGAATAGCATTCATCACACCTTATGCAAATTTCTTTTTCCATACCTTTCACCCATCGTAGGACAATGTGTATGAAAGTTACCTCGTTCGCTGCAGAATCCTGGTACCCAGTAGAAAGAATGGCACACAGTAGGGGTTAAGTAAGTATGTGTTGAAGGAATGAATATATTTCTCATCCTAGGTTAGTGCAGATTAATCCGTACACATTCATAAAATTCTGCAAATTTTGCCAATTTACATTAGAATTCTTTTTTTTTTAATTCATGTTCTCTCCAAGTTACTTACTCTCCCAATACTTATGCTTTAATTATAATATGTGTTGGATAATTTTGAACTTCAGGGATTTTATTTACTTTATATCTTGTGGTAATTTTTGTGTGTGAACTTTAAACCTTTTCTTTGATTCTGCCAATTGAGGTGACTGTATCAGGTTTTTGTAGGTACAGTAGTCCTCCGATATCCACAGTTTTGCTTTCCATGGTTTGAGTTACCTGCAGCCAACCACTGTCTGAAACATGTTAAATGGGAAATTCCAGAAAGTAAACAATTGATAAGCATTAAATTGCCCACCGTTCTAAGTAGCATGATGAAATCTCTCACTGTCCTTCTCCATTCTGCCCAGCATGTCAATCATCCCATTGTCCAGCATACCCACATTTTACACGCTACCTGCCTCTCTACCACTTTTAGTAGCTGTCTCAGCTATGAGAGAGAGAGAGAGAGAGAGAGAGAGAGCACATTCATATAACTTTTATTATAGTATACTGCCATAATTGTTCTATTTTACTAGTAGTATTGTTGTTAATCTTTTATGGTGCCTAATTTATAAATGAAAATTTATCATAGGCATATATGAATAGGAAAAATGGAGTATATATATTGGGTTTGGTACCATCCATGCTTTCAGGAACCCCCTGAGGGTTTTAGAACATATCCCTCTCAGATAAGGGGACACTACTGTATGCAAAAAATTACAAGTTAAAAGTAAGTCATCACTCCAACCTCTTTAATATACAATTTCAAGTAAATAAAAATATCTCAATTATTCCCTTATCCTTCAGTTTCTTTTACTAATATTAGTGAAACTGCTTTTGAAGATTATATTTGCTCTTACCAAAGCATAATATCTTTTAAAATTGTATTAAAACACTGATTAACTGTCATCGAAACCCTCCATTATCTAGGGTTTACTTTTGACTTTATATTTGAGGAAAAGAGTCTAAAGACAAAGAAGCAGGTCTGTTTTAGCTGAAATAAAAACAAAACCTTTGCATCAGATGTTCTGGGGCAAGTGCATATTAATGCAATAAAATGAACATTCTTTTTTTTAAAGAATGACGACTTAGCAATACATCAAGTCACCATTCTATCTAAAAGAGAAAGGAATGGAATAACCTATTCAGATTTTTCAATAAGAACTGAACAAACAAGGTGACTGGCTTGGTCCTCAGTTGAACAGAAAATTTGATTTTATTAACTACATGAATTGTACTCGTATTTTTTCTATTACTTTGAATGACATTTTAATGAACAAATGCTTTCGACTTGTAAGATATGTCTCACTAAAGAATGAATAAATAAATGAATGAACAGATAATATATGTTAGATCTGGCCCCCTTAGTAAGACTTTTGACTCAACCCAATTCTGTAAATTTTATAAATGACAGTGAAATAGGTGACACTAAATCAAGATGTTTGGAAGACTGATGGAGAAGGAAGTAACTCAAAACCTTGAAAATAAAGCTGTTAAATATTACAAGCACAACCGTGCCTTGCTAGACTCATTTTTCAGGACAGAAAAGCAGATTGTGGAATTATTCACGCCAAAGTAATCCTTGCTTAATTTAATCATAGAACTAGGTTTCCTAATATGGATATTTTCTTAGACTTCAATTTGTTACATAGCTAACTTATTTTCTAATAGACTATGCTGGTAATAAGAAAATGAATTACATGCTCTTGGCAGGGAGATGACAAGTTAGATCTGAATTTATCCCACACAAACTTGGTACCCCCTTTTAAATTCAATAAGCTTGAGATACCTCTATAACACATCAGATCTAGATGCCAATTATAAACAGATGGCAAGTCGCTGAACCCCGAATACTGCAGCGAGCACAGGCCACACTGAGCTTTTACTGAGAACTGTCCTTGGGCAGCGTCAGGAAGAGTACACAGTCCACGGAATTTTAAACAAAGACCACTCAGCTTCCTATTTCAGGGCCTTCTAAATGCATAAATCCAGCTGGCTTAGCACAAGCAGGACCCAACATTCTAGTAAATTTAACACGTCACTCAGGAGAGGACAAGTGACACTCCAAGACATTACCCCAAGGCTCTAAATGATGAAGTAGGAAAACAATGAAGTGAGGGGTCTGATACTTGAAGGACCTTTGGTCTTTCATTATCCACTGTCTCCACACATGAGCCAGGAGACATTTCAAGCAAGAAAAGCAACAGTTACTATTTCATCAACTCCCCCTTCACAGCAGGAGCTAGTCAGAAATAATAGTACCTTTCTATTAGAGGAAACCTAATTATTATGAGCATTAAACACTGAAAGATTGTCACCCTTCACTGGCTGCAGATCGTTTGTCTCACTTGTCAAACATAAGTTCATTCTGGACACTGATTTCTTAAATTTCTGCTGACTTGGCAATCTGCAGCCACTTCTCACAAGCTCTGTAATATCTTAAAGACTTCACAGCTAAGCAGTTAGAAAGGATTTGGGGTTTAATTCAGCTCACTGACCTGTTTAAGAGAATAACGGAAATAAAACAATTTTCAGCTAAAGACCCGAGAAGGCCTCTCTCCTTCTGAAAGACTCTTTGTACCGATGCCATGAATCAAATGGTTTGTCTAAGTGGTTACTCTGTACCACCAGTGAAGGCCCAGCAATGTGGCAGTGAATCACATTTAATAACTTGTGGTTAGCTGTCATGAACACTTAATTTGATGTTGAACACAAACCCTGCAGGGGCAGCGGGGGCTGCGGAAGGGAGAGGTGGGTTAGGAGTGGGGGGCAGAGAAAGTTAAGATCCACTTGAGGTACTGTGGCTCCTTTCTCCTCTTGACTCTGTGAAGGACGGAGGCAGGTTCTGTCTGCTGGTGTTTCACAGTGAGACAGGAGAGGGTGTTTGCTTTGCCTGGTGGCCACCGTCCCAAGTGCTCCTGGGGTCCTATTCACACGCCACCACCCCCATCACAAAGGCTCGCCCAGTGCTGCAAGAACGTTGGTGCAGTCTTTTCCAGGGTGGTATTGGAAGGCTGTCAGGCTGGCTAGAAGAATTCAAAGTGTTCAAGGAACCCACAAAAGATTTCTTGCAGCTTTTTAGCTGTCTGGCAGGCAGTAGAAACCCCTCTTGTGTCAACTGCTAAACACTGCTGTCCCTGTGTCCTCGAAGGAATGCGTCAAAACTCGGGAATACCACAGCTTCACATGTTGGCCATGTGTGCTGGCGGCAGCAGGCTGCAGCCGCTTCAGACGTTTTAATTTGTCACTCAGGAAAGCAGATGTGTCAGGGAGTTGGAGGACTGGAGAGGTGACCACAGCCAACTGCCCGAGGGGCTTACTCCACCAGGACCTCTGAGGAGCCTCTCCCATTTGGCCCAGAAAGTGGTGGGAGCAGAGGGCAGGGACAGCAATTTTATTGCTGTGATTGTGGAGGGGGCCACCTCCCACAATGCCCCCTGCAGGGGCATGCGACCCACTGGGGACAAGGAGGCCCCACTGCCCGCTGCACTCACATTGACAGCACCCTGCTCATACGTTCTTTGTGTCATAATCTGTGTCTCAGCACTTCGCAAACGTTTTCTCATTAATCCTAATCTCTCTCACAATAGATCTTAAAGCTACATAGCCATTTTTTTTTATTTCCCTAAATTGGTGTGAGAATCATTTAAATGTGTTTTACATTCTACTTTGCAGTTACATAACCCAGGAATAAATCCTGATTAATTCCAAACTGATTTAAGCTCAATATCTGCTTCTGAGGGAAAAGGCAGACTTCGACATTTTTCTCAAAATCAGTAGTCCTGTTTTCACAGTGTAAAGGAGCAGTAAGTCTGTCTTCATGTAGTGTTGAATGATTTTAAAGCAAAGCAAACTAATACATTTAAATAAACACTAATTAAGCTGTAACACCTCTGAAAGTATGAAGCACACCCTTGAGATGCCAAGAACTTATAATTAGAGACCTTATCTTACTCCCATGGTACCTCACCTCCATCCACCCTCACCACCATGACGCCGCATGCATCACCTGGCTCAGTGTTACTGCTAAAGAAATGCACTGGACCCAATTCCTACAAACTCAGCTGACAACAAACATGTGAAAAACATAAATCTTTATCTTATGTATTTTAATTTGTATGTCTCTGGAAATGTTTACATTAAAAAATAATCCAAACCCATGGAATAAAAATAGCGAGCCTATAGCTTCTTTATAAAACACACCTAAAAAAAAAACCAGGACATTATCCATGAAATAAACACCCACATATACGTGCACACACCCATGCACACTTGAAACTTCTGTATTCTAAAAATGTAGCAGGTACATTCAACTCAGAGTTGTGGCACCAAGTCCCTTGGAACAAACTAGTCCCCAACATAAAGTCAGAAAAACAATCTTCAACAAACCAACATTAAAAGGTATAATTGTTTACTTTAGAAAACTAGACACTGAAGTAATATTGAAATTAAAAGATTTAAAAAAATAAAATTAAAAGATTTAAAACTTGAAAGATTCCATAATGGGTCTTTCACTTAAAATATATAAATGTTTTATTTCAATTAAAATGAATTTCACTTAATTTAAATTATTTAATAATCATTAAATTACAAGAAAACTGAGGCATAAAGGGTTTGGTAACTTGCCTGAATCCCTCTAGCTGGCTAGTTAGTGACAGAAAAAAGATTATAGTTTAACTGCACCTCTATAAATCCTGTCTTTGCTGCCTTTCTCCAGCAATATCAATGAGAATGGTAATCATTTATGACAATTTTACAGGGCAGAAATTGAGGCAAACACAGGTAAAAATCACTAAGCAAATTGATAACAGAAAGAGCCATAGGAGTCTAAATAGCTAACTGTTCCACAAAAAATAATATTTCTTATTTTAAGAAGTGATTTTCTTAAACCATTGAAATTCTCAGAACATTATGGGTAGACCGAAAATATGCAGATAAACACATTAAAATATTTTAAAACTATTTCCTTTTTTACTTACTTTTCAAGACCTGAAGTTGGATTTATGCTTCTCTCAGAAGAATTCCTGGGCGTTCTTTTCCAAGCTGTAGGACTAGGCCCCCTTCGGGGCCCTGCGATTGCAAACTGAAGGCTACAGGGAGGACAAGAACCCAGGATCTGAAGGAACTCCAAAGGTCTTCTCGATGCTCGGCTCAGAGTCCTCAGGATTTGGCCCCCGCAAGAATAGAGCGAGTCCTGATTCCTTCAGGACCATAATTTCTCCATGAACACCCTAACTTTATTAATTTCAGAGCTGTTAATTTGACACTGGTCTTCTTAGAGTTTACCTAAAAATAGAGCATGGGGGAGGGGCAGGAAGAAAAAAACTGAAAAACTAAAATGTAAAGGATTCTGACTAGGATGGCAAAAATCATGTCATTTATAACATTTCAGTCAACAGGCTTACTGCATGCCACATCTTCATAGAAATCCTATTATCAAAGCCACCAGACACTATATTTGCTTCCTAATTATAGACCCAGAGCTAACAGTTACTTTTTCTTCCCTATAATAACAACAACACTTTGTATTTATCTAGCGCCTTTCTTCCAACAAGCTCAAAATGCCTTGCAGACATTAACTCCTGAATCCCAGGCCTCTGGCGAGTGCCATCCGTGGTGTCTTTTAGTCTCTACAATTTGTTGTTAGAGAAAACAAGGCACAGCGTGGCCCAGGCCTTAGAGAGGAACCCGGTAAAGGAGTTAAAACCTTAGGACTTTGATCTAATGACAAAAATGCTTCCTCCATTGTTTGCTTCTACTTGCTCCAGTCCTACTCTGTACTTGCAGCAAAGCAGGAGAACTCTTTGGTCGGCTGAAGCTTCCATTTTGGACATTGTTCTTTCTGCCTTTGCTTCCTGGTGATGGGGCAAATATCTTTAGCATGGCTGTTTACTAATTCCAGTCTCAAGCTTAGCCGTAAGGATCTTAATCACATCTATGACCGTCTCCTACCACAAGCAACCCCTGGAGTGCTTAGGGCCCCCAAACCAAAACACGAGATACAGGCCTTCACCAAGAAGGTTAAGGGTTGCCTTTTAGACAAATTTAGTTGGAGGCCTGGGATTTTTACCTTACACTGTTACTGAAAGTTTCCAAATGGATTTCCTCAGTGGGCTCCTTTAAAACTTAACTAAAAATAAAATATAGGATTGCAGACCCTTGGAGTTAGAAAAAACTTGGAGGCCTTCTAGAATTCCCTCTCCAGTATTGCTGACATACCATCATTCAACTGTTGCCTGAACATTTCCAGTTTTCAAGGAGCTCAAACAACAGCCCATTTATTTTTGTAATAACTCTCATTGATAGAAACGTCTTCATTAAACAGAGCCGAAATAATCTATCCTATAACCATCTCATTTCAGCTCATTTTGCCCTTGAAAGAACCCAGCTTATATCCATCACTCTTCCACACAGCTCTGCAAAAATTTAAGGAAACAATAATGCTCCCTTTAAGTTTCCCCTTTGTTAGCTTAAACACTCCAAGTTTTTAATAAATCCTCACATGACATGTTTTCCATGTCCTTCACCCTCCTACGTGCCATCTTTTCATTGATCTCTACTTATCAGTGGTGTCCCCGAAACCTGGTTGTGTTCTGACCAATACAGATCACTGTGGAGCCATGTCCTTCATTACGTGGCCCTCTGTGCTCCTAGTGACTTAGGGTTTTATCAGATCTTACTAGCCGTACCTCTCGCCTGGCTACTATTCATTTGGAATCCAACTACAACCCTCCGTCTTTTCCATCTTAACTAAGAGTGAAGCAGGCCTCCTTCATTCTGTTCTCACAGAAATGGGTTTTGAATCATTGGTCCCCATTAAAATTAACTTGGTTAGTTCAAGACTAGTATTTTGAAATCTTTTTTTTTTAACGTTGGAGCTACTCCCTTCATAATTGAATCCTGACCAATTTGATAAATATTTTTTTTGTTTTCAGTTGTTCACTAATGCACAAAGGTCTAGTATGTAGCAGGCATTATTCTAGGTAATAGAAATACAAAAGTAAATAAGATATTTGTTTTCCAAGCACTCACCATCTAAAGCAGTGAATGGTGTCCAAACTTTTGGCTTCCCTGGGCCACATTGGAAGAAGAAGTATCTTGGGCCACACATAAAATACACTAACACTAACGATAGCTGATCAGCTTTAAAAAAAAATCACAAAAAAATGTCTTATAATGTTTTAAGAATTTTGTTGGCAGCATTTAACGCTGTCCTGGGCCGCAGGTTGGACTTGCTGATCTACCACAAGCTTGTCCAACCCGCGGCCCAGGACGGCTTTGAACGCGGCCCAATACAAATTCGTAAACTTTCTTAAACCATTATAAGATTTTTTAATGACTTTTTTTTTTTTAGCTCATCCTCTATCATGAGTGTTAGTGTATTCTATGTGTGGCCCAAAACAATTCTTGTTCCAATGTGGCCCAGGGAAGCCAGAAGATTGGACACCCCTGATCTAGAGGGACATAGAGATGGGCATAAAGAGACAAGAAACTGGAAAGGTAGGCAGGTCGAGCCCAGCTGCTGTCAGCCATCGCTTACCCCATTAAAGAGATTAAACTCGGCCCTTAGGAGATTTTCAAGCAAAGGGAATGACCTGATCAGATGTCTGTGATAGGAGAACATCTCTGGCAGTAGTTGGGGGATGGGTTGGAGGAAAGCACACCGGAGTCAGAGAGGCCACTGAGGAGGCTATGACAAGATTTCAGGTCAGAGGTAATAAGGACTGAAAGGACAACTGGGAGAGAAGAGGAGGGGACAGAATTGAGAATTTTTAGGAGGTGGACTCGTCAAGATTATGTCATGGTTAAATATAAAGAGCAAGGGAGAGAAACAGGTCAAGAGTACCCTCAGGATTTCAGCTTCAGTAAATGGTGTTGTTCACAGACGTTAGAAAGCTTGGGAGGAGCAGCAGCTGCCCTTAGAGAGGGCGGAAATGGAAAGCTATAGGTTTGCGATTTTCGCCAATATTTCTCAGTTGCCTGGGCTCATCATGAAAGGCAAGGAAAGGCTGAGTTATTCCACAGGTGGGATATTGGTAGGCTGGTAATAATAGAAGAATTTAAGAGTATGCTGCAGTAGTGCGTGTCACTGCCACCCGCTAGGTCCAGTGGAGGAGAAAGCTGATACACTGTAGGGACAGGGACATACCAAGACACGGCAAGAAGGAAAGCAGGTGTGGTGGAAAGTCAGGAATGGCAAAGGCCCAAGCTTAGGAAATTGTGTTGGCCCTCTAGGTCATTGAAGAAAATGAATTCTCAGTAGCATATTCCCAAAAAGCTCTTCTTGTGTTGACCTCAGTCCATTAATTGATAACAGTTCTAACTTTTACAATCATCAAGGTGACATTTTTCTCACCTTCTCCACAAGGCAATCAAGTGTGGCTTTATCAGACACTTTACTGAAGATGCTCTTTATGTTGAGACCATGCCATTCAGTGCCTCAATAACAAAAAGAAAAGCTCTTTGTCATGAAGATTCTTAGTGATCCAAGGTAGCACCTAGTATAGTAATCACTCCATTCTTTTCTGAGTTTTGTCTCTTTGATTACCCATTCTTGAAGCATGGACGTAATTAAGTTTACCATTCTAGGTTTTTCCCATTTCTGAAAATCAAGGACATATTTTTTCCAGCTCCATTCTTTGAGTAATTTCCCCCTTACTTCATGATTTCTCAAAAATCCACAGGTGTTTATGAGATCACACCATGAAATATTTCTTAAAGTTCTGGGCTGTGACTTGCCTGGGCCTTGGGATGTGAACACACGGAAACTGGCCGGTTCTGCTCTAGGACACATCACCTACTCTATTTTCTTAACCAAGCTCGCTCTACTCTTTTCAGTTTGAGGAAATTATTTTCCTTAATGGACCAGATGGCGTCAACACAGGAGCTGAGGAGTTCTGCTTCCTACATGTCAGTATTTACATTATAAAATTTCCTAGCTTTTACTTATTTCTTTTCCTTTTGCAAACATAGTTTGAATAGTATTTTTTTAAAGTCTCAGTTTCTTAAGGATTTTAGCTTTGCTGAATTTATTATTCTAATCCCTGCTATTCTATTTTGTGGTGTGTGTGTGTGTGTGTGTGTGTGTGTGTGTGTGTATCAATCATTGGAAAGTGTCTTAGAACACATTCTTTGAATCAGACCCTGAGGCAAAGATGTGTATGCAGTGGATTTATTAAAGTAAATCCAAGAAGATTAAGTGGGGGACTGGAGGAAGTAAGAGAGCAAAGGGTAAAGAAGACAAGTGGGGGTATAGTTCAAGCAAGGCGCAGCCTCAGCCTGACCCTGCAGTATTTGTCCCTAGTTAAAGCAAGGGAACTGGACTCTCACAATCCTGCACCAGTTTGTCATTGAATGGGGGCTGCAGGGCAAGGAAAGGAGGTAGAAGGCGAGTGTATGGGGTGTGAACTGCCAGACCCGAATGGGTCTCTGCAAGGGAGTGTGTGAGTGTGTGTGTGCAGTAGTTCAAGACCAAGTTCAGTGGTTCAGGGGCAATCTTCTGAAAATAGTTAGATACTTTCTGTGTGCAAAGGCACACAGAAACTGAAAAGGGAATCTGAGGGAATTTGTGTTCAATATTGACAGCGTTCACATATTGTCAATACATGACAAGACTCATGTTGTCATATTCAATATGTCAAGTGTTCCATTTTTATTTTTTTATACTTCTCTTTGAAATGCAAGGCCATCAAAGGGTTCTTTGTACAATCAATTTAGTTCCCAAAATGTCTTTTCTCTTCCCTGTGGTGGGATCGTTTCTGTCTGTATTGTCAGAAATCCACTTTTGGGACCCACTGTTTTCCTGAATTGCCTTCTCCTATACCACCCAGTTGTTCACATCAGAAACCTGGTGGCATTCTTGCATCCTCTCCTCCCCATCAGCAACTCCGCCCGTATGAGGGCTGTCCGGAAAGGATCCAGCCATGTAACATCAAAAATAGAGGCATTTATGGCTGGATATTTTTCTGGACAGCCCTTGTACATTCCCACTGACTTGAAAATCACCCATTCTGTCCTTTCTACTTCCAAAGCCTGTCTGAAATCCATCTACTTCTTTCCATTTTTACTGCCCAGTGTGAGTCATCATCACCTCTTATTTATATTCTCACAAAAGCTTTCTAAATATTCTCTAGACTTTGACATTGCACCCTCCCTCTAACTCATTTTCTACACAGTAGCTGGAGTGATCTTTTTAAAACACCAGGCCGGCGGCCATGCCATCCGTGCTTAAACATCCCCAGGCGCTTACAACGGAAGTCTACTCCCTTCCATGATTTTCAAAGTTGCTGCCTACACCTCCAGCTTGGTCTCTGGCCCCCTTACTTACTGCACGGCCACAGGCTACTATATTTTTGTTCCTTTTCCTGACCTCACTGACTTCCTCCACGGAGTGCCTTTGTCTGGAACGTTCTCTCTTCTACTCATCACTTAGTTACTTCCTATCAACCCTTCAGATCTCAGTGTCTTTCCCGGACCCAGGTGAAGCCCGCCCTGCCCACTGTGACCCGCTCTCATCCTAGGCCCAGCACAATGAGAAGAGAAGCGTGGTAGGACTGCCGATGCCCTAGATGCTACTTACCGCGGTTTGTAGTCAAACATTTACTTCCTTAGATCTGTCTCCCTCATTAGACTCTCATTAGATTCATAAGAAAAAGGAATGAGTCTATTTTATTTTTTTTGTATGTAAGCAATAACAGTTGTTGAGTAATAAGTAAGCTCTTATTTTTAAAATCATTTTGAAATCCATCATCCTATACCAAGGACACAAAACAGCCATCGCAGTGTGAAGAAAAGCTATGAGGAGGTGGCAGTTAGATCTCTACATGTGACTGAACCCAGGTCACTTATTTGTTGAGGCTCCTGTTGCTACTTGAAAGACCCCCAAAAGAACATTGGCATAGAGCAGGGGTGTTATAGGATGAATTGCGAGTCCTCAAAATTTATATATTGAAGTTCTAACCCAAGTATGACTACATTTGGAGATAATTCAGTAAAAACGAGGTCATTAGAGTGGACCCTAATCCAATATGGTGTCCTCATAAGAAAAAGAGATTAGGACACAGACATACACAGAGGAAAGAGCTTGTGAAGACACAGGAGATGGCCAGCTATAAGCCATAGAAAGTAGCCTCAGAAACCAGCTCTGCAGATACTTTGATCTCACACTTCTGGCCTTCAAACCTGAGAGAAAATAAATTTCTGTTGTTTGAGACACCCAGTCTTTGGTACTTTGTTATAGCAGCCTGAACTGACTGACACACTTGAGGCAGTAGTATTTATTTTAAGGTGAACAGAATTTCTCTTGATGTAGCTGACGGGCCCTAAGTCTGGATTCATTCCACACCAGAGCAGACCAAAAATTCCAGGATTTGTTCCACACTTGGGTTTGAAGTAAAGCCATAGACCAAGGACACCCTCTTATCCCACAGGGAAAGTGGGTTTGGAGATGAGGTCTTCATTGCAGGTACACAGAAGAACAGATATTACCACCTGCCATAGGACCACGTCAATGATTAAGGAGATATGACAATTTTATTCCAAGTTCTGATTTGGGAGATAAAAAATAAGCTTTACTTTCCTACTCATAATTTGCCCTCTTCTCACCATGCCTGCCAAAGTAAGCTTATTTCTAAATATCAATCCCTATAGATGGGGGTCTCCTCTTTTGCTTCACAAGGGGGTTTATCAGTTTTCATTGCTGATTGGAGTATGTTTGCAATCAACAAGGGAGTGAGTATGTCCACAAAACCAGCTCAGAGATTTTCCCTGGGATCCTCAGAGACCTCATCTAATTTAAAGTCTGACTCTTGCCTACTACTTCATATGTTACTCTTAAAGACACATTGTTTTGAGTTAACACATTTTCTGCCTTTTAAGTGCTAAAACTGCTGGGAGGTGTGTGTGTGTGTGTGTGTGTGTGTGTGTGTGTGTGTGTGTGTGTATGCATTTATATTTGGTCAACTTTATTGTGATATTTGTCATTTTAGGATAAAGATTCTCTTCCAATCTTTTCAACATACTTATGAGATTAGGTGAGCTTAATATATCATAGATTTTGACACAAGTTCAAGAAAACCTTTGTTAGCATTTCTTTAGCTCAGACTATGGGCTTTAGTCCAGCTTTTTAAAATCATTCACTGAAACGGTAGCAAAGTTTTACAGGAAAGCCAATTGGGCGTAAGAAGAAGTGGAATGAAATCGAGCAAAGGAAAATATAGAACATGCATCAAGTGAAAACTCTATAGAAAAGAGAAGCCTGGATCATAGTGCATACTGAGGTAGCTGAAATATTAGAGAGCCCTCTTTTATTCAAACATATCAGAGATTAAAATGAGTTAACTCTTTTTGAATATTTCAGAAAACAAATCTATTCTTCAATGCTTAGAGAATTTGGGACAACGGTATAAACATATTTTTAATATTTACTCCCAATATTTAGAAACTAGGTTTCTACAATAAGTAGATTTTACACTCATAAATTATTAAATTGTGTATTAAAAACTGACCCCAGCCCAGCCAGCCACATTTGTAGGAGGAACAGGGAGACTCCTATTTTGTGTGCCTCCAAGGATTCTAGGTCTGCACAATTTTATACATCAATTTGCTGATTCACAGTGGGGTTGAGAAATGCGCAGGAATTTCAGGGCAGTTATGCCTGCCCTGAGGTTGGGGACAGCCAACAAGGGAGCGAAGCTGTGGGCTCCACTGTGACCACCATGTGGGGTCAGGGGTGCTCAGTTCGTTGCTGCACGCCCAGCATCAATTCAGTGCTGGGGGTCCATGAGCATCGAGGACAGGGCACATGGAGGGGGAGGGGAGCACTGCACGGGAATATTGAGCAAGAAAAAAGTAGCAGAGGTACTAGATTTAGAGACATCCACTGCACAGTCTTGTCTCTGCCCGGCAGGCTCTGCAACTGTGGACAAGTCTAGAACCTCTCTAGGCCATGTTTTTCCACATTGCAAAATGAGAGAAATAATAATAACCTGCTGTCTCAGATTAAATTCCCAAGTAGACAGACTCTGAGATCTGCATGTTCCAAACAAAGAGCATGAGGTGGGTAGGATTGGGCAGAGGGAAAAGTTAAACTGTGATGAAGTTTCAAGCATAGTCTCAGCTGACCTACAGGCATGTCTTGATGAGTGGAGCTCTTCTGAATTGTCCTATACTGAGACAAAGGGACAGGTGTCTGTACCCCCATGCCATCTAGTCACTGGATGCAGATGACTCCCCTCCCAAGGAGGGGATATGACCTTGGAAAAGGCAGCCCCCTCCAGCTGAGAGCGATGCTGGGGAGGGACCCAGATGAAGCCATCAGCCAGCACTAACGCTGGCAGCTGGGTGAATAGAGGCCGGGGGCGGGGGGGTGGTGGTGAGGGGATATTTGGGCAGCACACAGCACACACTGCGTGTACCCCTTGAATCACTAGGTTGCAGTTACTTCGTGTACAAGTACATTCCATCTGGAAACACTCCTCCGCGATTCTGGTTTGTCTCTCTTCCTGATACAACTGACAAGAGGCAGGTTAGAGGATAAACTACAACTCTCAGCATCACAACTGGTCCTGAGGCTGCAATTGAGGCTACTCTACTGCATGTTCTATTCCCCTCACTCTTAGTGTCTCTGCTGGTTAAGTGGTCACATGATGGAGTGACCCAGATGATCATTCTTCAGTGAGTCTGAGCCCCTGGCCCCTGTGCCCTTCTCTAGTGATGGCTGTTGCACTAGACCATTTACAGTCAAAATTGGGCAACTGAGTACCAATTGATGACTCCGTGGATCACCTGTGTACTACATGAATTCTTCCCTATTATGTAGCAGCATCCCTACTTCTTGATAATTAAATTATACCTGCCAAATGATTACTCCCTTCTTTGCCTTTGGCACACATTCCTGAAGTGACCAGGTAATGTTGTAGCTTAGAGTTGAAAGGAATTTGTGCCGGAAGCCCTATTGGAGGCATTTCCCTTCTGGGAACCAGGGCCTCTAGATTCCCATGGCCCAGACTTGCAGAGATGGGGACTACAGTTGTTGGTACATGTTGGCCAAGGCCTCCAGCTCCTCCAGTGTCTAGTCTCTTTCCACCCTTAGCAGGCCTAGCACACCCTTGGTCAGGTTGTATGTCTGTAATTACCATATTTTGCCATGTATAATGTGCACCTTTTTGCCAAAATTTGTGAGGGAAAAAAATTATACATGGGTGATACTAATTTTGTATCTATATAAGTCAGCAGTGTCCAACCTTTTGGTTTCTGTGGGCCACATTGGAAGAATTGTCTTGAGCTACACATAAAACAGACTAACATAATGAGGCGTCATAACCTTGACAACCGAGTTGTTTGTTCAGTGCTGCCAACATAAGTGCACCATGGCAAGTTTGTGAACTTAATGGTCAGATTTGGGGGATGATGACAGCTCTGATGGCCATTCCAGAAAAAGAGTTCCAAAACTGCCCTGGGATTGGTGCGTATCTTCCCAAGGGGAGGACTTTAAAGGTGACTATAGTGATATTTAGCAGTGAGGTATGTAGCACTTTCTCTAGGATGAATTCACAAAATTAATTGTCTGAACTTGTATACGAGAGTGCATTATACATGGCAAAATACGGTATTGGTCAGCAGCCAAGATGGAGTTGGGAGTAAATCCTAAGAGAGAGTGTATTTTCTGACAGGCAGATAACTCGGCAAGGGGGAGGGAAGAGTGGGCTATTTTTGCCAGTGACAAGGGTTCATGGGTATTGGGGTTTCAAAGTTCTTAATATCCCCTCCCCAGGTCATAGTATCCCACTCCTTCCCAACTAGGGCTCTGACCTTGGCATAACTGACCTGCCGGGGCATGGGTCATTCAAACTCCTCTGGTATTCAGCAACGCTGGTCATCAAAGCCTGGAACTGATGCTGGACATTCTGTTTTCTCTGGCTACAGGTGATTATTGTCCTTTCATATGCCTCTGAGAAGGCCCTCCCAATCTACAACACTGCCTTTTACTGGTGATTAATCACCATACCCTTTCATTGTCTTTCTCCAATCCATTGATTACACTCAGCCACTAAAACTTAACTCCATTGTCTTTATAATGACTTCCTTTCCTGAACCTCTCAAATGCGTAAGATGTACCTGTCAAAGACTTCCTTTCCTGGTACTCAACCCAGTTCACTACAACATGCTAGGGGCTGTCCACATCCCATTTATTACCATGGGTGGGGGCCTCATGGCCAACCAGCGGGCAGATGAACTCGTTTCAAAAACCCCATTTTAGAGATTCCTGTCTAGGACTATTCCTGGCTCTGAGGTCTTACATTGCATTCCCAGGGAAGCAGGCTGAGATGAATTTGCAGGCAGGGATTCCATTGCATATACATGGGGAAAGGGGAGAGAGAATAGAATTGAACCACGGGAAAAACTGAACTGCAATGAAGTTGCAACAGAGGCCCCAGCTAATTCTCTGGGGGGATCTCTGGATTTGAGTTGGCTCTTCAAAGCCGTTTGAACTGAAGTGAGGGAGCCAGGCCTTTGTTTGCTCCCTATTGACCAAGATAGCATTGCCTGTGGGCTGCCCTTGGGGCAGGGCCATAGACACATAGACTTGTCTGAGTCAGCTCCCTTCAGCTAAAGACAATTCCTGGGGAGGGACTCACTCTGTGCATCAGCTGACGGAGAATTCTGGTAACTGGGAAAGTAAAAGCCTCAGTTCGGAAGGTAGGGGTGAGCAGAAAAATCTGGGGTGTACTTAGCCACTGTATCTACCAACGCTGTTCTGAAAATTTAATGAGATCATGAATGTAGAAGGGCTTTAAATATCTTCAACACTTTATAAATCCAAGTTGTTTTTATTACTTCGTAATTTTGGTTTGAGTTGGCCCACACACAGAATTAACTGCTATAGTCAGTAGAAGAAGGTCTCTTTAGTGACAAGTCAGACCATCCCAGGTTTTCATCAAATCACTGGCCTTCCAAAAGTCCATCATCTTATTCCAAGATTCCAAATTTTTGTTAAGTTTTAGAAAAATCTCTGACTGAGCACGATGTGAAAAGCAAAGGGTCCACACCATGTTTGACTTCACTTTTTCCATGCAAGCTTTTTCCTCTGGTGAGCATTTTAGACTATCCGAAGGGTTAAATGCTAGTATCATTGCAAAGTTGAAACAGAACCATAAGTTTAATATTATTTTAAAGTTAAAACGATTTAACATGACACCAAGCTTGAGTTAACATTCTACATGGTTGTGGAGATATTAGGGTTTAAACAGATGTCAGCAATTTTTTTTTTTTTTTTTTACGAAACGGAAATTGAGTTCTACAGATGGTGAAGACTGAGGAGTTCAAAGTGCTGTATAAAAAATGTACACTCCAGGAAAAAGTAATCATCTTTATATGTCAAGTTTGAAGATGCCCTTTTGGTGATGAGCATAATTTTCAAGCCTATCAGACAGAAATCTATTTATCTTTCACTTCCACATTATATTTTTCTCCTCTGCTACATTTGCTAATTATGGAAGGTATTTGTGCAGTAATATAGCACTTCTCTCTTTCCCAGCTCCCACCCTTATTCTACCTAATTTTTTTTATTAGCATAATATTGTTCAACCCGCTTCATCATCTTTTCCATAGCAACAGGCCATGGTGTCACAAAAAGAATCTTCTAGATTTTTATTATTTTCTATATATTGGTGGAATTCTTTTAGAAAGTTGTAATTTTCATGCATTTATTTAACAGAGATACGCTTACCATTCAAGGAAAAGTTTTTAAGGCTGTAAGAAAATCTTTAGGTATGTGAGTTTTACCCATTAACATCAGTTTTTTTAGTTATATCATTTGTACTAAAAGTACAAAATTTTCAATAAATAATGAAACAAAATCCGTATTTTTCAACTTGGAAATGTAAAAATACATTCTCTGCAAAACTATTTTTTCTGTTTTCACCCATACAACCACATTTCCCCCCTAAGTGTACCACCAATCTTGTGCACTTGAAACACTAACTGCTGGAGAAGTTTTAGAAAATGCTCCTCAAAATTTCATTCAAACAGGGAGAAGAATTGTGAGAATGGAAAGAGGATGAGGAAACTTCTGCAATACAACGTGGCCTACATGTGGGACACAGGATCCCTCCATTCAGATATATGTTGGTTTCTAGCCTTGTGCCTAAGATCTCAGGGAAAAGAGGGTTAGAGTGGCAAACTACAGGTCCTGGAGTACATTTGCTCTATTTCCAACAAGAGGAATTTGAGATCTGAAAGCCCCATTTATAATAAGGCCACTGACTTCACAACCATCTTACCCTCCAATGCTACAGTTCTTGCTTACAATTGCCCACTACTGTACCCAGCGCCTCTTTCTAGTAGATTCAGGAAGGACGTTCAGAGTCATGGTGGAGATAAGGTCATCTTTGGTGAATGCCTCTTCCAGCAACTCTCTGTGGGACCCTACCTCACTCTATTAGGGTCTGCATAGAGAGCTCTATTACCTTGAATCCTCTCTCTCTACTTGGTGCTATGTCATTGCCTTTAGAGAATATCGTGGGCCGCTTACTACTGGGTACACACCTTCCCTCCACCTTGCTTCCGTCCTCCCACCTTCTTTTGCAAATCAGCAGAAGTGAATCCCATTCCTTAAGAAATGAGGGCTTGACTCGGTATCACTCACTGTCCTCCTTTACCACCATCATCCCAACAGTGACACTAGACGCCTTTTATTTACTTCACTCTAATGTTTCTATTCCCTATGATGACCTTATATGTTGAGTTTTATTTCAACTTTATGATGAGAAAAACAAGACCAGGAAGACAAAATAACTTGCTCAATGCCACAAGGCTAATGAAAGACAGCACTTAGATGAGACTAGATGTTATGTCTCCCAGTACTACCTTCTTCCCACTGCAGCATAGTGACTTCTGAAAAGAAAAGGGGATTCTTCCCCCTTGAAGGAATGGCTGTCATGAAGGGCTGTGCCTAAGGTGACGGGCGTTCATTCCAACCACAGGCCTTGCATAAAACTCTAATGTGGCAACAGCAGACTTGGTAGGAAAAGAAGACAGAGCAACTACAGACCAGTGAAGTCACACATTTCTGAATGACAATGGAAAGAGAAGATTTTCTCAAATAATATTGCTGCTACCAAGGCCTTCCAAATCCAGGGCTGTGATCAACCAGAACAATAAGGAGGTTTACTCCAGAACAGAGCCATGTTTTCCTGGAGGTCTACCATGTGTCTCTGGATGGTTGTCAGTCACTTCAGCCTAAAAGGTAGAATGAGAGTCTAGAACCACTCCATGTTCTAGCACTATCGATCCTAATAACAATAGGATTGAATAAAATAATAGATCCTAATGCCTCATCACTAAGATCTCTGGACTTCCCACACCCACACCATTAGGACAGAATTAGTTATTAGGATCCATTGGGTTTTTTTATTTGTTTGTTTGTTTGTTTGTTTTAATCCTTTTGTTACTAGGCTCAGTCGTGCCTGAACATTGAGAGGTTCTGGAACCTCATTCCACTCGGCTCACTAAGCGACACATATCTGTTTCATATCTGAATATCTTACTGCTGTTTTAGCCTTTATATTAAACCTCGTTTAAAAACATAGCCCGAAGCCATTCCCGCCACTGCTTCTTTCTCTTTGCTCTTTCTTTGAGCTCGGAACTGAGCACATCAAGAGCTGCTCTGAAAGCTTTGATGCTGCCTTGGCAGTGACTTCAGTCCTGCACTCACCACAGAGCTGCACTCGCTGTCTTTGTGCCGAAGCATATCTGTGGTTGATAAATGCTAGTGCAATAGGGGAAACGTGCATTGATTATATTGAGCATTTTTACAGCTGTCACTTTTCTGAAAGACAAAAGAGAATCATTTCGGTTTCTTCATCTATTCCACATAGACACTGATTTTTAATTACAATGAAACATTATTAAAGAAAATCCAAGTGAAACCCGGGGAAAACTATAACCATGGTTTAGTACACAGGACTCCATTTGGTCCAGGGTGGGAGGAGGTTGGCCGGCGCTTTCAAACTTTTCGATGAGTGCAGTATTTGATGATGTCCACAACGACTCCGAAGGTACTTTACTCAGTATAATTACACAGAGAATACTATGTGGCAGGTAAGGTACTGCACCTCTCTTCTGCACTCTGAGCTCTGAGAAATGAGAATCCCACTGCCCTCTGCCTAAAAGCATGGTTTGATCCCATCACAGCTTCGCATCTTATCCCAAAGGTCTAAAGCTGCACGGAGTGGCCTTTGTAAATCACCATCCTTCTTTCATGTGACAGTGGTGACATGCAGGGACTCAGACAAAACTGGTTACAAATCAAGGCTTGTTACTGAGGAGCTTTTAATAAGGTTCCTATGTAGCTAGTTATTGAATGCATCTCAGTTTCCTCATCTGTAAAATGGGCATAAAACAATATCTGCCTCATAAGATTATTGGGAGGATCGAATGCTGATAGTAACAAGCTACCAGTACAGAGTAAATGATCAAAGTTAATTGTCCTTATTACCACGGTCATGAAAGTCCTCAGTGGAACTATGGGGACAGGCCTAGGTGTTTTAGGTGGCCCACTTGCCACATAAGAAGCAGTGGGATGGATTTTAGAAACATCCCTAAGGATGTAGATTCTGCTTCTGAAAATGGTTTCTAGAAATGGCTTTTTCTTCTTTCAAGTGGCCAAGATGGCTCCAGACCCTCCAAGTCCTGGCAGGACAAACTGAGGCCGTGCTCCTTTGATTGACTATGTAGATGAATCAAAAACTAGGTGTAAGCTTCAGTTTTTACATTATTGTTCTGTCTTTTGAGATGACTTATCCCTCTGGGGCCTCTTAGACTATGGTGATAATAATAGCTGTGCTCTCAAGAAACACTTTTTAAAAATGGTATCACCTTATAAGGCTGGGGGGTTGGGGAAGGAGGAGAAGCTTGCTTACAAGCAGGATTTGCAGCTGCTTCGGAGCTCTGCTGCTGTTTCCGTATTAACAACCTTACGATGTGATGATTTCTAGACTGGTATTTCTCCATGACTGGCTCTCTGAATCCCCTGGGGAGGGCGTTAATAATGCTGATGTCCCACCCCAGACTTTCAGGATGAGAGTCTCTGGGGATGGAGACAGGCAGTCTGCAGCTTAACCACGTCTCTAGGGGATCCTCATGAACACTCAGTGTGAGAACCTGTGATATAGAACACGGTTGAACACCTGATCACAACTGACATTATTTCAGCTTCAAGCACTTCTGATTTTGTTTTGAGAAGAAGAAAGAATTAATACTCAGAAGGATGTATTCATTCATGGGCTAATTGGCCTTCTATTTTCACTTTTCTATAAAATGGGAGTTACAAGACTTACTGAACTCTTTTTAGCATAAGAATAAAAAAATATTTAGTAAGTATTTGGAGCTCTCTGCTGAGAGGTGATATAAATGTGCCAAGTGTTGTTATTGGATAAATATACAGGTAGGGCTGACATACATACGCTCCAACGGCCTATTTGCCATTATTTAACAAAATAGACACCAAAGTGGTGTCAGTGAATCTAGACGCTGTTTTGGCTTTGTAGAGGGAGGGCATGCTCACCCCAAGAGAGCTATAAAGCCTCAGCCGAGCACTGATGGAGTCTGGGACCAAATAGAAATCTGTTCTCCTGTGAAAACGTGCACATATGTGGAATTGCACTGCTGTAATCAGGGCACAACCAAATTCACAGATGTGCCCAATTCTCCGTTTCCTCTATATCTCACCAGTCTCACAGCACAGTGACAAATGAGGAAAGCAGCAAACCGATTTCATGTAGTGTCTCAGGGATGCGGCTCCCAAACCTCACAGGTGGGAATGAACCTCACAGACGTTAATAGGTAAGTGCCGCATCTGTCTCATTCATCTCTGGGATACACTAAGCTCTCTGTTATTTTGCATACAGTAAATGGAAGAAATCTCATTATTCTAAGTCAAGTTTCAAAACCAAAATTCTTTAAAAATAAACCAAAACACCTCCTCTCGATCATAATTTTCCTTCTATCTTCACATTTTCAAGCGAATATGATTCATAATTATTAAATGGACTCAGAAAAGAATATTTGACTCAGGAAATCTGAAATGGAGAAAAATGAAACCCCTCAGTATTTCTCTCCCACTATGTGTGTTTCTCACCATTTTCACCTCCTAAAATGCCAGGAGGCTCTTAAAATGTTAAAACTCCTCTACCAACATCCAAAAAGAAGGAAGATAGGATTTACGTCGTTTAGAAAACATAAAAAGATATTACAGTGGACCTCGTTTTCTCTATCAGCATCCACTCCTCCTCTTACTGTAATGGAGGAAAATCACCTGACTGCTCCGAAGTTCTGTCAGCTAAGACACCCCCTCTCCCCAGCCGGTGATTAAGTGCCTGACCCGAGCTGGGCCAAGCAGACAGGCTCTCTGGGTGTCTGACTGGCCCCGCGGGGCCAGGACGACACGGCAGGGCCGAGTGAGCACTCAGTCCTAGTGACGGGCCTGCCAACACTGCCCACTACTCCCTGCCGCCCAGAACTCCAGAGCTCCCCCCACTACGGACCTCAGTCTCACCTCTGCTTCTTTAACTCCTTTATATCTTTCCTGTAAACCCCGCTTTTTCTTAATAGAGCCCAAGTTCTTTACTGTTGCTTACAAGCAGAGGTGTCAGCTCAATGTTTAACAACCCGCTTACCTGAGGATCAAAGAGTGACCAATTGGTGACCACCAGCGGGCTATTGATCATATTAGATCTCACCGACCTGTTTGTTTTAGGAGTAGTGGCACTTTCACCTGAGCTAGACCATATGGTAGAAATAGAAGACGATGATGTCCCTGAGAGAGGGGAGAAGAGACCCTAACCAAGAAAGAACAGGCAGAGGGATGGGTGCTGGACACTGAGTAGTGTGGGTGAGAAGGCTTCCCAGGGAGGTTTGCACTGAGGAGCTCGCAGATCCATAGGATTCTAGAGATTCTTTGGTGATTCCCACAAGACGAAGGTCCTTGGCTTGAGAAAGAGTGTTCTACGGTGGAGAAAAAAAGCACAACGGGTACGTGATAGCCTTTACTGAGCTAAATAGTATTGAGAAATCCCTCACTAACTTTTCCACATGTCACAGGAAACTAGAATAAACTCATAACCTCCCCACTTTTTAAATACCAGGTAAGTAAACCTGAAGGACCAGCATCTGCTTTACGCGTGGGAGAGGGCAAAGGTGTCTCACATTAAGGCACGACGCTGACAGCTACCAGCAGGCCTAGGCAGAAGTGCAGGTGCAGAGGACGTGCGGGAGCCTGGTCCTGCTTCTTGGTCCCCTGCCCACCGCACCCCGGCCCGTCACTTAGAACTAGCTGCGAGGCCTCCCGCGCACCACGCCCTTCAGTGACGTGCACAGTGACCCCCTCTCCCCGGAAAGCGCTCCTCCACCTTATCTACATGGGACTGTCTCCTCTTGCACAGCCTCTCGTCCATGTGGCATCTCTGTGCACGCTAGAAGAGGCACCCCTTGCTCAAGATACTTCATGTTCCTCTACCGGAAAACTGTCGAATTAAATGGATTTTCTGAAAACATTTTATCCATGTTTTCAGGGAAATTCTTGTTTAAGATATACTAACCTATGATATAAATAATGTCCCTTGTTGAACAGCACACCCTACACACTCATCCTTAGTGGTTCTGGATGACAAAATATCCAGAACAGCTCACAAAGAAAAAACTCAAAGCCTACGAATCTCACGTGTAAAGCTTTCTCTCTGTCGCCACGCCATCTCGAATGCCAGCTCCACTGTGGCACCTTGCCTGTGGTTCTGCGTGTGTTTGATTATGGGCCTATCGCCCCCATTATCTAAAGGGGAAATACCTTGAGAGGTAACTCAGTGACTGGTATTGGTAAACTGTAGATGCTCAGTAAATTTTTGTTGAAGAAATGAAGACATGTTCATATGTGGTACATAATGGAGGGCCTTGCACATAAATAGCATTTGTAATTAAATTAACATGTGGTGGTATGGCACTTATATACCACCCAGCTTGAACAGTGTGTATGTATGTGTGCACACACATGTGCGTACATGCATGTGTGCTTGCTTGTATGTTTTGTGGTATTAATGATAAAATGCTCAATTCTGCGTGAAGATATTGTTGTCTTTTACTAATGTCCTTGTAGTCCCTAACACAGTGTAGATGCTCAATAAACATTTGCTAAATGAACAAATGTGTGATCGTGAATGAGTCAGTGAGTGAATTGAACCAAAGGAAGTGTCACCATCCCTCTTCTTTAAAGGCCAAACATCCTGAGACCTGTTTTCTTAATGAAGTGTGGGGCTTAGAGCAGTTGAAAAGTCTATCTGCATCGTGATAAATGTTTGAGAACATGTCTTTTTCCCTAATACAAAAGAAAAATATCTCTCCCACTAAGACATTAGTAATGGTGATACAGAGACAGGGAGAAGGTCAAATTAGGTGCAGAATAAAGTGTTGCCCATGAAATGAAAGGCTTTCCCTCCATTTTTTTTCAGTAAGATGATGTTCCAGAAAAGACCACTTATAAACTATTACAATGATGAAATGTTTCAGGAGGCGCTGGGGGAAGCACGCTTCCTGGGCAGCCCAGGGAAACCTCAAGGTTCCTTTCATCAGAGGATCCGGACATTCCAGTTCGTCCAGGTTTCCCTGCTTTGAACTGGGCTGGGATCAGCAGCCTCTAAGATAGAGTATTTGTTAGTAGGATTAGGGAGGTTTCTTATTGATAAAAACTTTTCAAAACATTGGCATTGGGTTTGATGGGGAAGACCATGTCTTCCCCTGCTTGTGGTGCACAGGAAACGGTAAGGAATGAATTGTCAGGCTATTTTATATATTGAATATTAAAGCCATACTACCTGGTGCCTATGGGGTTTCCAAGGACCTAAAAATCAGTCAAAAGTTGAAATGAAAAAACACTATTTATTCAAAAATGCAAAAAATGACAAACCGAAATTAATACATGCTTAATTAAATGTCTCCAAAATATAACACTCTATCAAATTCATCTAGCGTTAAATTTGGAACACATGAAATTTTCATCATACTATTTGAAAGCAATTTGTATGCTCAATTTTATCATTTTGCAAGTGATCAAGAAATCATAGTCAATCCTAAATTAAGTGTATTATTCATAGCCAAATAATTTTAAACACAAGATCATAAGCACCAATTTTGTAAAATGTATAAAAATTATAATATGGGATGTGGGTGCATTTCCATATATTTGATATGATGTGTGCTGGAGGAGAGGCTGGGGTCTATGCAGGTGACCCAGCCCACAGTGACCGTTACTTGCGGGGGAAAAGAGCGCAGGGCGCGGGCGCACCTCCCTGCCTTCTCACATTCTCTTCCCGCGTCAGCCCTAGATTTAGGGTCAGACACCCAGGTTCAAGTTGTAGGTAGACTACGTCCTTTGTGATCTGACCTCAGGGCTGAAGCTCGTCAACACTAATGGGCTCCAAAATGGGTACTGGGCTGATAAAATGCTGTAGTATCAGCATTAGGTTGTACCGGATGAAATCCCCTCTGGTAGGGCAGCCAGGCTGCCACCAGCAGTCCCCGCCTGCTACACGAGAGCGCTTGCGAAGTGCAAATGATTACGGGTGCTGACGAAAGAAACACCCAAACCTGTAGGGAATGGTAAGAGTTTATTTGAGCCAAACTGACGACAATTGCCGGGAAGCCAACTCTCAACACACTGAGAAAATGCTTTGGAGAATGGCAAATTTGCGGCTTATTTTTTATATTAAAATAAAAGAAGCAGATGTAAGGAGGGCCACATGCATCGGTGTAGATTTGGGGGGCAGGAGAAAGCAAAGCGGGGAACTCTCTGGGGCTGGGTAAAACGGCAGAACAGAGAAACACAAACACTTCTTTTCCATTGGTGGGTACAGGACAGAGAACAGTGAACATTTACAGCACAGAGATGGCGTGTGGACAAGACAACCACGAGGGGTCTGTGGTCTCGTGCTCTGGTGCTGGAGGTTGTGCCTTGAGGGATCTGGAAAAGATTACGCTGACATTTCCAAGGTATGCTGTCTTAGATGCAACAAGACAATAGTCAGCCTCACGGAAGGTAAAGATTGACCTTTGTGGAGGAAGCCCCAGGCCTAGGTCGTGACTACCGGCCACGGCTCGCTTTCAGTTAGGAATTTTCCATCTTACGTGGTTTTGAGTCTCCGAGTTTGGAAGCTCCACCATGCAGGCCTCCCCCGAGCTTGGCTTTAGTACGGAGCCCCTTTGTGTGCACACGGGGACTCCGATTCAGAGGGAATTAGAAAGCAGGGAAAAGGGAGAGCGGAGGTTCTAGTGCAGGCCTGAGTTAACTCGGAAGGGCTGGGGCTGCGAAGCTTCTTACAGCCAGAGACAGCTTTCTGATCCCTGGCCTGGCACCCGTGTCAATCATCACGTCCTCCTTCCCGACATCCCCCCAAACTGTTGTTACTTAGAGCTTTGTGTAGGACCCTTGTGCGTCCCCACCCCCACCCCGCCTCCCCCAAAGCTAATGGACGCGGCGCGGCGGAAAGCCCACCCCCAGGAATGGCCAGCCCCGTGAGCTCGCTTTCACTTTGTGGGGTTCACAGGCTCAGAATTTCCAGTAGCCTATACATGTATTCTCACATCCACCACTTTTTAAAATTCCACGACTAGTAAGACGATGACTGTATGTATTTTACATTTATTTTGCTTGGGAAGACTTTCTTCTTTTAGGGGTGTTGCTTGGAGAAGCACTGTCTTCCCAGCTTAATTTTATTTACGGGGGCTACTAGAGAGGACCCCGGATGAGGAGAGGGCTCCCCACTCGTGGTGAGGAAGGTGTGTGCCTATCTTGCTAGATTCATTTCTTCATTTATTAAAAATGATGATTACAGGGAAAGGAGGAGCCATTTTTAGAGCAAGGCTGAAGGGCATGACAGGAAGCTCCTCAACTGGCTGTTTCGCCAGAAGATGAAGCCTGAGGGTAAGGCTCCTTCCTGCCGCATTTTCTTTTCCAACCCTAGGAGCTTCCTTCTGCTTTCGGCATTTGGGGAGAGGGGTTGGTGGGAGGATCACATAACTTTCCAGAAGGTTCTAAACCAAGCTCGTCCAACCTGCGGCCCCCGGCCTGCGTGCAGCTCGGGACCGTTTTGAATGTGGCCCAACACAAATTTGTAAACATTCTCAAAGTATTCCAAAAATTATGCACGGACCTTTTTTATAGCTCATCAGCTATCGTTAGTGTGTTTTATGTGAGGCCCAAGACAATTCTTCTTTTTCCAACGTGGCCCAGGACATCCAAAAGGTTGGACGCCCTCATTCTAGACGTTCTCAGAATCCCATGGGCCCCCACTTGCTTGGTTATGGGAAAGGAAAACGAGAACTAAAAAGAAAAAAAGAAAAAGCAGAGGGGAAGGATAAAGGCCAACCAGCCCTGCAGTCTACTTGGTTGTGGCTCCTGGCTGCGGAGGGTCGCCTACGAGCTGTTCTCGAGAGGCCTGGGCTTTGACCACCCTGCTGTATATTAATTCTTTCCTCTTATAAAGTTGAGCTTCAGTGTACTTAATGAGGAAGAAATAGGATGTGATTTTTTTCCCCTTCAGAATCACTCCAATATGATCTGCAGAATGATTAGCGTGGCTCAGCCTCAGTTGGGATATTATGGCTTAAATTATTCCTATTAGTTTCCAGCTGACCTTGGAACACAAACATTACATCTGATTTCAATGAAACTTTAGACTTTGTTGTTCTCAGTCAACTAATGAAACAGTTGAACCTTCCCATGACTCGCGGTAATTATAATAAAGGGTAAGAATTATCACGAATAATGCCAACCGATTTACAAGCCGGCGAAGTGATATTCTGGAAGTCGTGCACAAAGACACTAAAGATGTGACCTGAGAAATGGAGTGCCATCCAGAAGGCCGATGCATTACTGCTGAAACACGACCCTACCTGGCAGTGCTGCGTTCGTACAGTGAGTTTTGGCACGACTGATGGGTTACAAGAAACGTTATGTTAACAGGAAAAGCCACTTTAGAAGTCTGTTTGATGCTTAAAACTCTCAAGTACATTCTAAACGTTTAAACCAATACTCCAAACTGATTAAAGCATTTATGGAAAATAAAAGTGTTTTGCCAGAGGGGAAAAGATGAGGGATTGTGGTTGTTGTTGCTTGTTTGTTTGGTTTTACTGAGGTGTAGAAAAGAACCCCCAAATTTGACAGATTTCCCAGTTCTAATTTAGTTTTTAAAAGTTTGAGTGTAAGCCACCCCAAACAATTTATCCAAACTCAATGGGTTTTCAAATCAAATATAACAACCCTTCTGCCCTAGGAGAGGACTGGTTCCTCTTCATGGCCATATTCTTTGTACTGAGTATAGTGTCTGGCACATAGTAGATGCTTAATAAATGAATAATGAAAATCAGGTGTCTAAAAAAGGGGGACCTCAGCCTCACAACTCACTTTGGAACACTCTAGCATCACCATCTATTTGCAAGGACATTTCACAGACGTTTTATACGTGCTGTTGTCTGGAATGAGAGTCACATCTCAGTTTCCTGTCCCCCGCTCCCAGTGACCTCTTCATTCTTCAAATCACTTTTTGCAAAGAATCCCAGACCTATGATGCCCAAGGCTTTGGAGCCAACCTGGGTTGGATTTCTGGCTCTGCTACATACAAGTGACCTTGATAAATGACTTTTTTGTGCATCAGTTTCTCCATATGTAAAGTGGGGTTTTTGTAAGCATTAAGTGGGTTAATGTGTATCATATGCTGACCCTTCAGCAAATGTCAGCTCTTAGCGCCTTGAGTTACGTGTCACTGTACTGCAATTATTTGTTTACTTACTTCCCCTTTGCTCAATTGCAACTCATAGAATGTAGGACTTCTGTCTCTTCATCTTTTTCTTTTTTCCTGTATTTTCCACTCTCCGGGTTTAAAAAGCACGGGCTCCACCTGGTAAGGAAGCAATAAATGTTGGCTGATTTGAAGAAATGAGGCCCAGCCCACTCCCTGGGAGGGTGGGGAGGGCAGTTCTTCTCTTACTCTTTAGGGGATTCCTTCCAGGTGAACAGGATCATTTAGGTTAGAAACCTGTACATTCTACTTCCTGTGATCCATCTTGCTGGAAATGGGTCTCTAATCTTTACCAAGGATTCTGGAGCAGCTACAGTGTTTCACTTTGACCAAGTTTTCTTTTAGGGACACACAGATTGACTTGCACTATGATTTTGCCTTTAAGAAATGTTTTCCCTTCCCTTGTTATTATTTTGAGCAATTTCACATCATTCTTATTGTCTTCATTTTCTGAATGAAAGTCCCCTCCTTCCCAGCTTGCACGGCCAGCAGTCGGGGAGAGGAGAGGTTTGGGGTATACCACTCTCTTCCAAAACTATCATTGATTGGAAGACTCTGGTTTTTTCCCCAACTTTTAACCACATTTTAAAAACTTGTACAAAGTGTTTCCCAGTTTCTGTTCTGAGTGATGTCATTCCCCAAGAACCTAAGTATTCAAAGAAAAATCATAATAAAAAAATGCACTTTTAGGCCACAAAACACAGCATAAAACAAGCTAAAACAAGCTATTTTGTTGTTGCTAGAAAAAAAGAACTGCTTATATACTGAATATTTGGTGTTAAGCTCTAGCATTAGGTTAAAAAATGTAGACATATTTATAGAAAAATATCAAAGAATGTTCCTGGGATTACTCAACCATTCTGTAAGAAAGAGAAGAGTGTTACATCTCGGAGGCAGGATTTCTCCACCCATCTCTCCTCTCTGTGCTTCCTCTAGGGCCTACCTAGGGAAACAGTGGTCATGCCACTGATTTGTGTTCGGGAGGTCTTGAAGGCTAGCCACCACCATGGCCAACTGTGTACCACAGGCAAGCAAGCGATGGGGCCCCCACACAGCCTTGCCTTTCTCTCTGTCTTCGCTCTAGCAGGGCGATGTCCATTTCTCATGACCTGGTGCAATGGTCTCCTCTCCTAGCTTCGGGGGTTCAAGGTCTTCATTGACTATTTCCTGGTTGATTATTATTTTATTTTTCTATTGTGGAAATAAACCACTGAGTTCCCCTCACTAAACTGGTTTGTCATTTAACCACAGGGGACTTACAGACCAAAGAGCTCTGTCTTAGGTTATTGAATCCTCTGCTTGCTAGCATGGGACCCTCCCATTTCTTCCAGTGCCATTTCCAGTCCTTTGCCCTTTCCAGTCTTCTCTGTGTCCCAACTATTTCCTTCTATCTGCTGCTGTACCAGTTCTCAGTGTCACTTGTAGAGGAGATCTTCTTGGCCATCTAGATATTCTTTCTCATAGATAGTTACTAATTTTGATTCCCCATGGAGAGGTATGCCTTTTGCATCCCCCCACTTATCATGGACAGTTTCTGAGTGCTACTTGGTCACAGCCGCTGAGGCCAGGCTCAGAGACGTGAAGCTAAGGAAGATCCAGTCCCGGAGTAGCGAGGCCCCTGCACGATGAGTTATTTTTACTTTTTCTTCTCTTGCCAACCCCCTGCTGTCCTTGATTTATTCTCAGGACCAGCCCGAGGTCTAGCTGGGAAATAGGCCAATGGAAACCAGGGACCTACTTCCTCTGACAGCTCCTCCTCTGGCATCGGGGCTCCACACGGGCTCCCCTGCAGACCCACTCGGAGCAGTCCTCCGCCTGCCTCGATTCCCCCCTCCAGTAACTGTTAGCAACTACTGCCAGGTGATGGTAATACATTGCATTTTGAGTAGGCTGACCACACGTACCATTTAAAATGGGACAGAAAACAACAGTACTGTCCTGTGTCAAATGGTACGTGTGGTCAGCCCACTGACACCTTGGATTTAGCCCAGTGAGACTAGGCTGACCATATGAAACAAGACATTTGAAACAAGACAGTATCATTGTTTTCTGTCCCGTTTAAAACGCTGCATCTGGTCAGCCTAATTTTGAGCCTTCTCTTTGCTAACGAATAGAACATTTTTACGATCCATTTGAGAAAGGAGGCTTTTCTAAGAGTCCAAATCCACATTCCGTAGTTTACCCACACAGAAGGCTAGCCTGAGGGGGCAGATTATGGTCAGAAAACCTCATCTTAAGGCCCAACTTCGTCTCCAACTTCTCGGATAACCCTGAGCAAGTCACTAAGTCTTCCTGGCTAATCTCATAAAGTGAGGCTGCTATTCCTTGGTTATCCTGCTTGAAGAAATACTGTTTAAGCTCCACGGAGAGGCTCCAAGGAGATGATGTCTATGAACATGCTCCATGACTGTGGAGTACTATGCAAACGTCAGTAATGCAGCTGCACAGCAACGTCTGGCTCTGAGGATACTTATTCTGTGCAGAACCCCACTCTGCTGTGGCTCTATCCGGTGACCTTTTCTGCTTTGCTTTCCCTCACGCAGTCAAAAGCAGGGTCTGCTCCCACCACCCCGAGTCAAAAGCACTGGCTGTGTTGCCCCATCACGTGCCTACTCTGACATTTAAGCTGCAGGTCTCAGTATTATGAGGTGCTAAAATGTTGAAAGTAAGACCACTGTGGCAGGGGTTCTGACCCTGGGCCTCTGGTTCTGGGGCCCCACCGATGGGCTATAGGGACTTGATAAACCTGCCAAAGTTGTTTGCAAAATTGTATGCATACGAGGGTTTGCTTCTTCTTTAAGAAAATATCCATAACTTCCATCAGATTTTTAAAAGCATCCTTGGCCCAAAAATGTTAAAAAATTCCTTGCCTTGAGGTAGCTTTTTAAAATTATTGCAATGATGTGGATCAGGCTGTTTCATAGCCAGGTGGGAAAAGCATGGGTAGAATTAGAGTCTTGTTATATGTCATTTTTAGTTGATAAATTGCCACATTATAAAAAAATTCTCAGAGCCTCCATTTGGGGGGACCCATTAAGGGTTCCAATGAAGCATTAACGAAAGTGCTCTGTGAATTGCCAAATGCTACGTAAATGAGGTTTAACACACTTTCCTGCTTTGACTTTTTGTACCCTTAACTCTACATCCTCATTTTCCCACCATTTATCGTTCATAAAATAAAATATTTTATGCTTGTACAAAGAGTGATTAGAACTGAAAATGAACATATCACACATATCATGGTTATCTATATACATATATACAAATATAGTACTTTCTTTTAGATTTTTTGTCACTTTCTTTATTCCTGTTTCTTGATTTCCATTTATTTCTATTGTTTATATCAATATTTTTAATTATTAACATGTATTCTCTAGTATTAAATTATCCTGAAAAAAACAAGGCTCTTGTTTGTTTTGTTTTTGTCCAGAACAATCTCTTAAAAGAAAGGCTGTTGTCAAATATTTGAGCCCTTACAAATTCCTTCATATCATAGAACACTTTCTGAAATATTTTCCCAAATAACATTATATTTTAAGCCCCTGACCTACTCTTATGTAAATGGTACATGTAGCTTGGAGATCTCCTTTTATTCAAGTATTTAAGTAAGTTTTTCAGAAGAGAGTTAATAGTGACATGTTTTCTGAATCCCTACATGTCCTCACATTTCATTAATAGTGTAGTTGTAGGAAAAGAATGCTAGGCAATCATTTCCATTTTTTTCTTATAATTTAGAGGGCATTGCTTCTTTGTCATTTAGCACACAGTGCTGAGATGAAAATTCTGTTGTTCACCTGATCCTCCTTCTTCTGTTGGTGACAGAGTAGTAATGAGTCCTGCCCACCAAGTGTTTCTGGTGCTTTTCCCTTCCTAACATGTGGTAAGGTTGAACTTCATGACCCCCTGAACTTGAATAGGGTCAGGAGACTAATTCTCGCCAATGAGTTGTGAGTAGAGGGATATGTATTATTCCCAGGCCAAAGTATTTACTCAGAGAACCTCCAGAACTCTCTCTTTTCCCTCTGCCATGGCAAATAACCATGTTCTATGTAGTGGAACTATCAGCCTAGGTCCCAGAGTAAAGGTGGTGATGACCCAGGAGCACAGCCTCTCCATATCTATTCTATATTCTGGAGTCACTCAACCTCTCTTGAAATTCTTTCTCAGCTCCCAGAACCCTCACTACAAAACTTTGGGCACAAATCACAAACTTCCTTTGGATAGTAATATTCTGGCTGGCCCACTCTACCTTTTGCATTCAGTGACTTCGAACTTGGAGCCTTTCTGGTGCTCCTGAGGGGGTCCCTTGCTTACTTTTGTTACCTTGGGTTATGGCTTCAACTCTGTCTATTCTGATCACATATGTTTTCTGTATTCTAGGAATTCTACAATATTTTTGACTGACAGATGGTTTCCAGCATTGTACTGCTTTTATTAAAAAAAAAAAAAACAACTCTATTGTTATTTCAAAAGGCTCTTTGGAGGGAAGGGGAGGTAGATGTCTATTCTCAGTCTGCCATTTTTAACTGGAAGTTAAATGTCCAATTTTAAACAAAGGTTTTTCTTTTCAATGGAAAAATATTAGATAGATTTTGAGTTGTCTAAGTAAAAGGTTAACATATGAGAACCTTAAAAATATGAACCATCTCCTTCTCCTGAATAATAAACACTTAATAAACAATTGTGTGAGCACTTAATAAATAATCACACTTCAGTTTTAGAAGCACACTTACAAAGACAAGGATGAGTTAAAGAGGCCTAAAAGAATATAATAAAGATGATTTGAGGCTTGGGTAATAGGGTATTTGAGGAGAAGTAAATGGAATTAGGACTATTTATTTTAGCCAAATAAAATTTCAGATTGTCCTAATATAGTAATGCATAAAGTACAAATGTGCAGATCAAATTTTCTGTATCTCTACTAAGGCCAAAATAACTAGAAGCTGATTTTTAACTACCCGGAGACAGCTTTAGGTGAAAAATACAAAGAAATTTTTGAGTGCTAAGATTTTAAACATAGGCAATGGAATGCCTAAGGAATGTACAGAAACCAGTTCTCCAATTCTTAGAAAAAATGGAAAGAAATGGTTTAGTTTGTAGGTCTGCCTGGAGATAGGAGCCTGCGTTGGACTCTATCCTGAGGCACTATGGTTCTGTGAGTCGAAGTTGCGGTAAGTCTTTGGCACTATTGAGGTAGATCATGGGGCTGTCAATAAGCTATGAGTAAGCATGTCTTTCATCATTCTTGAAACATGACATAATTCATGAGAAGCCTGAAATAGTAATGTGTTATATTGGAGTGCTTTTGCCAACTATTAAAAAGCTTATATTTAACTTGTCCATTATGAACTTGAGCCTTCTTTGGAAGTAAGTGGTCTTCTTACCATAAAGTCTTTTCAGATAATGTTTTCCCAGCAACATTTCACCAGACAGCCTAACTAGTTTAGTTAGTTAGCTATAAACCCTAAGCTGCTCATTATTGTATTATTCTCTATTCAATTATCTCTAATGGTCCAGTCTTTTCCCCTCCTTATTCATTGTTTTGATCGACTTGTCAACATGGAAAAGCTAACTAACTAGTTAATCACAAACTCTAAGTTGCTATTGTTCTCTTGTCAATTATCTCCAGTGCTATATTTTTTTTTCTTATGCATTGTTTTGATAAAATTGCCAACATGGAAGAGCAGAAGAAGAGAAAAATAGTTTTTAATAAGTACTATTTATTTTAACTAAACCAAATTTCAGGTTGCCCTAATAGAATAAGTTTTCAAATGCTAATTGCTAATGTGCAGATCAGATTTTCTGTATCTCCACTGAGGCCAAAATAAGTAGAAATTAACTTTACAGGAAAAAAAGATTTAGGTTAAAAAAATAACAAAAAGACTTTCTGAATGTTAGGGTTTTTCACTTTGGCAATGAGATATCCCAAAAAAGGGCAGAAACTTATTCTCCAATTCTTAAAAAAAAAAAAAAATGGGAGGGATGGTTGAGTCATAAAAATCTGTCAGTGTTTCCGTGATGGAAAATTTTCAGTTTCTATCAGGTAGCGAGTCCTTGCTCTGTCTTTGTATCTCAGGGAATATCATGAGGGTCTTGCAAATTAGGGGTAAATTCTGGAGTTGACTTGCTGGTTTAGTGGCCCCATAGTTTGCCTGGGATGGGTGGGCAGTGGGGTGAATGGCTGCCTTCTTTGGCTGGGTATAAGGAAAGAGGTGGACTAAGTGGAACAGCACTTTTATCCAAGTGCCCATAACTTGGTAAGGGAATACTGAATTGGGTTTACCTGGAAGTATAGAAACCAAAATGTTACTGAAGACTTTATTCATTCACTCATTCATTCATTCACCTATTTAGGCATTAATCAAATACCCAATCCAAACACTGAGTTGTATTAGAGAGAGAGCAAAGAAATGAAAGACTTAGATCTTGACTATTATCACAAGGGCACGGTGCCTGACATAAAATACCAGAGTACACAACCAAAGAACTAAGTTCCTTTAATGTCTGCAAAAAACACAAAAGACCTTTACCACCTTAAGACATCCACTCACTGACAATGAAACCAACTGACAAGGGAATGAATCCTTCTGGGATCTCTAAGAAGCTCCCTTTGCCATTTTCAGGAAGGTTTAACCTCTAGCCCCATTCAACGGCTCTGGAGTCTCTGGCTGTAGGACCGTGTGACTACTAGGTACAAGTAACAGATAAGCACCTCAGCACCTTGCCAATAATGGTATGAGGATCAGCAGTATCAGCATGACTTAGTAACTGGTTAGAAATGCAGAATCTCTGGCCTTATCCCAAATCTACTGAGTCAGAACCTACCTTTTAACAAGATCCCCAAGAGATGTATTTGCACGTGACAGTTTGAGAAGCCTTGCTCTAGTGCATGTCTAAAGGCCTATAGGGAAATGAGTAATTTAAGTTCCCTGGGGTCAATTCCCCAGCTGACCTCCTGCCCTTCCCCAAACAGGTCTAGGCCATCAAGTCTGCTGGCTGCTCATTTGGGCAGTCCTTGTTCTTAAAGAGCACATGATTTAGTCAGGAAATGAGACTTGCTGAAAATAACGCAATGGCAAGTTTACAGATTAAGTAACAAATACATGATTAAGTGCTAATGTGAGAAATACAAAATAGTACCTTAGAAGTTCAAAGAAAAGGCATAAGCTGACACAGGTGAGGGAATTCTCTCTGAAGAACTGGAACTCAATGCAGGCTCTAAAACAGTGGTTCCAACTTGAGCATGCATCAGAATCATCTGAGGTTTGTTAAAATGCAGTATTGGGTCCCAACCCCGGAGTGTTTTATTGAGCAAATCTAAGATGGGTGCCAAATATCTACACTTATAACATGTTCTTCCTTCCCCTCCACCTGCCGTGCTGATACTTCCAGTCCCAGAACCACAATACCTCTGCTCCAGGGCAGTGATTTTCAAATTGGGGGGTGGAGGCAGGTGTGTGGGGAGGAGGGAGTAATGTTGGCCTCCAGGGTCCCATTTAGCAATGTCTGCAGACATTTTTGGTTCTTACACCTGAATGTTAAAACTTGAACCAGGGATCTGTTAAACACCCCACAATGCACAGGACAGTCCCCGCAACAAAGAAGTCTCTAGCCCCAAATGTCAGTGGTGGGGAGGTTTAGGAGGCTTACTCTAACGCTCAGCATCAGAAACACCTGGGAGGACGTACCCATCCTGAGGCCCAGGCTGCCCCCAGATCAATTCAGTGAGAGTCTCTGGGATTGGGACCTAGAGGACAGTATTTTTTAAAGCTCTCCAGGTGATCCTAATGCATAGACAAGGTTGATGAGAACTCTTCTAAAGCATGGAAAATATGTAAACAGTTGAAAATTGTGCGGGTTAATATGGTTGCTCCCAGCTTTATTCTCCAAGTATCTTACTTACTCTCTAAGTATCTTGTTTGGGTCTCGAGAAGGCTGTCTAGGTACTGTATTTTCCAGGGCCCCTTCCCTTCTGGTTCCTGGGGATATCAAGCCAAGAAGAGGTACCACCTGGACATTGGAGGCAGGGAGAGATGAATGCTATTTATTTTCCCCACTCTCTCTGTATGTTGCCACCATTCAGATAGTAGTTCTCTTCCTGCATGGCTATAGCTGTTTTGGGGAGGTTGCTTTTTCAATGGCTTCAGCTCTCAACCAGGTTCTGGTCACCCCTTGTCCCTTCAGGCCTGGGGTGGCAAAATCACAATGCTGTTGCTGGTTAAAACCCACCTGCTTCAATAGTTATTGGTTCCCTCCACTCTGCATACATCTCTGTGAATGATCCCTTAAGTCACTCCACAATTCCAGGTGAATGTGCTGTCTTTGCTCAGGCAAGGGTGGCTTCATGGGTGTGCAACCTGTGCTGTCACACAGGGCCCCGTGCTCAGAAAGGCCCCACACTCACTTTAATGTTGTGCTGCATCCTTTCTGGAAATTCTTAATACCTTTGCACAAGAGGCCCTGCATTTTCTTTTTTCACGGGGCCCCACAAATTATATACTGATCCTGCTACCAGGATCTGGTTGATATAAAGCTGTTCTTGATAGGAAGGAGATGGCAGGAGCAAGATTTGGAGTTAAAAATGCACTCACTGTGTTTGGGGAACAGTGAAATGGGGCCATTTCCAACCTGGCTGGAAAGAATAATCCATCATGACATCTAGCGGCAAGCTCATGGTGATCTGGATGAACCGGGTCTATTGCCAGACGGCATCACAGGGCTGCAGAGGGCGTCCAAGGCGTCCTTGCTGAGGTCAGAATTAGGACTGGATTAAGAGTAACCAGCTCCCCACACTCCAGTTCTTGATATGCCTAGGCCTCTTCCTGAAAGTCACGCCCTAGATGGAAGAAATAAGATGCCCCAAGTAATGTACACACCTTCCAAGACAAGACACACTCACATGCAGTTAGCTCATTTTATTCTCCTAATATGCCATATAGCGTAGTGGCTTTTAATCAACACAAATTTTAATGAACTTTTAAAAACTGAAATGTAACAGAGAAAAGTACTCAAATCTTAAAGTGTATAGCTTGATTAATTTTCATACAGAACACATCTAACACTCAGATAAAGAAAGGGCCTTATTAGCTCTCCAGAAAGCCCCCGGTGTCAATCTCTTCTCCAGAGGAAACTATGACCCTCACTTCTGATGCCACAAGGAAGTGTTGTCCACCTGCCGGAAAAGATTCATACAGTATGAGTTATTTTTCTGACTTATTTGTTTTACTCAATATTGTGTTATGTGAGATTTATGTTGCCTGTATCAGTGGTTTCTTTATTCACTTTGATGTATAGTAACCCATTGTAAAAGTATTTCACAATGTATTTACTTATTCTAGTATTTGAGTTTTCAGGTTTTCACTATTGTGAATAATTCAGTATGAACGAACATTCTTGCTGTGTCTTTTGGTGCATACAGGTGCATTTCTTTAAAGTATATATTTAGGAATGAAATTGCTAATTGATTTCAGATTTTTCAGCTTTAGTAGATACTGCCAAACAATTTTCCAAAGTGTATCACCACTTCTAGTTGTTTCACATCTTCAGGAATGCTTCAATATATCACAGCAAGTCAGATTAATCATTCTAGTGGGATCATAGTGATTTCTCCTTGTGCATTTAGTTTGCATTCCCCTGATAATTAATGTGGTCAAGTACTTTTACATATATTAATTGTCCTATTTGGGAATCTTCTTGTGTGCAATGCCTGTTTTAAGTTCATGCCCTTTTCTATTAGGTTCATAACTCTTTTTCCAATTGACTCATAATTTTTATATTCTGTATTCAAGTCCTCTGTGTGTGTGTATGTATGTATACACACACACACACACACACACACACACACACATATTCAAATATCTTCTACTCTGTGGCTCATTTCACCTTTTCATGATATCTTTTGAGAAAAAGAATTCTTAATTTTAATGTAGTTCAATTTAGGAATATTTTAGTTTATGGTTAGTATTTTTTTGTGTCCTATTTCAGAAATCTTTATTCCAAATCCATGAAGATAATCCCCTATTCTCCTACATTGCCTATTAGAAGATTGTTTTACCTTACACATTTAAATGAAAATCAAAACTTTCAATTGTGTGACTAGTAAGGGATAGATGTCAAGTTTCATTTCTTTCCACGTGAATAAATGATCTATGATCATTTATTAAAAAGTCAACCCTTTTACTATTGTTCTCTAGTGCTACTTTTGTTATAGATCAAGTATCCAAATATGACTGGGTTTAGTATTATGGTAGATGGTAGTTCTGGGCTCATGGATGAGTTGTGTAAAATTAGAATTAGTTATTTCTTAAATGTTTGGTAGAATTCACCAGTAAAGTCATCTGGGCCTGAAGTTGTTTTCTCCCATTTAGAAAAAATTTTAAGTACACATTTGATTTCTTTAATAAATATAGGACTATTCAGGTTATTTCTTTCTCTCTCTCTCTCTCTCTCTCTCTCTCTCTCTCTTTGTTTTGATTGAGCTCTGGTAATTTGCATTTTTCAAAGAATTTGTCCATTTCATATAACTTACATTTATTGGCAACTCTTAGTTTTATGAATATTTTCTATTGATTTCCTATTGTTTATTTTACTTATTTCTGTTTTAATCTTTATTATTTTCTTCCACTAAATTTGGTCTTAGTTTTTCTTCTTCTTCTAGTTCCTTGAGGTGTAAAGTTAGGTGGTTTATTTTAGATCTTTCTCTTTTTTATTCAAAATATGCATTTATCATTATAAATTTGCCTCTTAGAACTACTTCTGTTGTATCCTGTAAGTTTTGGGATGTTGTGCTTTCATTTTTATTTATTTCAACACATATTTTATTTCCCTTTTGATTTTTTTCTTGGATCTATTGATTGTTCAGGTCAGAGTTGGATAATTTCCATGTTTTTGTGAATTTTCTGGCTTTCCTACTGTTATTGTTTCTAGTTTCATACCATTGTGGTTGAAAAGGTATTTCGTATGATTCCTATCTTCTTGAATTTGTGAAGACTTGTTTTGTGGCCTAACATAACCCACTAAAAAATATTTCACATACATTTGAGAAAAATGTGTATTCAGCTCCTGTTGGATGGAATGTTCTGTATATGTCTGTTAGATTCATCCACAGTATTGTTCAAATCCACTGTTTCTTTACTGATTCTCAGTCTGGATGATTTATCCATTGTTGAGACTGGGGTATTAAAGTCTCTAAAAAGTATTTACTTTATATATTTAGGTGGTCCACTGTTGAATGCATAAATATTTACAACTGTTATATCTTCTTAATGGATTGACCTTTATATTATATAATAATCTTCTTCGTATTTTTTACCATTTTTAGCTTAAAGACTATTTTGTATAGTTACTCTGCTTTCTTTTATCTGCCATTTGTTCAAAATATCTTTTTTCATCCCTTCATTCTCAGTCTATGTGTGTCCTTGAAGTGAGTCTATTATAGGCAGCATATTGTTGGATCTTAAGTTATTTTTTATCCATTCAGCCATTTTATTTTTTGATTGGAGAATTTAATCCATGTACATTTAAAGTAATTATTGATAGATAAGGACTTAGTATTGCTATTTTGTTAATTGTTTTCTGACTATTTTGGAGATTGTTTTTTACTTCCTCTCTTGTTATCTTCTTTCGTGATTTAACGACTTTCGCGGTGGCATGCTTTGGCTCTTTTATCTTCTGTGTATTTACAACAGCTATTTCCTTTGTGGTTACTGTGGCGTTTACATATTAAAATACATAACAAAATATCTTATATTTATAATATCCTATTTTAAGCTGATGACTAGTCCCTGATAACTTCTATTCTGCTTTCTATTTCTAAGAATTTGACTACTATAGGCACCCCTTAACTAAATACAATATTTGTCCTTTTGTGTCTGGTTTAGTTCCCCTAGCATAATGTCATCTAGGTTCATTCCTATTGTTGTATGTATTAAAACTTTATTCCTCCTTTTAAAGGCTGAATAATATTCCATTTTATGTATATATTGTATTTTGTTTATCCATTCATTTGTCCACAGACATTTGGGTTGTTTCCATCTTTTGGCTGTTGTAAATAATGCTGCTATCCACATTGGTATAAATATATCTGTTTAAGTTCCTGCTTTCAATTCTTTTGTATATATACCTAAAAGTAAAATTGCTAGACAATATGGTAATCCATATGGTAATCATATGGTAAATCCTCAGTTTTTTGAGGAATCAACATTCTGTTTTCCACAGAAGACACAACATTTTTTGTGCCTAGAAGCAATGCACAAAGGTTCCGATTTCTCCACATCTTAGCCAACACTTGTCAGGTTTTGGTTTGTTTGTTTGTTTATTATAATAGCCATGCTAATGGGTGTGAAGTGGTATCTCGCTTCCATTTTTATTTGCATTTCCTTAATAATTAGGGATGCTGAGCATCTTTCCACATGCTAATTGGCCATTTATATTTCTTCTTTGGAGAAATATCTATTAAAGTCCTTTGCTTATTTTTAAATTAAGGTTGTTGTTATTGAGGGGAAACATTTTAAATAAGAAAACTGATAACAATATTTCCAGGATGTAATATTTCCTGATATAATATTCTCAAAAGTTTTTGAAATAATTACCAGTGCACATGTCTCACAAAGGACTTCTATCTAGAATATATGAGGGCTATCTGGGAAAATCCAGGCATAAATGCCTCTATTTTTCATATTACATGGCTGGATATTTTCCAGACAGCCCTTGTATAAAGGACTCCTACAATTCACAAAGAAGACAAACAACCCAATTTGAAAGAATATACAAAAGAATATACAAGGGATGTCCTGAAAGTATCCAGCCATGTAACATGAAAAATAAAGGCATTTATGGCTAGATTTTTTCTGGACAACTATGCAAATGGCCAATACGCCCACACAAAAAAATGCTCAAGATCACTAGTAATCAGGAAAATGCAAATTTAAATCACAGTGAGATACCATCACATATCCACAACATTAGCTAATATTAAATAGAATAATAATACTTAATGTTAGTGAGGATATGGAACAACTAGAACTCACATACACTTTTAGTGGGTATGTAAGAATAATGCAAGCGACTTGGAAAAACCTTTTGGCAGTTTCTTAAAAAGGAGAACATACATTTGTGACAGAACCCATCAATTTCACTGCTAAATAATTAGTCAAGAGAAATGAAACATACATGCACACGAAGACCTGTACGTAAATGTTTATAGAGCTTTATTCATAATAGGCAAAAGATGGAAACATCCTAAATGTATATGGACAAAGAAATGGTGATACAGTCATAAAATGGAACACTACTCAGCAATAAAAAGGAGCAAACTACTGATAACTTGCAACATGGATGAATCTCAAAAATGTGCTATACGAAAGAAGTCAGACTATATAATTGAATTTATATCAAATTCTAGAACATGCAAAACTACTGTGGCATTAAAGTAAATCAGGAGTTGCCAAGGGTCTTTAAGGTAGGGAATGGACTTCAAAGAGAAACAAAGGAACTTTTGGGGTGATACGAATATTCTACATCTTGATTGTGGTGATGGTGGTTCAATAGATGTACGAATATGTATTTGTCAATGCTCACTAAATGTCTGTTTAAAATAGGTGCATTTTATTGTATGTTAAGTGATACCTTGATAAATTTGATTTTTTAAAGTAAATTCTCTTAGTAAGAAACTATAGCAATAATCTAAGTTTCCAAACCACCATGATATATTTAAATCTTACTTGAGTATGACAAATTCACACCTTACACTGGGGGTGGGGGGAGTATTTAAGTACCTAGCTTCCTTTATTCACAAACTGAAACAATTTCCCATAATACTATTAGTAAAATAATTATATTTGCCTCTTCTTTTTCAGACTTTCTGAAAATACTACTATGTTTCAAACAAACAGACTGAAGAATAGAATAATGTGCATTTAAAAGGCTTGGGTTATCAGAGAGCAAAATTAATTTTATAACATTATTTATAATATTCTTTAAGTAAATGGAAGAAAGCATTTCAAAATTACTTCCTTTGTATTTCAAATATACTCTATTATGTTGAATGGCTCTTTATACATAAAACCAAGTACATGGGAAGTTCCAAGGGTGTCATCAGGTCTTCACTTTTGTATCTGTTATGGAGTTTTTATACAAAATTCCATACAACATTTTTAATGTCAGATCTCATGAGAGAGAGCACTGAAGCCTAGCCACTACACCACCAGGGAACCCCTTAACTTTAGATCTCATGAAATTGTACAAATTCTATTTGGAAATTTGTATGGGCAAAACATATGAGCCCAATGAGAAAGATTTCTCTTTAAATCACAAAAAATTCACTGAAAAATAATTATTAGAAATAACATTTTGATACTATGGAAGAAAAAGGATATATCAACAATAAAAACACATACTTTTGTTTTCTGAAGATTAGCCTCAAAAGATAAGACACTGTTACCATCACGTGAAAATAAATCTTATCATTGCCCTGCACGTATATTCAGCAGAATGCTGTATCTGATGGCATTAGCTTCTAGTGTTTGAGATTTTTAACACCAAGAAAATGTTCCTGTTTTCTTGTACATTCATGACAAAATAGCATTCTTGCTAAAAGGATGAGATTACAAAACGGAGGGAGAAGAAGGGAGAGGGAAGAAAAATCTCAGGTAGAATGTCAGGTTTCAGGATATGTCTGTGCCTGGAATCTGACCATTTACCTGCGAAGATGTGGCTTCTACAGTCTGTCTTGCAAATAGCTGGAAAGTAATTACATAAATTGCTCTGAGTCATTTTACTCAGATCAATTCAACTCTTAGAACTAGAAAGTGACGCCAATTTGATCAGAAATCTGTGATTTCTAAGATATTTAAGAAAATAGTGTTTCTCTTCTTTGAGTTGTACAATGGGATCCATGGAGAAACCAAATTCTTCTATTCATTCAGAAGAATGTTATCACTAAGTCTTTGATTATCTGGTTGTGAATTATATGTAATCATAAACTCAGGGCTTGTCTTGTCTCAAAGCTTTTCTACTGCAATCGCATGATTTACCGGAAAGTTATTTATCATATTCCACATCTTCAAAGACCAGATCCCCTTTACTTCTTTACCACAAAGTGCTCCTTAGAATTTTTCATTACAGCAATATGAATTAATACCAGTTGTTACTTTAGGAGAGATCAAACTGAAGCCTCCACAGAAGTCCAAGTAACAGGAATCTCACAGGGAGTGATAGATACTGTGATGTGCTCTTCAGTGCTGGATGGATGATGCTATTAAAAAAAAAATGGTAGCAAAACGGAAAAAGCCCCCAGGGCATAGAGCAAACTGCAAAAATAAATAAAAGGACAGTAACTCACAAATTTTAAAATACATAATCAATAAGGATGGGTGAATATGGCAGCATTTTGTGATAAAACTACATCTTCAACCATTTAAAAAATGTTTCCCATTTGGCAGGGTCCCAAATGGGCTTTGCCAAGCACTTTTTCTTCTTAATTTTTAAGTACGTATGTATTTCAAGGAAAATTTAGTCCATATGTTCCCCTCTCATTTACACAATTTATCAAAACGTTGCTTTGAATGAGCCATTTAATGTCTAGGAAAACTGAAGAGCACTTCTTTTTCCCACCAATACAGGTCTTGGGCTTTTATGCCCCCTGAATTAAATGTATGTTTGGTACCACATAAAAAGCTAATTGAAAAATATTCAATTCTGTTTTAATTCAGAATCAAACAAAGTCTGATAAAATTCAAAAGAGCAGAAGAGCATCCGTTCCCCTACAGTACTATAATTTCAAGTTTTGAAAGCCTCCTTTTATTCACATGGTTCCTATAAATCAAAGCATGTTAGAATTTAAAGATACTTAGAAATGACAAGTTTTTTCTCTCACTTTGAAAACTAAGAAACTGAGTCCCAGTGAATTCAGTTGAAGAATCTGCCAAAATCACAAAATTAATTAGTGGAAGAACCAAGGCATGTATCTTTCCCCTAGAGTGATTTCTTTGTGTTTTCTGATTTTCATTAGGATTTTATCTGTAACATATAAAAGTGCTGACATAATACTAGATCACAAAAAACCAGAGGAGCTCATTTCTGCATGAAATGTTCCTTCCTCCTTCCAACAGACCAACACCTGGGTAACTGGTTGGCAGGGAATCAAAAGTCCAACATCCGGAGTTGCCTCTAAAACTTTCAATGGACCAATTCACCATGTGATCCTAATCGTACCTATCCTTTACTATCCCTGCAAGGGTAAGTGATAGACCTGTTTAAAAAGAAAATGAAGTCCAGGTACTATCACCTTACACCTACAGATGCTATAGCAAAACAAGCTAGTTGTGGTTTAACTGATAAGGATACTTTTTCCTCCTCTGCTTCTCTTCTTCCTTCTTCTTTGGGGGGTCATTCTGGGACTACACAGAAATCTGGTGATGAGCATAACATGAAGTCTGGGGGTCTTGGTGAAGACATCAGCCCATGGGGTAGGATCAATGTACACCTTTGGTTTGGCCTCTATTATCAATGTCTTCAGGCACCCCTGAATTTTTCTTCAGACAAGAAAAAAGGTACAGATGAGTGAAACACAGCTCCTTTATATCCCCATGGAAATAAAGGAGAGAGCAGAAGACCACTGGGGCATCCATTTGTCATGTCAGAAGGTAGTCATAAACTACAGACCACAAATTACAATAAAAAAAACTTTGTAAGAATCTGTAACCGTGTAACTTACCAGTATTTGTTATTTTCTGTTTGTTTTATAGCAGTAATTTCCAGCAAAACCCTATTTTTTAAAATGTGATGGGTGGGGCATATATGTGTGTCTTTGGGGAGTAACAAAGAAGGAGAGAATGGGGAAACCTTTTGAGGAGAAAGACACCAAAACCATACATTATAGGGCAGAATATCAGTTGCTTGATCTCGAGAAAGTTTTTTAACTTCTCTTTGTCTCAGTTCCCTCATCTATAAAATGAAAACAATAGTTTTAGCTACATCATAAGGATTAGTGAAATAATACATGTAAACCACAGTGTTTGCATCTAATAAGACTTCAATAAAAATAATTGTGGTTGCAATATCAGGTTTTTACACTGAAATAGAAATGCAGGTTGGATTCCTAGGACTTGTAGCAATTAGAAAGAGAAAACAGGGATTTATTTAAAGACTGATAAGGACCTCTGAGCCTAAGCAATCAAATAACTATTGTGAATTTACTGAACTGTGATTCGAAACCAACTATATACTCAAAATGAAAAACAAGAACTCAACTGATGCTACTATATATAACAAGTACCCATATCATTGGTATATACATCGCAACTATACCTCTTCTATCCAACCTTCAACTTTCAAGAACAATAGGGTACTTAAAGTTTGGACAACCACTAGAACCTAATACAAAACACTCACAAGTGTCCTCAGAACTCTTGGTTTGAGAAAAGGTTACTTTGGCAATGACCTTAGGCATGATAGTTCTGGGTCTCAAGAGATGTGGATTTCTGAGTTGCTTTTTCTTGGTGAAATTTTTCTCTTTTGACTGTAATTTGATTGATTACACTGGATGGTAAATGGATTGGAAAGCTCACTGGCTTGAGAAGTAGGAGGACTATGACTACAGTTGGTTTTGCCTTAAGCGTCACGCTGAAGACAACATTCTCTTCTAAGGGAGTTCTTGTTTATGTAAAAATGAGGTTGAATTTGCTGATCATAAATGTCCTTACCACTCAAATAATTCATGAACCTACAACTGTATAATTATGAAATCATGAGATTGGTTTTGCTGGTCATTTTACTCTCATCTGAACTGATTTATATAGCACCTTTCTTTGAAAGTTCCAGGCATTGTACTCACATACAAAACAACTGAGAATATAGAGAAGAATGGGGTGACTATAACATGTTTTACAGGTGGATGTGGGTTCAAATGTAGTCTTCCACTGTACCAATGGCTCAATACAGAGCAAATGACTTAATTTCTCTGGAATCTATATTTGCTTAATCATGAAATATAACTCAATTTATTTATTTCATAGCATTGCTCAAGAATTAAATGAGAGAGTACCCACCATGCATCTGCTTTATAATAGATGCTTAATAGCAGGGAGCTATTATTATAGTGGCAGGAAAGAAAATAATAGAATCAAGCATTTAAAAGAAGAACTTACATTTAAGGGAGTGTCAAATGGCATTGTACATATAAATAATGCTCCTCACCCCAAGAATATTTTTCTCAGTTTTTGCCATGTAGTAAAATATTATCAGTAGAGACCCCAGATGAAGCAATATGACAGTGTTTGTTGAATGAGTTAATGAAGTTGCCACCTTTGGCCAGGACTCTTGAGCTTTGCTGAACACTTTCATAATTCATTAGAGTCAAATTACATCACACAGTTGACCATTTTGTTCATAACACCAGATTGTTGGGCCCCAATGAACATGTGTATGTGAGGGCTGTCCAGAAATTATCCAGCCATGTAACCATTCTCATTATATTGATAATGACTAGATTTTTTTTTTTGGACAGTGCTTATATATTATATTGATGAGTAAATAAAGTATTTCATATTTAAATGATTAAAGAAATATTATTTTGAAGTTTGCTCCTGACTGATGGGCCTTGAAATGGCTAAAAAAATTAAGTTTCACAAATTGAAGGGGCCCTTTAAGAGTATGCCCAAAGAGGCTAACTACGATGTGCATAGCCATAGTGAATAGATGTCCTCTAAGCAGAGGGGCTTCAGAGATAGAAATTTTCCTCTTCATACAAAGGAGACATTAATGTTGCAACCTGGGTAGTACCTTCAGACTTGGCCAAGAGCCATGTTGGCAAAAAGGGTCTGGTTGCTGAGATCTACCTTCGGAGATAAGAAGCAGGGCAAGACTACCGCATTCAAGCTTTCAGTTGATGGAAGAAGTCGGGAACCAAGATATTAAGGATTACTCTGTCAACTCGAAGACTTCCCCTTGGTTGCTATTTTTGTTGCCCGTCAGTTTCCTATGGTGATTACCAATAAAATCTCTAAAATAATCTTTTTAAAATAACATGTATTGTGGAACAGTGGGAGACGGCTTCACACCCTGCATCCAAATGTGAATGTAGGGGGAAAATCACAAAGGAAGGAGAGGAGCAACTGTGGAAGAAAAGAGGAAGCAGACTGAAGCTCAAAGGCCTCTGGGACTTCGAAAGAAGGAGAAAATCTGGACCAGAGAAGGAATTCTCGGAATTCCAGGTACAGTGTAGGATCAAGCAAGGAAACTGGTGTCTGTCAGTTTATAGTAACTCAAGTTTTGTTGTTTTTGTTTTTTGTTTGTTTGTTTGTTTCTTAAAAGCTTACAACCTACTTAAAAATCTGTATTCTGGTGCATAATAATTCTTTCTTACAACTTTTTCACAATGCTTTCTGAAAGAATTTATTGTCTTTCTGGGTTTGGCAAATGCTGAGAAGTCCAGATCACTAGGAAATAAATTCAACCTGGTTACTTAGCCAAACTTCCTGAGTGGCCAATATATAAATTTATCTCCAATTCAAGAATGAAGAGAGCATCGTCTTACCAAAAGCCATCATTTTCTGCCATTTGAAAAGGGACTACAAAGACTTGTGCAGAACCAGTTCAGAGTATTTTAGATAGGTCATCAGCTAAAACCTGCAAATCAAAGCAAAAGGAAAGAAGAATAAATAAATAAAAACAAAATTTGTGAGATTTGGGAAACAAGTGGTTTGGGGCAAAAGCTAATTTTCAAAGGTCTGCATCCATCCCACGGTCACTCCCTTCTCTAGGACCTCTCGGCCTCTCCGCATTGCAGTTTTGAGTTAGGCATGCTGGAACTGATCACTTTGCAGCCTCAATAAGTCCTTGCTAATTATTTTAACATTTCAGGTTCAGGAAACCCAAACCCAGTGTTTGTTAAGTGCTCTTTGCCTTGATTTGTATGCCCTCTTATATTTCAAGGGAAGTTGGGTCCATGTGTTTCTGATTCATTTTTACTTAACTCATCAAGACATTGTTTCATGAAGGCCATTTGATGTCCAGAGGTTCTGCTGAACCTTTTGTTCGTTAAACCATGAAGTCAGAGAAGTAATACGCAGTTTATAACAAAAGAACAGAGTTAGAAGACCCAGGAACTAACTATCCTACATCTGTCCTTGACGTGCTTTCATGTAATATTGAGTCAAATTTCTAGATATCTGTGTTATCTGGGTAGAGAGAAGAATGTTTCATGCAAGATTTAGAGAATTTTATAATAAAATATTACTTTGAAGAGTCTTTGTTAACAGTAGGACATGTACTTGTGGAACACAAAGCTGAAAACAACAAAGAAACAAAAACTCATGGACACAATCAACAGGTCATTGGTTAGGGGTTATCTGAGGGCATAAGGGGAAGAGGGAGGGAGACAAGGGACAGGGACACAAATACACGGTGATGGAAGGAGAACTGACTGTGATGAACACATAACACAACACATAGAAGATGTACTGTAGAATTGTACACCTGGAACCTATGTAAGTTTTACTAACCAATGTCACCCTAACAAATTTAACAATAAAAAAAAATTTTTTTAAGGAGTAGGACATGTGATAAACCAATACCAAAATGGCTCTTAAGTTGAAAGATGAGTTTTTGCCTGGTTTTGAGGTTGCTGTCTTAATTGTCCTGGCCAAGTACCACAACTCAAAATTAAAAGTTCAAGTAGTGATTAGACAAAATGTAATGTTTCCCACCTGAAGGCATAATCTTTACATGGATTTAAACACTGGAAAGTACTGTATTTCTTACTGGTTTCCCATTGAGCTAACAACCAAACCACCAATCTGGTTAACAATTGGCCGAAAGATTGGAGGCAGATTATTTACCATAGACAGATCTCTCTGTTCTGACTCAAAGACAGGGATTGTGAGAACAATATTTTATTTTGGAGCATGAAATACTGAAGACAAAGTTCCTCTTAATATAATAGCAACAAATTAAGCAGATATCAACAATGAAATTGCTTTTTTTTTATTCATTAATTTCAGCTTCCCACTAGGTTCATTATCCTGCTGCATCACTTACTGGTCTCCAGGTTCTCAGATGGCGACCCTGATCACTTACCAAGTCTCCAAGGGCATAATACGATTCAAGAGTCAGTTCTGACTGAGGCGAATGACAGAAAACTATGGAGTTCTTAATCGAAATGACAAGAAAGCTGCAGAAAACATGTTCACATAAACTAATAGAATCTGCCTCTCCGGGGTTTTGCGTTAGTAGGGCACCTAAAAGAGACAAGTGTGGCCATAGGCTGATGGGGACCTTTGAAAATTATTTTTTTCCCCCAAACCACTTGTTTCTCAAAGCTCACAAACTTCTTATTTATTTGTTTTCTCTTGATCCCTTGATCTTCAGGCATGGCCAGATATCAGGCAAAGGACTTCATCAGACAGGGCCTGAGCACCGCCCAGACCAGACTGAAACACGCAGGCAGAAAGTCAGGAGACACACCGTCCCCCTCTCTCAGCTTCTCAGGAAGAGGAGTGGTTGGACTGGGTGTGGCCAGACACACCACAGGTGTGCTGCAGGAGAGCAGCCCAGCCCTTCTTTTCTTCTTACAGTGTTCCCAGGAAGGAGCCTCGGGAGAAGGGGAGCAAAACAATCTAAGTTTTCTTCCTAGCTGTTCAGGGGCAGTGCCTACGAGTGCTGCCCATACCAGCTGCCTGGCACCAATATCCCTGGGAGACCTTGTAGCAAGTTAAGACTGGCCACTGTCCCTCCTTGCTGAGGTGACAGGTGGTAACTGATCCCAGCTGGTTTCTACCATACAAGCTAGAGCAATTCATTGGACAAGCCTCTTTGACTCTCCATCAGTGGCAAGTTATTTAGAGCCTTTCTGAGAGTACCTACTACTTGCTCAGTGAGTGGGATGAAGAATTTGGGAAAGGTATAATATCTGCATGTGATCCATGGTAAACAAACAAACAACAAAAAATCAACCCCAAACACACACAAAAAAACAACTATGGGCCATTCTTTTATGAGTTCACGGTCTAGTAAATGAGACCAGAATACAAATAATGACCATACAACATAGAACATGATCTTATTGAGGTATGAGAACCATCAGAGATATCAAATGAGGTGGTGACCAAATTTGACAGCAGGAAGGAAGATCCTTGGGATAGTTTTAAAATAGAACTACAGTAGGCAGGTAACCTGATGACGATCAAGCCGAGGAGAGTTTGAAAGAAACAGACCACCCCCAACCACGCATTTATACATGTTCTGTAAGAGTCAAATCATAAGGAAAGAACCTAAAGTCCAACAGTGTGTAAGTTTCCCAAAATTTCACAAGCAATGTCAGGTCCAGTAGTAAAGATTCTTTTAGAGCCCTCTGAAGTCATGAAATACCCACAAATGTTTGCTGTCCCCTTCTCCTAGCTGAATGGCCTGGTCAATGTCTTCTTTCAATTGGTCACTGAGCTGGCGCAGTATTAGTTAAACTGCCCTTGCTGGGTGGCTTTCTTGTCTTTTGACCAGGGTTTGTTTCTGTCCATCTGGAGTGCACAAAGACCCATGCATCTTGAATATGTGTATCTTAAAAGGACTGTGGAATTCTCTTCTAGTCAGATCAGAAAACACAGCTTGTAACAAAACTTGAAGCTCTGAAAATAAGAGAGTCCTTCTTTTTAAGGTATAGTGTATCTGTTTATAATCGTTCCTGCTTCAGGATCTCAGAGGTATAACGCTGGTGGGGTCAGTGTCATCTTTCAGATACAGACCCCCACCACGTCTGGGTCACAGAAAACCTAATACACTCTGTCCTTTAAAGACTTACGTGGTGTTGCCCTAAAAAAACCACATTCTGTTTGTATCAGTGATGCCCATGCACTCTAATCACCTGCTAATCAAATTCCATCATCATGTGGTGGCCCCTCTCCCTGTCCATCACTCTTCTTCCTCAGCAGGCAGCGAATGAGGTGACTCTTGGTAGCTCTGAAAGGCTCTGAGTTCTGAAGTTCCATATTAAGAACTCTCAAGCTGGCCTGAGAGGGCCCTTGCTTTAGCTATTCAGAGCGACATGTGAGAAATGGGAGAAAACTTTATAAGGACAAATAGATTTATTACATGTTTCGAAAAGCATGATGCTCTTGAATGGCTGAATCTGGCTGAGACGATAGATTAGTAAGTGTGTATTTGTTATCTATTGCTTATAGCAAATCACCCCAAAACTTGGTAGTATAAAATAATAATAACCACATATTATCTTTTGTGTTTCTATAATTCAGAAATTTGGGGGTGGCTCAACTGGAAGGTATTGAGGTTTATGTGGCTACCAGCAAATGGTGCCTGAAGCCTTTTGCATGCATACGCCTAGGACCTCAGCAGGGAAGATTCAAAAATAGCCGGTGGCTACAACAAGTGGGGCTACTCTAGGTGGTCGATCTACTTGTTCTTCACATCATGGCAGCTTTGGGGTAGCTGGACTTCTTTTTCTTGTTGTTTAATTTTTTTTTCATTTTATTACAAAATTTATTAGGGTGACATTGGTTAGTAAAAATCATACAGCTTTCAAGTGTACATTTCTGTAATACATCACCTATGTGTTTGTTGCCTTGTGTGCTCACCACCCAGAGTTAGTCTCCCTTCCATTACTGTATGTTTGACCCCCTCTCCTGCCTCTACCATCCCCCTGTCCCTAACCCCCTGCTAAGGGTATCTGGACTTCTTATATGGCAGCTCAGGATCCGAAAGGCACTTCTCCTAAGATGAAAGAGTCAGCCAGAAGGTGTATCATTGTTCCCCACCTAGCGACAGAAGTGTCATAGAATTGCTTCCCTCTCATTTTGTTTGGTAAAATCGGATCACTAACGCTGGCCCGTATTTAAGGGGAAAGTAAATAGACTTCATCTTTTTACTACAGAAGTGTCAAAGAATTTGTAGTTCTCTTTTAAAACAATCACAAAGGAAGTCAGGAAGAGGGGAATGTCAACTGAAAAAAAAAAACAGGTAAAAAGCAATGTATAAGCTACTCATTATAATTTCCATTGACATTTCTCTAAAATTTGTCATGAATCAAATTCAGACCTTTAAGATTTTCTCAATATCATTTTTACCTATTATCTAGTTTCTAATTTTTTGTTACATAATTGTATTTTCTCTAAATCACATCTTTTTTTTAACTTAATAGGTCAAATTTTGTTTTGTACCTTCTATATGCTAAGCATGTGCTAAACAACTGGGATACAGAAGTAAATTTATATAGTCCATGCTTTCAAAGAGTCAGTCAAAATTACAATGCCTTATGATGACAGCAACATTAGAAGCACAGAGTTGGAATAGATATGGAAACGAAAACTAACCTGATAAAACAATATATTTTCATTCTACTTCATACCCTAAAATGAGACCTTCAATTGTACCTCTTTTAAGTGTGCCATAAACCATATTGTTAATATTAATTTGGAAAGTAGTCCCTAAGGTAAGTCTTTAGTGCTAAAGGCAGACAAAGATTATCTGATGTTAAAGCACAAAGACCTAAGCATAAGATCCTCATCTAGGAATAATTTATTGAGATGACATTTGGTCCAGCCTCATGCATATAAGTGGATCTCAGCCCAACCCAAATCAATGGAGATCTCTCCTACTGTTTTCAAGATAGTGCCAATAGGAATAGCTCTAACATTTCATGTGGTAAAAGATATTTACTAAGCTGTAGGAGGTCCTGTTATGTCATCATGCATGAAAACCTGAAGAGGAAGCAGAAAGAAGGCAGCACAGGACATCACTTCAGGAAGAAGGAAGAAAGTCACTGAGAAGACAAAAGGCTGGTAGTGAGAGAGATAGGAGAGTACAGAAGAAATGAAGAATCAAGACAGTATTATGTCATGACAGCCAAGGACGGGAGAATTTTCATAAGGAGAGGGGAGACTCCTACCAATGAGCTATGTAGGTCAAGAAGAATGAAGGCTAAGATTGGTGTTGTGCACATCACAAGGCAGTACTGAGAAGTCATTGGTGATCTTCACGTCACAGCTTGTCAAGTGCAGGAAAAGCAGTTCAGGTTGTCCTGAATGACCCACACTCTATTACCACACAAGCAGCCCTGTAGTACTAGCAGATGGCATTAAACTCTTCAATGTCATTCAATAATTATGCCTTTGGGCATCTACTGTGTTTCTGGTCATTTTAAGTGGCTCCACATTTCACAGCAAAGAGATTAAATTCATTAGCCCAGTATTCATTGCTTTCTAATATCATTTAACCTGGTTGACCAGCTACTGTGCCCTCACACGCACACTTTACTTTATCCAAATATAATTCTACTAAAAAAATCTCATGCCTAAGTTTTTATTTCTCACTTGCTGCCAACCGAGACGTACAAAGAAGCTAATTCAAAGATTCACTATTGATAGGGATATGGTATAGGAAAAGAGAATGCTTAGATAAAAATTTTAGGCAGAATTCAGGGAAAAATAATCAATCTGGTTAAAGAACATTAACTGAGGGGGTAAGGAGTTGATTTCCCAGAAGAGCTCTTAATTACATGGAAGTTCATCAGAAAATTGCTTAAGCATTTATCAGGAATGCTAATTTCTTTCCAGAAGGAAGTTAGTGATGGACTGCCTCACTCAGAAAACACTTTATCCCAGACCTAGTTTGGGATGATTTCCTCTCCCATTTATCCCTTCCTTACGAACACATCGCAGTCCCAACATGTGCCTGCCTGACCAGCCCCACCTCGCACTCTCTGCCGCTGCCCATTGCTTCAGACCAAGATCAAATGTCCTCTACTCCAAAACATGTTCTTTTGTTCATTCTAGAGTTCTTTTATTGTATTCCTGTTACTTTTTATTATTTTTGTTTGTATTCATATCTCCTATATTAACTATAAGAAATCGAATTTTTTGTTCTGTATATACTCATTAGTATTTAGTAAAAGTGGAATAATAAATATATATATAAAGTAAATCCATAGTATATGAGGTGTTTTGTAATGCAATCTTCAATATATTATACTTCAAGAAAATATTTCACAATCTAAATTAATTGTTGCGTTAGTCAGATTAGGTTCGGTGGTAATTGAAGAACCATTACTACAGTGCTTTAAGCAAGATAAAAGTTCATTTCTCTCTCTGTAGTGGCAATCTGGAGGTTAGCAGTCCAGAGCTGGTATAGCGATTCTGTGGTGCTTCTATCTTGTTGCTCCATCATCCTCAGCTCGTGGCTTCTTCCTCATGTTCAAGACAGATGTTCGATCTTTAGCCATCACATCCCGATTCCTACCAACAGGAAGGATAAAGGGCAGAATGCCATGGCCCTTCTGTGTAAGGGCACATTTCAGAAGGAGTGTACAAAATGTTCATAATTGTGAATGCACGGCGAAGCTAAAGCATATCTGATTACATCTCATTGGTTGCAACTTAGTTACTTATAGGTAAAGTGAGGAAGGCACACAATTTAAAAATCACATGTTCCACTACTAAGGAGGAAGATAGAAAAGGTATTGCGAGAAACCTAGAAGTCTCTTCTTCTATAGCCTCTTTTAATGTTTACTGAACCTCACTGGTCAGGAAATTCCTATTTTAACTTAACTTGTTTTTCAATTCTCTAGCATATTTATAACCCAAGAGGGGTTATCAGTAAATACTAAGAGACTCGATTTTTTAATGTAGCAAAATTTCAGTTCCAAACTCTGGAAGAATATATATATATTTTAAATTTAATATATATAGGGGCTGTCTGGCCATTTAATATGAGAAATAGAGGCACTTATGGCTGGATTTTTTCTGGACAGCCCTTGTACATATATAATAAAAGTTAGGGGGACCACATTTATATAAAATACCATGGTTCCCAAATTTTTGTGGTCACGCACCACAATCAATAAACTTTAACCCCTGCAATATATTTATGCTTACCTACTAATATATTTTATAAATATACTACTAATTATATTATATATTATAAAACATGCACAAAAATTTAAATTGAAGAGATCAGAAATGAATATAAATAAAAGTTCTAGTATTTTCTTCCTTCACACGACTGAACTTTCTTAAGGAAATGCCAGTCTAACAAGATCTTTAAAGATCTTGACTTGTGCGCTTGAACTATTGCACACATCACCATTTCAATTGAGAAGTGAACCAAAGCCTAACAGAGATGGCAAGGACAAAATGCTAACACTATGGTTTCTTATATTGTTAGGACCCACAAGGAAAAGAAATAACAATTGTTGAAACTCCCGCATTTTGGGTCTGACAAACAAATTAAATGTCTCGACAAAATGTCTGCCTTGGAAAACCCATTTGGGCTTTTTCACAACATGTTGAATTTGGAAAAGAGTTTAATGTCTTCTTGTTTATGAAGTTTTAATTTTACTACTATTGGGTTACTCAGATGGAATAAACAAGGAACACCACGGATCTGCTCATTGTGGTCATGAATTACAGGGCCCTGGAGAAGCACTCTGAGGTACTTTGGAGTCTCGATTTCCATGTGCCGAATGTGTGCTGGGTAGGTTTCTATACGATATGTATGTAGACTTTAAGCTTTTCAAATGCAGGTAGAGCTGAACTTGCTGGACCAGTCACGTTGCAGTTCCCTAAGGGCACAACCCCAAACTGACAGCCCTTACTTTCTGTTACAGAATTAAACTGAGTAATCAGGACCAAGCAGACCCCTGCCACACAGTTACTCGCTGATATCAATTACTTTACCCAATTATCTGAACAAAGTATACTGTTCATGTAAATCTTCTATTTTTCTGGAACATAAAAGCAATAGGGACTGCAGGAAAAGGTGATCATGCCATCTTTGAACTGCTGATGTCTAGAAGCAGACTTTTGATCAGAATTAGGCATGCACCCAATGACTTAAGAACAAAAAAGTCTGAAAACCCATTTAGAGAAAGTTCAAATATGGCTTTATGAAAAGAGACTCTGAAAGATAACATGGATTAAGAGAGACAGAGGCTCTAAGAATGAAATTCTGACCACATTATGATGAATAAATACGAAGATAAAGACGTCAGTAAGACTGCCCAGAAATTCCCTGATGAGTTTAGATTTTGAAAGGATATATATAGAGAGATAGATATAGATAGATATAGATAGATATATATAGGCAATGAAGGTCATATAGCCAAGGACACAAATTGTGAAATGTATAAGGAAATTGTCAGAATTGTTAATGTGCTAAGCCAAAGCTTATAAACGTGACAAAGGCAATAAAACCTATCGTTTCAATTCTGTTTAGATCACAGATGTGAACAAGAAAGTACAAGGTCCAGTACTGGAGATGACAGTACAATGCTCGTAGATGAGCATTTCAATCAGGAAAAATCCAGCATGGGTTAAAAGGGTACACGAATTTGCAGAATGAGCTGCCTAAGTGAATCCTACACTTCATCTCCAGAGGACTTGCACCCCAGGATATTAAGGGAACTTGTAAACATGATTGTGAGGTGACTTGGGGTAATCACTGAAATCAGGGAGACCCTGAGATAGGTGAGAAGACTGGAACAAAACAGACTCACTTTGGATTTTTAGAAGGTAGGTGATACGGGGTTGCGAACAGATTCTAGAAACAGTAAATAAGTAGACTTGATAATGTTATCTTGGAAAATTTGAGAAAGGGACTATTAAACAGGTGGTCTATTGACCATAGGGAAAAAAAGTGCTTATCAGTAGGATCTACTGTGTATTCATAATGAAATCCACTCCATATTGGCTTTATTCTCTTCTTCGGGAAGGTGAAGAGAAGAGCAGGTAAGGGATAGATACCATAAACACTACATGGAGGAACTCCAACAAGACAGTCTCTTTAAACACCAGTGAGAGAAGCAACCTTTAAAGGTATGCCATAAGGGACTTTTTCTTTTGCAAAAATAATTTCTTTTCTAATTATATAAGCAATATGTTTAAAAGCATGTGGACACACAGTATTTCCTTGATTTTAAAATGTAATTCATTGTGTAATAACAAATCAATTTAAAAACATCTTTTTGGATGGAAAAATGAATTATGCTAAACGTATAATTTATCCCAAATGTAAAAGCATTAAGACATAAGAAATGTTACAGAATTGAAGAAATACACACACACACACACACACACACACACACCCCCATACACACATATATTTACAGAATTAAAATCATACATTTTATCCACTTGGCATTTGTCATAATGTTTGACTCCATGTCATTAAAAACTCTATAAATGTAATTTCTAGTAAATCAGTAATACATTATAATTTATTTAATTACTCTATTATTCTGAAAATTTTAAATTGTTTCTTTATAATTTTGCAATGTATTATTCAGAAATAAATATCTGCAGTTCTGAGTATTTCCTTAGGGTACATTTCCAGAAGTGGAATTACTGAGTAAAAAGATGTTTTAAAGATTCTTGATACAAAGCATCAAACTACTCAGAAAGTGTGCACTGGGAGGGGGTGGGAGAGGAGGGGGGAAGCTAAATATAAGGTGATGGAAAGAGAAGTCACATTAGGTGGTGAACTTAGTATACAACAAGGTGACAATGCACTGTAGAATTGTATGCCTGAAACCTATGTAATCCTTGCTAACAGATGTCACCCCAATAAGTCTACCAATAAAAATGAATTTAAGAAAGTGTGCACTGATTTGCATTACCACCAGCAGTGGTTTGAGAAAGAACCCATCTTACCATCATTCAAAATTATCTTTCCTTTTCAAATTCTTTGTTGATTTGGTAGGCAAAAATAAACAAACTAATCTCAAATTTTCTTTTAATTTAATCTGAATTTTATTGACTATAGTGACATTGGATATTTTTCCATATAGATATTGCTATTTATGTTTCTTCTGTGAATCATCTGCTCTCGTATTTAATTAATTTTTCTAATGGAAGTTTATTATTTTTCTTGTCAATTATTATGTGGTCTTTAAATATCAGAGATATTAACAATTTCCTGCTCATTTGTTGTATTTTATATTTTATATTAAACATTTATGTCATTTTGTTTAAAATTTGCCTATTCTTTTATCTTTTCTTAAACTCAACCTAAAAAACAAAGTATGCTTTCTCATTGGAAAGTTTACAAAGTGTACTTCAATTGTTATACCTGATATATGACCTTGCCTCTAGTATTTTGTTTATTCCTTTTGTTTTGCAGTAATGTCTTGCTGTTTATTTTGTGTGTGCCTATGTTTTACTCCATGATTGGTGTTTTGATTATTTTTATCTTCTGTAGTGATTTAAAACATAGACATCCTATTTTTTTATTTTACTTGTGATTGCTGATAAGTGTTTCAAATTATATGTGAACCTGTATTTCAAAAATATCAAATTCATGAATAAAACAAAATCTGTCATATAAAGAATGATTCAGGGACCTGGGACTTAAACCAGAAAAAATGAGATTTAGGAGCTATGTGGTAGTCACGCGTTTGAAAGTGTATGATAGATAACACAGACTCATTGCTCCTGGAAGTAGATGTAGGAGAATGAGTGAAATTTCAGAGGATAAAGATTTTGACCCCATAGGAGGAAATTTCTAAAAGTTAGAGCTGTCCAAAACTGTCATGTGCTGTCTTATGCAGTACCGAGCTTTCCACCCCCTTAGAGAGTGAGTGGCGTCTGCTGAAGATAGAACATGACCTCTATCACTCTGGCAAAGAAATGGTTCATTAGAAGTACACTTGGGACAGATACATTACTGTGTGTGAGCCCCCAGCTTTCCCTCCTTGCTACACAACCCCCTCCCTCCCCTACCTGCAAACCTCTGCTAAAAAATCTTCGCCTTCCCCGATCATTCTTTCCTCTCATCTTTAAAGAGCGTTATCCTTTTGCAGGCATGCTTCTGGTCTCCTTGCAAAGAGACAGGGAGTCTGCAGAAGTGGAAGGAAATGCTCTTACTTGCTGGCTCAGGTTTTAGAATCACTTGGTTACTGAGAATATTGGGAAAGTGTGATTAATATTTTTATAAGTATCACTTGATACTTTCAAAAACGTTAAAGGGATGGAATGCTGTGGGAAAAGAGAGAAAAGCCACACTTTCTCTCTGGATGTTCGCAGGATTTAAATATCTGCATGATATGGGAGAGCAGGAGAGAAGAGAAAAGGGGATGTGAACAAGTTCAGAAATAGGCACTGATCAGTGTCCTGAAATAATGAAGCACGGGACAAGAGCCTCATGGGACAAACTAAAGATAAGGAGAACCTGAAGAGTTTCTGGACCTTATTTGCATGGGCAAAAGTCACAAGACTCTTAGTGATGAGGAACCAGAATTTTAAATCAGATCCCTTCTCCCTCTTTAAATATTATGCAAATGGTTACATATAGTGCTGCTGATATTACTTATGCGGTAAAATGTGTAGGGTTGTCATTCCATAATGTGGATTTGCTCATTCTCTATTAACTGTTCTCTACTTCCATAAATTCTAACTGAACTCATGTATGTGTGTGTGTGTGTGTGTGTGTTACTTCCTTATTAAAAGCAAAATTTTATTGCCCAAAGAGGGCAAAATGGGGAAAGCAACACCCCTTCCAAATGCTGTTGTTGGTTGTTAATTCTATGTGTCAACTTGGCTGGGACCCAAACATGTGGTCTAGCATTATTCTGGATGTTTCTGTGAGGGTGTTCTTGGATGAGCTTAACATTTGAAACATGGACTTTTAAGTAAAGCAGGTTGCCCTCCATGATGTAGGTCAGTTGCAGGTCCGCATCGAACAATAAACTGACCTCTCCTGAGGAGAAAATTCTGCCAGCAGACGGCCTTCAGACTTGAACTGCAACACTGGCTCTTCCTTGGTCTCCCGCATGCTGGCCCACCCTGCTGATTTTGGATTTAGCAGCCTCTGTAATTGTGTGAGCCAATTCTTTTTTGCTTTCTATATACATACACATCCCATTGGTTCTATTATTGTGGAGAACCCTGGCAAATGCAGGTGTGCTGCACATTATTGGTATAAAAAAAATTCTGCATTTGGAAGGCTATTAAACTATACCAACCCAAAACTCTGATCCCACTGTAGGATTTTACATGATTCTACCAGGCTCTAGATTCCACATTAGATTATACCGTATAATTTAACATACACAGTGTCTGTATGTGCAGATTTGTAATTAACCAAAACTTTCAAAAAGTCTCAATCTATTTACAAATTGTGCAACTAGGCAAAAATATGCAGGAAGATATTGTGTAATTGAGTGAAAATAATCGGGACATATATATTACCCACATTTGCAAATATGTGAATACATTCTTCAGAAAAAGTAAAAAACCAGGTGGTATATAATAGATTTCTCATAGTCCTATGCAGGCTTTTTACTAAGAGAATACTCATCTAAAATAGATTATTTCCTATCAAATGCTACAGCAAGAATTCTTCTGTACAGAGCATTTTGTATGTTATTTTCAGAACATAGAGAAGATAATCTATACTCCAGGAATTTCTATTCAAGACAGATTATTCAATGAATGGCATCATTTGGGTACCCCATCATGAAATTGTAAGGAGAAGATGCAATTTTTTCAAAGGCAGAAGTGCCTTTATCTCTCCTCTCACTATACACCACCATTTAAATCTGAAATTTTGCATACAAAACTACATGAGTTTTTAACACTTAGAACTGATTCATCATAATCTTTTCCAGGAAGAAAAATCGTTCAGTTTCTTCCACGTTAAAACAGCAGTAGAGTGCCATTCCCTGAAGAGCACAATGACATTATATAAATTGGGAATAATATATTAGAATGGAGTTTGTGCTTGGATGAAATTGTCAAAATAAAGAGTGGAGAGGAACAAACGACTGTGACGAGCCATAATGCTTTGAGAGGGTTACTGCTTCCACATGCTAGAAAGTCAAGAAACGCTGGAGTCCTTCCTTGCTACTCAAATACTCACATTTCCAAGTAAATCCAATTCAAATTCATTGTGTCACTCAGAGCTATATAGAAATTTAGATTTCCTACAGCTGTAGTATTATCAGTGATGTTCTCAGCTGACGGAAGTTGGCTAAGTGGGCTGCAAGCTCCTATCCAAATCCAACGTTCTTGAACTTTCCTCTAGGAGTATGCAATTGGCTGATGAAGGATGCAGCAGCCTATTTACATTTTTTACAGTATTTCCTTTTGATCCTAAGTGTATTTTTGCATTTACACACCCACAGGGTAATCTTGCCTGAGGCATTAAAACCTTTAATTCCCTGTGGAAATCACAACTCTCCATCTTTTTTTTAAATGTAGTTTCTCTTCCTTATGATTTAGTTTCTTTCTTTTTTAAAATTAGAAAAAGAATTATTTCCACCACCCCTCCCCTTTGGTAACCATCAGCTTCTTCACTCTATCTATGGGTTTATTTCTATTAGTTGTATTTATTTATCTTTTTAGATTCCACATACAAGTGAAATCATATTGTATTTGTCTTTCTCTGTCTGAGTTATTTCACTTAGCAGAATACCCTCTGGGTCCATCCATGTTGGTGCAAATGGCAAGATTTCACTGGTTTTTATTGCTAAATAATGTTTTATTGGATATACATATATATCACATCTTCTTTATCCATTCCTCTGTTGATGGACAATTCAATATCTTGGCTCTTACTAGTAATGCTGCAATGAACATAGGGGTGCATATCTTTTCAAATTAGTGTTTTTTGTTTTCTTTGAGTAAATATCCCAAAATAGAATTACTGGATTGTGTGGCAGCACTAATTTACAATCCTACTAACAGTGTATAAGGGCTTCCTTTTCTCCATATCCACCCCAGCACTCATCATTTGTCGGTTTAATAATGATTCTGACAGGTGTGAAGTGATAGCTCATTGTGGTTTTAATTTACATTTTAATAATGATTAGTGATGTTGGGCATCTTTTTATATGTCTATTGGTCATTTATGTATTCTCTTTGGAGAAATGTCTATTCAGGTCTTCTGTTCATTTTTTAATTGGGTTGTTTGGGGAGTTTTGGTATTAAGTTGTATGAGTTTCTTATATATTTTGGATAATAACCCTTTGTCAGATTATATCATTTGTGAACATTTTCTCCGATTTAGTAGGTTGTCTTCTCATTTTGTTGACGGTTTCCTTTACTGTGCTAAAACTTTTTTAGTTTGACATATTGCCATCTGCTTACTTTTTCTTGTGTTTTCTTTGTCTGAGAAGACATATCCAAGAAGATACTGCTAAGAGCAATGTCAAAGTTTACTGCCTGTGTTTCTTTCTAGGAGTTTTCTGGTTGAAGATCTTAAATTTGCCTTTAATCCATTTGGAGTTTAATTTTTATATATGGTATAAGAAAGTGGTCTGATTTCTTTTCTTTGCTCTCTCTCTCTTTTTTTTTTTTTTTCGGTATGTATCTGTCCTACTTTGTCCTAGAGCTCACATTGTCTATAGCAGTTTGCCCAGGGCTATGCGTCAGTGAGCAAAGCCATGATGTTTGAAAACCAGAAGCCAGGAGGATTGAGAAATACTCAGTTTGTGCATCTGCTGGCCTGCTATCTGTTCTCCCTTGTAGCAGTCCAGAGGACAAAGGTCTATGCCAACTGTAATTGTCATTACAATCCACAGTACAGAGCTAGTGGTCTATGGGTACCATCAGGTAATTAGAGTGATGATTGGTAACTGTCTCTGGTGTTCCACTTGCCAAAGAATTAAACTACATTTATACTTTCAGTAATTATCTCCCATGCCAAATTGTTCCCATATGGACCCAAACGTTGCAATTTTAAGCTGGATTCACACGATAGCAGTGATTACTTAATTATTCTACTGTGAGCAGAGCCTAGTTTTCAAAAGAAACAACTTTCACCACTCATTAGACAAATCTTTAGTCTGCTGTAGGTATTAGTACCCAATAAGTCGAGGATGGAGGTGAAAATGGGATGCAGAAATTTTTGCTGAAGACGGACGGTGCTGTAACTATCTCATTTGTCAGAGCTATGACACTTAAAGTTTGGTATCTTTTTAATATAACAGTTATATATTTTAAACTCAACTTCAAGTTTGTAACCTTAAATAAGGTACACACATACATGCCTTACATCAACAGCACTTTTGTCTAAATTCTGTGCAACTTCAAAGAAAGAATCTGAAGATATTTGGGGGGATGAGGCTTACACAACTCTGCCACACACTCGGGCGTGCTCAGCAGCCCACAACCCTACTTCCGTCTCCTTAGTTGATACCGGCAATTTCTAAATCCTCTGGATCAATTACCCACAATGTTGAATAAGAACATTGTTATCGAGTTTCAGATCAGGTATCAATTAAGTTGGCAGGGGAAGGGAAGAGTTGAGGGGAGGGCCGTTTTTATAGTCTATCAAAGTCACTTATAATCCTTAAGCAACATCTCACTTTTATGCCTGAGGATATGTCCAATTTCTTTCTAAAAATTATTCATTCAGTAAAGAATAACTTTTGAGAAAATGTACTTTTTAAAAATTGTCGCAAGAGGACAGGTGGCATACCTAGGAATAGATTTAAACTGTAGAAGATGGTTATACTTAAGCTACTTCACAAACAAATATTTGGGGGGGGGGGCAGCATTCCCATTCCATCTGCAATCTTTCATGGTGATCATTTCATTTAAATTTACTGCATGCTGGTTTGTATTTCCTCTGTGGAGCTGGTGCTTCCTCCATGTTGATGTTACCTTCCTTTTCTCCAGACCGATCTTGATTTGATTGAAATAATGTGGAGTCGAAACGGTAACCTAAAAATGGAGAGCCTTGTACGTCCAGAATATAATATAATCAGCCTCAGTAATCTACAATGGAATACTAACACAAGGAGAAACACCTACCTGGAGGCCTGTAAGCAGAGACAACATTCAGCCACCACTGACCACCATTTCTGTGCCTTGGCAAGAATGACTCAGGTGACAGGGTTTTGGAAATAGAGCCTTAGGTTGGATAAAAGTGCCTTTATCCAAACACCATACTACCTCAATGGCCAGCTAAGTCCCTCCTCTTGCACACACATACATCATCCTTCTAGCTTTACTTCAGGCCAGCTATCCACCGTCCTCTGTATTCCTCTAACTGCGCAGGTTTTTCTGAGCCAGAGTCTCCCAGAATTTCCAGGTGGCTCCTTCTTACCGTGTGGCTGAGCAGGATTAAAGTCTTGCTCTAAGTGCCATGTGCTCATGCACGCACCCATACTCGTACATAAGGAGAAAATTAGAGCAAATCTCTCTCTAATCCAGACAAATTGCAATTAATTCACATCATTCAGTTAATTGTTTTTAAAATACCATGTTCCTAATCCAATGTTGCAGGAACACAGAACCCAATTTCTATGCCCAAGAGCTTTTAATAAACCAGGTGCAGACGGCAACCTCCAAACACACGAGTGACTAGAACACAACTGATATTAAATACAGTGTGGTGGCAGCTGACAGGAAGGAGCACCAGCACACGAAGCAGCAAACCACAGCTCCCTGCGACCTGACGGGCTCGTGACAAGCTTTAGGCTTCTTCCCCTTTTTATCGGAGAAGGATCTGACTGAAGTCGATTTGGAGCATGAATAGCTATGGAACATAAGTTCTACATTTCACTTATTAGACTATTGGGAAAATTTCAGTTAATAACTAAAAACGAATGTGGGCATGTCAGAGTAGTTGGGGGAAGCATTCCAAACTTCCTGCGACCCCCAGACGGGAGCTGGTGGGCTATCTCCACGTCCATCACGAGTGTGAACAGAGATAGGATCACGGGTGGTAAAAACCAATTGCTTTTCTCAAAGGGAACCTCTGGTAGTCAAATTTATTTTTCTTTGTCATGTGCTATAAATAAAATGATACTCATACCACTGCCTAGTTTAAATTACTTCCCGGAGTGCAGTGGGCTTTGGAACTCAGTGATCCCAATTTTAAACTCGGGGGGGCAAAAGGAGTTGGCACCGCACAGTGAAGCACTTCATCACCGAAGCTCCCTTACCCCCGAAAAACTCTCTCTATGTTTTAGGTACAAAAATTCCATTATTTTAGCCTGAGATCCAGTTTCATCATTCCACAGGTTTAGTTAACACACTCCAAATGAAAGAATTCAAACAGACATTTGATAAGCTATCTACCATGTATCAGGTTCATACCAGTTGATTAGAAGAATGCATTCTAAAATGATTGACAGATCTTTGACAATACAAACTTATTACCTGCACGCTGCAAGGTATGCTTTTGATATATAGAAGTGAAATAATATTGAAATTAAACTAACTCTAAGTTAAAACAGGAGTTATACTATTCCAAAGAGATTCCAGATGACTATGAAAAACATATTTGTCTGGGTAATAACAATTAGATAAGTGATATATGGTTATACATAGATGACAAAATTCATTGCAGTATACCATGCAAGTGCTATTAAAATTAAAAACCACACTGAACTCAGTAACTCAAATGGAATAGAAATTTGAAATTATAAATTTGGAGAGTAATATGTGACAAAATTTGGTAATTAGTATTAAGGCTGTAAGTCGATGGGTTTACCTGAGTTTCAGACCCATACGTTAGAGAAAATGTGTTATAATTGGTTCATTTTGGGTTAAATGATTGATATTTTTAACATATGAAACCTGTTATTTTATATCTGAGGTTTATCCTGTTTCCTATAGCTTCACAAACTTTCCATTTTAAATTGTAGAACTTCCATGGTAATTATAAACTTTTATCTTTAAAAGTGGTGCTGCCTTTTAATCATTTGCTATAGTTGGATTTTTCCCTAAAACCTTGTAGAAGATGGCACTGTTCTTAATTTTGACCAAGGAAGATTTTACTCATCTAGAGAAGCTCCAGGCCTTCTTAATAGTACTCTAGGATGTCTTGGTCAAAGGCAGAATTTAATGCAAAGCAAAATGTTTAAAAACAAGAATTTATACTTCCAGCATACAAAAGTTTGTCTATGATAGCTAGGCTGTCCATACGTACTGTTTGAAATGGGACAGTACCATTGCTTTCGGTCCATTTAAAACAACATGCATGGTCAGCCTAATACTAGCCAAAGAAACAACAGTTCGTAATTTTTCCTTACCTGTGGAATACATTGTGTCCTTTTTTCTCTTTATCAAAATTAGTCACAGCCGAGTTGGCTCAGGGAATGAGTACAGCTGAGGTCTGCTCATGGGCAAGCCAGTTAGCATTATTCCCTTCTCCATGGCCACCATCTGTGCTCTAAACTTGGAAAATCTGTGCACCTGGAGGTAGAGGACAGCGTGGTTCTAAGAACAAATCCATCTCTAGAGGGGCCCAAACTGCTAAATACATACGGTTCAGGGATGGTTGTGCAGTAACCTTAACTCTGAGTGATAAAGATGGGCCATGGGAGACTACATTAACTCTGGTCATTAAAGTACCAGTAAGAGTAAATAATAATAACAACAACTAGGATTTATTTAGTGCTCCCAGGGACCAGGCTTTGTGCAATGTACTTCTTCCCTCCACATGATGTGCTTCTGTCTACATTTTAGAGGCTCAAAATGTTCATCTAATACGCAGTAAGTGCTGATGGGACCATGATTGGAAGCAGGCATCCTGAGGCCCATGCTTGTAATCTAGAGGCTTTTGAACCTTGATCTGCAGACCAAGACCATCAGCGTCACCTAAAACCTAAGAAACTTCTAGTAAGCATATTTTCTGGCCCTGGGAGCCAAAGAATTTGATTCTGTGAACCTGGGGGCAGCCTAGGAATCTGGTGCCTTTTTAAAAAAAACAGTTTCCAAGTGATTCTGACCCTGATTCGGGCGTGGAGACCACTACTCTAACCATTGCTTCCCAATCTCGTTCACTCAAGTCACATTGATGATCATGGTATCGGCAAGGTCTTCAAAGCTGCTCTTAAGCAGAGGTGACAGCCTGGATCCTCTAACTACCCCCCCGTCCTCCCAAGGCCTAACGGGTCAATGGCCCAGCACACAGGGAAGCCAGTCCCTCAACACTGTATTGCCTCAACGTTCCAGTTAGTTCTCCCCGATCTGAGATCCTCAGGCAGGCTGAGAGAGCCCTACGCTGCTCCATGGTTTAATACCATCGTACAGAGAAACACACGTATGACAAACTAAAGGATCAAACTTTTGAAATGGCCTCACACCGTTTCTGAGTCTCCAACCTACTCCCCAGGAAAAGGCTTCTATGGAGAGAAACTTCAATCATCAGTCCCAGTCTCGGCCAGGAAGTAAACTACCTTCGGGGCAGAATGTTAAGTCACTCAGGCTTAGAAGTGGGAGGTTAGAGAGGAGAAGGGAGAGAATTTTTCATCATTTGGTTTTAAAAGGTCACTTTTCTAATCTTGGTAATAGAAAGAATTAGCCCATAAGCTAGCAAATATTCTACAGATGGATAAGTTTCTTAGAAATTTTCTGTAAGGTACATGTGAGCAGAAAGGGGCATGGGTCTGCCTAAATGCTCTCTCATGCGACTTTGCCTGTAAAATTTAAAGCTGGGTTTGCATTCTGACTCTGTCACTCACCAGCTTTATGACCTTGAGCAAAAGATTTAACTTCTCTAAGCTTAATTCTTCATACCTCCCACGAGGCTAAATGAGATAGTAATAGTATGTTGCATAGCAAGTTAAGTGCTAGCTGCATTATCCCAGCTGCATTTATTGAAAATGCAAAATGTAATAATAGCTTACACAATGAGATAGGTATGGAGTGTCCCCTCAGATTCCTATATTGTTAGGATAATGCTTTGGTCAGTGATCTATGCTGGTTATTTCTATTCTAATAATAAGGGGCCACTTGGGTGCCAGCAGACCCTAAGCATACCGTCATCCACAGCGTACCCATGCTGGAGATCTGGGAGTCAGTCACCATGGTGCTTCCTGCCCAGCCATGTTGGAAGTCTTTCAGTTTCACTAAAGCCTCTTTGGTACCCGCCTTCATGTTCCTTAGGCCTAGAATACTCTATTTTCCACCTTCTATTTTCTGGCTAACTTTTTCCCTAAGATCAGGTCCCCACAAAGATGCCACTTCCTCCAAAAAGACTTCCCTGATGCCAAATCTGGGTTCAGGGTCCTTTTACAGCTTTGATAGCACTCTACATTTCCAACACCATAATTCCCACTGCCCTGCACTATAACTGCTTGTTTCCTTGTCTAAATGACCCCTTTGGTACTGTAAGTTCTGTAAACACAAGGATGCTGCCTTTATGTTTGTCATATCCCCTACATAGAGCATAGTGTCTGGCGTGCAGCAGTGATCAGTAATTACTTGTTGAATGAGAGATTTAACTTCAGCACCTTTCCCTTTTCAAAGCAAGAAATGTTATAATTAATTAGAACTTCTTATTCAAATGAGACCTATGCAGTGCTCTAACATCATCACTCTGTGTGAACCTCTAAGAGAAGGGGCTGCCTTGAAATCGCTGGCTCCTGGCTCAGCACAAGATGGGGAAAGTAGAAGAGAAAGGATGTGAGGTGAGAATCACAAGACCAGAGTTCTACTTGGTCTGTAGCATTTGGAAATGTCACTTCATGCATTCAAGGCTCAGTTTTTCATTTATAAAAGAAGGGTTGGACAAGAACTTCCCTAGTTCTAATGTTCTGTAGAAAATAAAAAAAATTCCTGTGGGTTATCAACAAGACCTTATCTAGCTCTAAAATTCTATAGAATATCAGAAAATTCTGTGGACGCTCAACAAAACCTTCCCTAGCTCTAAAATTCTATAGAATATTAGAAAAGCTTACTCCAGGCTTGGGTTAGTACTGAACTTCTTCACTCAGGGCCATCATGATGAAATGCCTGCCCCAGGTCTTTCCAAGCCCACACCCACCGGTGTTTCTGTAGCCCCTCTTTCTGCCCTCTCTTAAGCACCATGCAAAAGGTTTTACATAAAGAAACTACTCAGTTAGTGCTCTCACTTGAATAAAGTGGGGTCATTTCTATGTAGTCAACCTTAAAACAATTTTTCTAATCATAGTTTGAGTCTAGGTATTTGGATCCAAAGAAGTTAAAACATTGATAATAGCAAGGAATAGAGAATTAAACAGAATACTCATTCCAAATTAAGAATACATAATGATAGACTTTAAAGAAATCGAGTTATTCTTCCTGTATAATAGTTCTCATTTAGGTATATCCATGAGTCCCATCACCTCAGACAGGAAGCCAGGAGTCATCCTAGATGCTTTCCCTTTCACATTCAGTAAGTCACTAATCATTCTCACTTGATCAACAGAAATAGCTGCTTAACATGTCTCCTGGCCTATAACCTCACCTGGCTCCAGGACAATATTCATGCTTCCTGAAGGAGAATCTGAAAATATGTAGCAAAGTCATTACAATTGTTCCTACTCCTTCAATGAGCAATTAAACTTTTAGGACTATATACCAGTTCGGACAATTAATTTGCGAACTCATCCTAGAAAAAGTGCTGCATACCTCATTACTGATTATCATCACTATGGTCACCTTCCAAGGACTCCCCTTGGGAAACTATGCACTGATGCCAGCACCTAGTCCACCTTTCAAAGCCATTTTGGAATTCTTTTTTCTGGAATGGCCATCAGAGCTGTCATTGTCCCCAAAATCTGACAATTAAGTTTGCAAACTTGCCACTTTGCCAAGGCTATGACACCTTATTGAGTTGTTTGTACAGTGCTGACAACATAAGTGCATGGTGGCAAATTCATGAACTTAACTGTCAGATTTTGGGGATGACGACAACTCTGATGGCCATTCCAGAAAAAAGCATTGCAAAATGGTTCTGACGAGTAGACTAGGTGCTGGCATCAAGGGGCATACTTCGAAGGTGACCGTAGTGATATTCAGCAATGAAGTTTGTAGCACTTTTTCTAGGGTGAGTTTGTGAAATTAATTGTCAGACCTGACCTCATATATCTTAAGAGCCTAATCAGATAAGAGCACAAAGATGTATATGCACAATATTGTTGCATGGACCATTATTTATGATAACAAAACACATGGAAATAATACATATGTCCAATAATTATTTCTCAGTTGGACAACTTCTATATTATGAAATGCAATGCAGTCATTAAAATAGTTTTGTAGAAGAAAATTGATAGGGGAAAATGTTCAGAATACACTCACTGTTACGTGAAAATGCAGGTTATTAAACAAGTATAATATAAAGCCATTTAAAAATATATAAACATATATACATACACATAGGTAGATACATACATTATACACACATATAGAAAAGTGATCAGAAAAATCTATATATAGAATATATAGTATTTTATATAGAGAAAAGTGATCTGAAAAATCTACACCAAAATGTTAACAGTTATCTTTGAGTTAGTGGAGTACAAGTATTTTTGGGTTTCCATTATATGCATTCAATGTGTTTTATAATAGAAAATATATGTTAAAGTGCAAGCACACAAATCTGAGCATGTCTGCTCCTCAGAGGATGCCATCACCTGTAAATCCAAAGTTCTAACAGGGCACCTGTGACCCTTCCCAAGCTCTCCTAACTTCTCACACTCAGGTCCTCATGCTCCCTTCCACTCACTTTACTCTCTAGCACTATCACACCTGCTTCCTCTTTTGTCCACTGTGATTTTTGCACCTTGGGGGACCTCTCTCTGGAATTCTCTCTGCCTTCCTGTGGCTGGCAGACTCCAGTTGACCCGTCAGAGACCATCCCAGAGAGGTTCTCGTTGGAGAAGCTTTCCCTGCCTCCCAACCCTAGTTCTCTGAGGTGGTCACTCTTTCCTTTGGGCTACCTTCAGATATCTCCATGTCCGCATGCACCCTTCCATTACAGCGATACAGGGCTGTCCAGAAAAAAATCCAGCCATAGATGCCTCTATTTTTCATATTACATGACTGGATACTTTTTGGACAGCCCTATACTTTGACTTCTCTGTCTTCCCTACAACGCTGTGAACGCTGCACAAGCAGGAACCACTGGTCTCCCTGAATCAAGCACTTAAGCAGAAACATTATAGAGATTCAAAAAAATATGTGATAGATCGAAACAAATGACACAAATTGAAAGTGGGAATTTCTGCTTCCTAAGCATTCTTGGTAGCTGTGCTTGAAATTCACACCCCACTTTGCCTACTTTAATTTACTCCAGGTTCTGAACTTTTGGACCAGTGCAATTGGTATGCCCAAACCGCACAAGTTTAAGCACCTTTCAGAATAGCTCATTTCCATCAGGTAAGCATATTAAAATAGTAAAACAACCCACATATACAATTACAGCTCTAAAGTCAAGAAATAAAAAAATAAAGAACACTTTCATTGCTAAGAGTAGAATGGTTTTGAGGTCTAAATGGAAGAAGAAAAGTGTGGCATTTGTTATGGTGCATTGGTTTTGGTTAAAAGTTTTAGTGAGCAATAAGTATGGCCAATTTTATCAACACTAAATAATTACAGTTGACATAATAGCCACATTTTTTAGGATTATATTTTTCTACATAAATACTTTCCTCCTAAATAACTATTAATAAAAATTACTTTAGTCATGCCAATATTACAAATGGTAGAGTAAGTTCAAGAATATTATAAAAGTGAGAATAAAATTTGTTTTTAGTTTGGTTCCTTTACCAGAATTTTTCCAATTTGAGATTTAAATATCATTAACATTTACAAAACTGTTGCACGCTGTTCATTTGTTGTATCATCATAATATGGATGACTCTGCCTTGAATGCAAATCATATTTAGGGCGAATTATCATTTTAGCAAATATTAAAGCTCTGTGTTCTATCAAATCTGTCTTCCTCTATACCATGCATTTACATAACTTTATGGGATGGGTATTTAATGGACAATTGTCTTCTGACTTCAAAAGAGCAAATTATTAACCAATCAACAGCAGAGCAGTATGTCACTCATGACATACTGGGCTGACTTTCAAAATATCTTCACTTGTGAATGTATATTCTTGAAGTAGCTTCTATTATTAAAATACAACACTTGTAAGGTAGAACTGGTGAAGGCAGAAGAAAATGTGTGAGGCCAAGAATGGCAAAAGATGATATTAACCAGATTTTTTTTTTATGTAACATAGATCAGACTAGCTTCATTCTTCTAAGGCCTCAATGATACTCTACCAGGCATTAATTTTAAAGCCTCAAGCCACCTTGAGTCATTCAATAGAAACAAAAATCTAAGCAGGGGGCAGAGAAGACTAGCAATTAAAAAAAAAAGAAATGCACTGGAGAAAATAAGATGTGTTTTGTTCCACTAGAAATATGACTCTACACTTTCTCAATCTTGTAATATGAATAATATAGCTGTAACTCATCAGAATTGTCTATGTTTTAATTTGAAAAATAGTTCCTATGTTAATCTTTAATAGCCTGTCTTTTGGACCAACAGAGTTACAAAAGAAGTCATTTACTGTGCCGTAATTAAGGCCTAGGAGAAGCATATTCAGTAATGTGGTGCTGTTCTTTTCATCCAATGGCCTCAATGGTATATAAGATCCACCATTTGATCAGTGCATCTGGCCCCAGGGGCTTCATGGTCTGCAAGCCACAACCTACTAATAAGCACCCTCCAGCTTGTTTGTTAAACAGATCAGTCCTGGCAGGCACCCAAAACTCCAGTCCTTGAAACTTGGAGCTCTTTAACTCGCACGGCCTATTGTGTGGCAAGCAAGAGAATAAACTATGTACCTCATAAATGCAGAGCAATTATGGATCAGTTAGTAATACAGCTGTGGCTCAAAAGATTGCTTACCTAAACCAAATCGAGGCCTAATTTATTTTTGTATTGTCTTTGTTAAAAACCAAACAAACAGCTCTACAGAGCTTGTATACACAGTAAGGAAAATGACTGCATTTTCTTTATAAACAAGATGGCAACTATTGGCTAAAAGATATCATCCTCAGTAGCTGAGGGTTTTTGTTCAGAACCAAGCCATTGCTTGTTGTAGATTCATGAGGTTGTTTAAGGAAACACAGTAGAATGCTTTCTTTGATAAAAGTTCAGTGTATTGGAGCTGGGGGCCTGTATGGTGCTGTTTTTGTTATAGACATCAGATAAGATACCATCAACTTGAAGCATAGGATATAAAAATGAAGTAGTCTTCATTTACAAAGCAATGATGACATAGCTTGAGTTTGTGTGCATTAATAGCAATGATGACGTAGCTTGAGTTTGTGTGTATTAATCCACCAATGATTATTATGTATACAGGTAGATCTCTTTGGGAACCACTATTATAATCAAATTAATACTTACCCAAAACAAAACAAACAAAAAACAGTAGTGCTATTAGCATTAACCTACCAGGAAATAGCTTAGTATAGCAACAACATATACTTTTTACTCCATAGCCAATGTTTGTCATCCTATTTCAACATCTACATTGTGAAAAGTACATTAAATGAGAAACCTTAAACCTTTGAGAATGTATTGTGAGAAGATGTGGTCATCTTCATTTTAAGAAATCTATAATTTTGAAAATGTCTACACAAATAATAATAGATAATAAAAACAGTAAGACTGATTTGAAGGAGATAGCATCTAGACCTGGTTTTAGTATTTATTAAACATATGACTTTAAGCAAATAACCTATCTCACTGAACTTCAGTCTATTCGTATATAAAATGGGATATTCTGCCTATTTCAGAGGAATGTTAAATAGGAGAAGTTAACAGAGTGTAAGTACTTAGTAATATGCAGACACCTATGAATATAAACTCTTCTGGCTGTTAAATAGAAACAAACTTAGAGAACTAGCAAGCTACCTTCTTGCTCTGGCTGCCCCAGACCACTATGGGTAGACGAGTAGTCTGGAGAAGACTGCAAGGAAGAGAGAAGAGGACAGAGCCATAGACTAATGTGAAAATTACAGAAGTCCAACCTGTGTGTGCCAGTGAGGAGTCCTGGTAGATTGGAACAGAATCTGGGTAGAGACTTAACCATGTGTGCAGGACTCAAGGTGGCATCTTGGAAAGGCAACTTGCCCAGGCACAAGGGGGCGTGTGTGGGGTGGGGTGGTAAATGAGAAGGGAGAAGGACCTCTAGAAAACTGCACAGTGAAGGAGGAAAAAGCAGGAGTGAACAAGTTAGGATCTTTAAAGACAAAGGAATGTTTTTAAAAACAACAACAACAAAGAATGCACAACGCTTCCTCCTATCCACACCCTCAGCACACACATAGATACATCCACACACACAGAGCCAGTTTAAAAAATAAAATCCATACTTTGCTACACTAACAGCAGAGGGAGCACTTGAACTAGGAATCTTGCAAATCACCCCAAATCGCCATCCTTATCCACAGAAATGCAGCTATAAAAACAATTTTTACTTAAGAAAAAAATACCATAAAATAAAATTAAAACAATTCTGCTGATGAAAATGACTACCTCCCTTACCCTACTGCCTGCCCTCCTTCCCACGCCTGGCTCAGAGAACTGAGCTTCCATGGAGGGCTTCACTTAGAAGCCAGGACTGTTCTGCTAAGACACCCTGCTCAGATAAATGAGGTCACGGCCACAGAAACAACAAAATAACAGAGGCCAGACAGAAGATCATGAAAGGGAGATGGTGATGGATTGCTCTAGGAAAGTTGGTGAAAGTAGTAGGATATGTTTTAAAAGTAGCAGCAGAATTGGTGCTGGATTGGATATGAGGTAAGAAGGGGAAAATAAAGAATCTATGCTGGGGCTCTGGTCTGGATGCCTAGGAGGAGGTGAGTACTATGGACTGAGATAGCTCTGGGCAAAGGGAATGAGAATCCAAAATTCGGTCATGTTAAGATTCAACTGGCTTCTAAATATACATTTATGAATTTCATGCTTTTGGTGTTATTATAAATTGTATTATTTTAATTTCAATTTTCAACTGTTCAGTTCTAGAATTTAGAATTATAGTTTGCTCTTGTACATTGACTTTATATCGTGCTACCTTGCTAAACTCACTTACTAGTTCCTAGTAAATTTTTTTATAGATTGTGTTAGGATTTTCTACATAGGTAATTATCATCTGTGAGTAAAAGCAGTTTTATTTTGTCCAGTTTAATATATATGATTTTCTTTTCTTTTTCTTGCATTATTGCTCTGCTTAAAACCTCAGATATAATGTTAAATTAGAGTACTGTCCGTGTACATATTTGCCTCATTCTCTACCTTAAAGAGAAAGCATTTAGTGTGATGTTGTAGATGCTGTGTAGATGCCCTTTATCAGGTTGATCAAGTTCCCTTCTGTGTCAATTTGGGTCCTTGAAGAAGTAGATGCCAAGGGGGAATTAAATGTGCAAGAGATCTACTGGGGGGAATGTCTGTGTAGGATGAAAAGGGGTGGGGGGAAGCAAAGTATTCAGGAGAGATCTCATTACTGTAGGCCTGACACCTGTGAAAGAGGAGAAGGAAGTCTTGGTAGCTAACCGTGTGGTACGACCAAACCTTCATACTTGAGGGGTCTGGGCTCTTGATAATAATACCCTTCGGCACATGTCCATTCATAGTTAAAACAGGACAAGGGAGTATCAAGGGTGCCCAAGTGGGTGACTTGGGTTCCACATGTTTTCTTCCATGTCCCCATCACATAAAAGCAGCCCTAATACCCTCTGCTGATTAGAGTCAGTTATCTGCCAAGAGAGTGATTCCTCTTCTTGCTTATTATTCCCTGGACACCAGATGTTAAGAGTGCTCTGGGGGAAACCGTAACCCATGGGTCAATGTGACATTTTCTGTGTCCCCCTGTAAAAGTTCACCCTCTCTGGGTTTCAACATCCTGTAGAACCCCAAAATGCAGGGATGGAAGACAAAATAATCCCAGTGGGAAAGTGGGCTTGGATGGTCAGAGGTGGGAATAGTGAGATTCGCCTTGAAAGTAGAAGTTCATGCTGGTAAAACCATGCGCAGCCTCCACCTCCGCCACCCTGGACACTGTTAATACTTCAATGCTGCCCGTTCAGAGGGTTAATGTCAACCGGCCAATGCATGTCATCTACTGACTGGGCCTTTTCGTTAACACATGATATAAAAATCTTCATACGTCATGTCCGTCCATTCCCGTATGTTCATCCACTTGCCTTCATCCTAGCCCTCTTAACTTCCGATCATTTCACTTCCAGGCCCTGACCAGATGGCCAGGGATTGACTGCTCTCCAAGGATATGGATATATTCCCAATTTAGGGTTATGTCTCTCTCCACCAAGTGGTTGACCAAGTGCGCTACTCACAGCTCTGTCCAGTAAGAAGGTTTTCTCTTTGTATTGAGTTTTAAGCCTACTTTGAATGTATCTACAGTGCAGCTCCCATCCATTTTTCACTTGTTTCCACAAGCCGATCCATTTGTAAACAAACTCAAACTTTTCCCTTCCTCTTCAGTTGATTATATGGGACCCTTCCATACAGCTATAGTTACAAGCTGATGAACAGGAGCTCTGTGCTGGCTTACATAGGGGTCTGAGCTATCTGCTCATGCTGAGTTTATTCATTCTCTCTGGTAATATTTGGGCTTTATCCCAGATGTAACATTTCCATATTATTAGATACTACTGCTGAGCATGTCAGACTTTACACTTGGTGGGTTCAATATAACCCAGAGGACGTGTGGTTATCCGATGCCATGGTCAAGTGTTTCTAGCATGTTACTAGACCATAGTAGAGACAAAACACTTTACCATGGAGCATCAAGTTGGAATGCACCCCCCCTCAGTTTTCTGAAAGAATTTTTGTGGTATTGATATTTTTTTTCCTTTCTTGAATGTTTGATAAAATTCACCAGTGAAGCCAACTGGGCCTGGCAATTTCATTGTTGCAGTTTTAAATTATGAAACCTATTTCTTTCATAGATATAAAAATTTTCATATTTCTACTGATTCTTAAAATTTTTAAATTTGTATGTTTCAAGGAATTTTTCCATTTTATCTAAATCTTGAATTTATTGGAGAAAAGATGAACATAATATTCCCTTATCATCTTCCTAATGTCTGTCAGATCCATCATGATGCTTCTTTCACTCCTGACATTAATAATTTGAGTCTTTTATTTTTCTTATATTTTTTCTCATTTTGTAAAGTTTTCTTTCCACTCTAACAATTCTTGTATAGAAGATCTACTGACAACAAATCATATCCTTGTTTTTCTGAAAGTCTTTATTTCTCCTTCATTAAAAAATTTTTTTTCAAAGTAAGTATAGAATTTTAGGTTGACAATTTCTTTCAGCCTTCCCAGATACTTTCAATTTACATAGCTTGTGATAATGTCTGTACTTTTTATCCTTGTTCTTCTGCACACAATTCCTCAATGCTTTAAATTTTCTCTTGATCTTTCATTTTTAGAAGTTTGATTATCATGTGTATTGATGTAGTTTTATTTCTGTTTGTCCTCCTTGGCATGTGCTGAGTACTTTGGATCAGTTGATTTACAGTTTTTATCAAATGTTGACAAACATTTATTATTTTGCATTTCTTCACATTTTTTTTCTATTCCCCTATATCCTTTTCTAGGACTATAGTTACATGTGTGTTAAACTGTTTAATATTGTCCACAAATCACAGAGATTTGGAGGGTTTTGCTTTTGTTTGTTTCAGTCTTTTTTCTCTCTCTACTTTATATAGGTCTACTGCTATATCTTCATGTTCACTATTCTATTCTTCTCTGATGTCACATCTGATGTTAATCCCATCCAGATAATTTTTCATTTCACATATTATGATTTTCAACTCTAAAAATTCCACATGGTTCTTTTTACATATTGTTGCCTTCTTTTCTCACTATGTGCATTTTTATATTAGTCATTTTAATGTGCATGTCTGATAATATTATCACTATTATGATTTCTTTATTCCAGAACAAATTTAACCCACTATGAAGGCATAGCCTTCTGGTGTCCCAATTACTGAATTCTTGATGTATTCAATAGGATTCTCTGCTCTGGCTGGTGAAAGCTGAAAAAATTCTCAGAAGACCATTATAAGCTTGGAAACCATTCAGCTCCCTGGTTCCTCTTTGATCAGCCTCATGGGGTTAGTGTTATACTTGCCTCCCTTAGTAGTTAGCAACAACTCAATGGCATCCCTACGTATGTTTCTGAAGCTCTTTTTTCTGTGTAGCTCTCTCCTCTCTGGAACTCTGCTTTGCAACTTCTAGGTGCCTCCAATACCCTGAACAGCAATGGGTTTCCAAGACTCAGAGAAACCAAAGCTTTCACACTCTGTTTGTTATCCCCTCCCTGTTCCTCCCACTGAAAAGCTGGGGTAACTGTAGGGCTGGGTGCAATTGTGCTCCCCATTGTCCAAAATCTGGAGCCATCTTCTTTGTATCTTTGGTCCAGTTTTCTGTTTCAAGTAGAGGGTAAATTCATGTTATTCCATCATGACTCGGTACAGAATCTGTTAACTAGGCAGTTGAATATGTCTGAGCTTAACTATGGAACTCAGAGGAGAAGTCAAGCCTGAAGCTATAAATCTGGGAGGCACGTGGTACAGCTGTTTCTCCAGAATTGATTATACTGTGGAGATAGTGTCCCTTTCAACCCTTAACCCTACCAGACCTGAGGCTCTGAACCTAACTGGCCCCTATACCTGGGCTCCTGAGCATTAAAGAGAAAAAAACAACATGATATAGAAGAATGTTAGTTACACACAGACAAGTGGTTAGAATAAGATGGAACCTGGAGACATTGTAGAAAATAGGTCTACCTTTCATTTAGAAAATTAGGTCCAGCGGTGTAGCGGCAGGTTCGGAAATTACTGACAAACCGGTACAGCGGTCTGGTAGGGTTAAGGCACCTGGGCGGAAACTGTGGCTTGGACCCAGCCACTAGCGGCTCCCTTCATTTGCTCCAGTATGAAACAAAAAGTTAAATGTATGTTATTTATGCCTGTGTTATTAGAGGGTGATATGGAGAACAGAGCAAAGCATTAAGCCCTGGACATTCTAATATTTAGGGACTGTGAGAAAAAAAGAGAAAAATCTATCAAGGAGACCGAGGAAAGCACTCAGGCAATGGGAGAAAACCAGGAGAGCGTGGTGTACTGATAGCCGATTGCAGACGGTGTCTCCGGAGGGCTGGCGTGAACAGATGGTGTTAGCGGTTAAGTGAGACGAAGAATGAGAACAGAACGCTGAGTTAGCAAGGTGCAGAGGGGTGGTAGTCCAGCAAGTGCATTCTCAGTGACATGAGGGGGACAGTGAGGGTGGGAAGGAGACCGTCATAAAGAGGAGCAGAAAAGACACCTGAAAAAGAATAAAGAAAAGTAGAACAACAAAAGAAATGAAACACAGGTGTTCTTTACAGAGCAATCCCATTCATTTCTACCACCAAAGGTCTTACAACACCTCCTTTGTACTCCTAATTTGTTCCATTCAGATAGCTGATAATCACCTTTTTCATACACCATTGATCCTCATTATTTGTGGATTTCAAATTTTCAAATTCACCTACTCACTGAAATACACTTGGAACCTTGAAACCAATACCCGTGGCGCCTGTGTGGGCACTCCCAGACACACCAGAGCGGTGAGAAATGGGGTCGCCCGGTGTGCACACTCCCAGCCGGGGAGAACACTCTGCCTCTTGCTCAGTTTGATACTGCACAAGCAAGTGTCCTTTCACGGTCCACGTGTATTTAGTACCCTTTCACACATTTTTGTCTCTTTGTTAGTGTGTGGCTAAAGTGACCCCCACCCACACGGAGCGCTGAAGTGCTGCCCCGTGCTCCTGGCAGAAGGCAGGCCGGGCGTGCCTCACGGAGGAGGCAGGCGTGTCAGACAGGCTTCATCCAGGCGCACGTCCACGAGTTCGAGGTTCGTTAGGCAACAATGTATATCACATAAAATGTACTGAAACAGAAACATACGTAAAACAAGGTCAGACGGTGACTGGCTGATGAAAGTGTTGTGACCGGATACTCACGACCCTAAGCCTGTCTTTCCCTAGGAGCGGTTATCCAGCATTCGCTAAGGCAGTTTTCAGAGAGACCTTACAGAACGTAACTGCGGCAAATTAATGAGAGTTGACTGTATAAAGTTTTTCTTTAAAAGAAAGTTCAGTGTAGTACAAAAAGCACTAGACCAAGAATTTGGAGACCTTGGTTCCAGTTATAATTCTTCTAATAACGAGTCGTACGTGGCTTCCGCCAGTGCCCTGGCTTCCCCCGGGTTCTTCGCCTATGAACGCAGCAACACGGGGGGGCCTCCTAAGGCCCCTGGGGCTCTGGCATTCCATGACCTGGAGTCGTCCGTGAGGGAAATTCAATAATAGTCCCTTCCCATGAAAGTCTTCTCTGGGTGAGGGAGGGAATGATGGTCTTACAGTAAGTAAGCACCATGTTACACCGAGTGCCGCACAGATAAAAGAAAATGCACGGATCTTTTAAAAATCTGGGAAGTTTTCCCAGGAAAAGAGTTGCTTACGGCTTTGGAAGTCATATCCAAATAACCCCCACAGGTTAACAGTACAGGCCACATTAAGAAACATATTACTAAGGGTTTTCAAACGAAAGCTGCCCCCGTAGGTTTAAACGGGGTGCAGCCTTCTAGGACAGCTTTGAATACAGAGTGCCCAAATGCAGCCGGACTGTGAGCTATGGGCACGTTACTAAACACACGAGGAACACAGAGTATGCTCAGGTGGCAACCTGAATTCACACTCAGGGTTTTTAATATCAGAAACAAGAAAGTCATTTGCAGCTCTTTGCTAAAGGCTGAGACTCTGCTAATGTGTGAAGAATACAGGCTCATATGTGTAATGACATCATATGGGGGTTGTGAGGGGGCAGGAAAGGGATTGGAAAATGAAATGAATTCTCTGCATAATTTGGCTTATTTTTTATTAGAAAAACATTTTCATTAATGGTAACTTAAAAATCAGGAATAGAATTTTTTTAAAATCGTTTTCTCCTGAGGATTCTTTGGAGTTTCATATAGCCCCTTTTAAAAATTAAATGTATTGGGATGACAATGATTAGTAAAATTACGTCGGTTCCAGGTGTACAATTCTATAGTGTAGTGTCTGTGTGTGGCTGCGTGCTCGCCCCCCAGACAGCTCGCCCCCCACCACCATGTATTGCGTCCCCCTCCCCCACACAGGCTTTGCTGCTAGGCTGTTGGGCTCTGCCTCCCGTCACGGTCCTTGCTTGTACAGGAACGTGCCACCTTGCAATACTGAGACTGAGGTTTACCTCGCTGAGAACAGCGCTCGTACAGTAGGAGGAAGCTGGTCAGAAGCCTAGCAGGAAATCGATACCAAAACCCAAATTGGGATAATCCTGGCCGGAAGTGTTTTGAAAGGGACTTAAACAAAAAGTGTGGGGAAGCCACCAGGGATCGTGCAGTCCACGAGGACCAGTCCCAGGGGAGCTGTTCCCGGCCCTGTCCAGAGGGACCAGAGCAGGGACGGGTGTCCAGATCCTGGGTGCCCAGACCCTAGAATCAGAGTCATGATGAGAAGGGCACCATGAGAGGAGCACTGGCACTGGGTCAGTCATCTGGCAGCCCCAGGTCAGTCTACAGGACGGGAACTAATGGAATGACCACCTCAAGGACACCTGCCTCCTGCCTTCTGACGTCTTCTGCCCGAAGCTGGCCAGTACGGCCCTGACGCTGGAGGCCGGACAGGAGGAGCCACAGAAATTCCAGGCCGAATCAGCAGACGGCATCCGAGGCAGGGGTACTCTGAGTCTACATTTTGCTTCAAAAAGAAAGAAAGGAAGGAAGGAAGGAATGGAGGGAGGGAGGGAGGAAGAAACTGACCAAGAGTGAAAATCAATATCCAAACCAAAGTTAAAAATCATCATCATTGAAAGAACTTCAGGGATGCAAGAATAAATCTGAAATTTTATTTTAAAAGACTTAATGTTCAAAAATTTTATTAGCCAAATTTTAATAGGAAAAGATAAACAATTTTTTAGACCTGTCAGCTATAAACTTGCTCCTGCTGTCACCACACCATTTGGGACATTAAATCGACATTCATTCCAACTGGCACTTTAAATAATACCACTAATCGTTCACACACACACAAAAATACAGTTCAAAAGACTTTTTGAGCAGCATGTTTTCTAGAAGAACATTAGACCTAGAATGTTATCCTTTATCGTCAATAACTTAAAAAAGGTTAGTTATTTCAGTAACTTTTTAAAAATGTATAGTCTCTACATTAGATGCCCAAGGCTGCCATGATGAAGCACCACAGACTGGGTGGATTGAAACAACACAGATTTATTGCCTCACGGTTCTGGGGGCTAGGAGTCTACAGTCAGGTGTTGGTGGCAGTGCTCTCTCTGGGTCTCTGGGTAGCTTCCTTCCTTGCCTCTTCCTACCTCCTGGAGGTGGTTGTCGGTCCTTGGCACTCCAATCTCTGCCTCTGTTGTCACATGGAGTTCTCTCCTCCTGTGTCACTGTTTTCACATCGTCTTCTTACAGGGACACGCATCACATTGGATGGACTAAGGGTACACCCCACTGTTGTATGACATCCTCTTTCCTAAGTACCTCTGTGACACTGTGGTTTCCAAATAAGGTCACATCTTCTTGGGAGACACAATTCAACTCATAAGCATGTCCACAGACTCAAAATAACACGGAGCTGCTTCTTGAAGCATTCTTTAATGTCGTTTTGCTGTATAGTGAGAACAAATGTGTTCCAGGTTTCTCCTTTTTTTTCACATTTGTTTTTATTAGGTCTGGATGCTGAAGTTAAATTATCATAGGCAGTATTTTACTTGCTTTGGAGATGTTTCTTCATGTAAGAATTTAAGTTTATATAATACATAGGTAATACTAATTCCATATCTACAGAAATGTTTTTAATTCTTTTATTTATGCTTATGAGTTAAAAATGTAATTCTAGAAAACAATAATGATATCCATATGCAAAATAATACCCTGGAATATGATAATCAGTTTATTTTTCATATAAAAATGTTATACATAAATTTCTTGTGTTTTATAACTGTGACATAAAATTGCTTGTACCATAATATGTTAAAAAAATAAATGCTAAAATTCCTTTATAATACAAAAAAACAAGTACTGAAATATAAACAAAATACAAATTTGAATTAAAAAATTAAAATGAAAGATTTTTTCCCTGAAAGTACGGGTCAGAAACGTGGGTGTGCGTTATACATGGGAGCACGTTACACATGGCAAAACACGGTAAGTAGTTTGAATGTCGTGGCAGGCAGCTTCTGTGTAGTGACACTGAAAGGATCAGGAAAGATCCCCTCTTTTCACAACACGCCCACTATTGATTCCCAAATCTCACTGCTGGAGCAACAGCCTTGTGAACTGAGCAATCAAAAGGCAAGTCCTACAGGCCTATTAACCATCCACAGCTAAGTGTAAATTGAATTCTCCTTCTTTCTAAGTGGACAATTCCAAGTTGACAGTGGGAAGCAGCTCCCTGGTGAAGGAAGCTTGGCTGAGGGTCATGGGGCAGCCTGGGTGGCACAGGGATGCTGCAAAGCTGTGGAGGATGCGACCATCAGAGAACGGAAAGGGCCACAGATACAGGGATGGCCAGGCTCTGTTTGTACAGGGACAGCGGAAACTAAGACGCCTGAGTCCCGCTGAAGCTGCCACACCAGCCCTAGATGGCTGCCTTCAACCTTTCTTGAATCTACGTGAGAAATACTTTTCCACCTTGTTTGATTCATCGTTCTGTGATGTTGTACCCTATCTGCTGTCAACCCTACTCCTATGTGATCCACGAGCAGTTACCTCATCCCAGCAACCTCATGAGGTTTGTTCATAGTGTCATTATCTTTACCGACAGGGAAACTGGGGCACAGAGATGCTATTTGTCCAAAGTAACATGGCTGGTAAGAGGGATTGCAAACCACGTAAGGATAATGGAAAAGAGGAGAGAAGGGCGGCAACACGGCCCTCAGATAAGGGCACAGGAAGAGCCCCCAAACCAGCAGATTACTCCTCACCCCAAACATGTCCGGTGTACTTCACATTTTATCCATGGGAATATTAGTCTTGAGTTATCTGAAGTCTTTAAAACTTCTACCACGTATATAACGGGATCCTGAACTCTGTAGCTGCTACTAAAGCGAGCACGTGCGCGCGCGCGTGCACACACACACATGCACACACGCGCGTGCACACACACGCACACACACGTGCGCACACACGCACACGCTCGCACACACACGCACACACACGTGCGCACACACGCACACGCTCGCACACACACGCACACACACGTGCGCACACACGCACACGCTCGCACACACACGCGCGCACACACACGCGCACACGCATGCACACATGCGTGCACACACACACACACACGCACACACATGCACGCCCCAGATTTCAGACACCCAGCAGCTTTAGGATATTCTGGACAACTGACAGTTCCCTTTTAATTCAAGATTGAGTAGCAAGTGCTCTCTGTTTTTACCCTTCTTTCAAACATTTATCAATTAATTTTCCTGCTTTACTAAGTATAATAAAGACAGGGGAAGTTTTATTTGACAAATGATGTTCTAGAACTGGCTCCATGCCATTGCACCAGATTGAAACAGTCAACCTTGGGACTCAAAGGCCCAGGTTGTAGGTCCATCGCAGCCGCTGATGAGCTCACAATTTTAGACTTTACAAATGACATCCATCTCCCTACTTCCTCATTATTAAGAAAGATGGTGACCACTTGGTAAGTTATAATGTCTAACTACTAGGCAATACACCTGAAACTAATATACTATCGAATGTCAACTGTAATTAAAAAATAAAAAATGATGATTGAACTAGATTATATATTTTTTCAAGTTAACGAACAATTTAATTGAAGTGTAACATACAGAGAAGTACACAAATCATAAATGCACAACTCAGGGAATTATCACAAACTCATTTGTGTAAGCCCCCCTGATCAAGGAAGAGACTAGACACCTCCTTATACCCCATCACTAGGCCGTATTTTCCAAAGCCTTTTCTACTTCTAATTATCCATGATTCTGAATATGATCATATATATAAATGAAGAAAACATGGAGGGTGTGTTGTTTTTGTAACTCCCTCTGATGAATTAACTCCATTACTCTGCCCCCAGCCTTCCTAAAACAATCGAGTAAAAACACCTCAGACTGATGGTGGCTGCTCATCATTTAGGGCTTCACTGTAATACGATTTACCGTGAGACCTGAGAAGATTGGTGGGGTTAAAGTTACAGCCCCAATAATTTGCCTTTACCGATTTAACTTGAAATAACAGCCTGAACAGACAAACAAAATAAGCAATTTCCTGGATAATTCTGGTAAGTGTAAGTATGGAATCCTGTCCAAAAAAAAGTAACCAGTTGGTGGCATGATTCTAAAGAGTCAGAGAAGGGAATGGCTTGGGTTCCTCTGACCCTAATTAAGGGCTTGGCACGGTTCTGACTCCCGTGGTTTGCCACCTCTGAGCGGTTCTGCTCCTTCTCTTGCACGGTGAGGTGTCAGAGTGACAAATCTCCTTCTTGGGGAACTTTGCCAGCAATCCAGAAACAAGCAAAAAGGAAAAAAAAAAAAAAACCCAAAAAACAAAAGCTTCTCAGGAGCCCAAAGCGCTACAGAGAATATGAACTTAGCTGTGTTCTCAATGCATTCTCATTAATTCCTTTGGGGACGCCATTTGTCTAGGGGCCGTGGGACACACGGAGGCTTGGAGGCTACGGAAGGTACGGCTATTTCAGTCACCAAAGAAATGACAGTCAGCCTGTATCACTGATAGTTCAGTGAATATACAGAGAAGATAAACGATCCTTTTAAAGGACACAGGTCTGACACATGAATATATACGTCTAGGATCAAGCCTGCCCTCGAAGTCCATTCAGGACTGAGGTCTGGTCCGCTAATGGGATGGAATTGTGGCATCAGTGAAGATGACGGAGCCAAATGGCAGAGTTCAATGACCAACCTACCTGAGAGAATTTATTTCAGAGAGTGATAGTTAAAAGGTGAAGAAAAAGAAGTTAGGGACAATGTAATTAAATAGACAACGGGGACCCTCACATTTCACCCATCATTAACATAAAAATAGTGGCCCCCCCCCCCAGATGTTTTTAGTTTGCTGAACCAATTACGATGGCACAAGCTGAGGGCGTCACAATGATAACAAGCTAATAAGTTCTTCATCAGAAAAGAACCCTGAAAAGTCATCTATTCCAGCTCCTTGTTATTAAATAAGACCACTGTCATGTCTTCTTAGAGAGGAGAAACGATTTGGCTCTAAGAGCCTCCAGGAGGGGGGATCCGTCATCTTCCCAGATCTAACCTCCTGCTAAATCAGCTTAACTCGTTCACAGGCCCCTGCCTCCTCGTGGAGGGGGAGCAGAGATGGTCCTACAGGAAGAAGATCATTGAATTCGCTCTGAGCCTCACTTTACCCTCTCCCCCAGCCCTTATTTTCTACTCTTCTCATCTCCGATAGCCTCCTTGAATGCCTCGTCTGCGTCCCCCACATTTCACCCTAACCGTGAGGTGCAAGTGTGCGCCGTCCAGGAAACCCCAGGACATCCCTCCAGGCCGCCTCAAGTGCTTCTCACTCCTCATCTCTTAAACACAAAGTTCAAAAGACAAAGGAATGTGGAAACTCCTTGGTTTGGTCAATTCCACAAATATTTATGGAGTACTCACATGTGCTGGGTTCTTGGAAAGAGAGGCACAGATATTTGTAATAAACAAAACGCAGAAGCGACCCCGACGCCCAGCGGTCATCGGACCTCTGGCACGTCCATTCCGGAACGCGAGGAGGCAGGCACCGTGAGGTGAGTCTGTGGGGACACACGAGACCACGTCTCCGAGGCAGATTGCTGAAGGAAAAGGACACATGGCCGAACAAACGAAATAATAACTAGCACCTACACAAAGTAAAGCTCTTTCAACAGCCATATGTGTGAATACATTTTTAAAAAGTCTCAAAAAATGCACCCCAGACAACCAAGCACATGATCATGGCTACCTAAAATACTGAGATTGGGAGAAGTGATGGAGGGAAAATTAACTTTCTCCATGTTTCTTGGCCTTTCCATATAGCCAAGGACATTTAGGTTACTCAGGAATCAATAACTTTTTTATTTAAAAGACCAGTAAGGGGCAGTCCCTACTACATAGTGGGGTTGGAGGGACAGGGCAGAGGGCAGTTCCCTCTGACCCACAAAGCTGTGCTGGGGCAGCAGCATCTCTGTCAGGAAGAGTTGTTACAGGGAAGGCCAGACAGAGCACACACCCCAGCTAACCCTTCTCAGGGAAGATGGTGTTTGACATCAGCTTGGAAAGACAGGGGGGATGCAAGTGTCCGGCTGCTGGAGCTGGGGGCCGCCTCCGCACAGAGGACAGCAGGAGAAGAGGCCACCCGGCAGGAAGGAGGGGGATGGGCCGTGCCGCACTGGACAGACACTCGGGGGCCTTAGGGGGTGCTGAGCAAGGGATCGATCTCACCAGCGAGGCACCAAGGAACGCTAATTTGGCCCCAGTGTCAAGAAGGGTCACCTAGGCTGGAGAGACAGTGGGAATGGTTTGAGCAGACCTGCACAGGAGGGTGAGAGGAGCCTGAGAGGTAAACATCATGGGGTCTAGCTAAAGGAATGGCAGCATTTAAGACGGTGCCAGGCAGGAAGCCCAAAAGAGCATCACTGAAAATTTACGTGTGAAATACTTAGAAATACCAGGGCTGTCTGGAAAAAACTCCAGCCATAAATGCCTCTGTTTTTCACATTACACGGCTGGATACTTTCCTAACAGCCCTCGTGTGTCTCGTAAATGGAGCTACTATATCCAGGAAAGTAGAGAGAGAGATGGCAGTTCAGAACCACACAGGGGACATGGAGAAAGGAACCTTCATTGTCAGGTGCCAAGAACATCCTAGGACAATCACAACAGTTTACTGCTTCTACCTGCTCGGTCTGCACAGCCGCTCAGAGCGCGCTCCACGGACAGGTCTACGAGCTGTTCGTTACCCCCATGTCACGAGGTAGGAGGTGGTGCTAAGAGAAATCATTTAGAAACTTTTATTCCAATTTAGTTAACAGTAATTTTATGTTTACTGGGTCTAATAATTCTCGAAATTGCATCTTTATTTTTGTGTGTCTTTGTTATTGCATTTTTCCTAGCAATTCATTTTTATTAAATTTTATAAAAGTTTCAACCCATAATAGATTGAAGAGAGAAAAACTGTTTTTCGCCAAAAACAGTTGGAGAAGTGCCATTGTAGAAATGCTTCGCACTTAAAGATTTTAAAGTACTGCTTTATTTATTTCATTTTATCCTGAAAAGTATCTTCAAATAAGTAGTGCAAGCCTAGTTGCCCCGATTTTACACAAGGGAAGAATTTATAAAACCTAGGGAGGTTTTATAAATTATCCCCAAATCGCACAAAAGTGCAGAGCATGGTGAAGGGAGAGAGAATCAGGTCTGGGAAGCTGGGTTTCTGACTCTGAGCCAAAGAATCTCTGGTCGCTCACATGGGTGCTGCTGCAACTGCTTTGCAGGAAGCCGTGAGCCATTCTGCTTTATAAAACATGCAACACACACTGGGAGTTCTAGAGGCAAATTTAAAGACCATTAGAAAGAAGCCAAAAGCTTCCAGCATCTTATTTTCTTTAACTCCAGGATTTCAAATGAATCTCAAATGATGTCAGGTAGGCTGCCATCCGCCAGTATTTTTAATCAATTACTAATGCCTATAGAGTGGGTGGAATATTTGGAGATTATTATACTCCCATGAATTTCCCATTTTCAGAAAATCTTTTAGAGCTGACACTTATTTTTAAAGTTATGTTATTTTTAAATCAAATTATTTTTCTTATTTTTACTCTGGGCCCAATAAATTTGGATGGCACACTATCATCAAAAGCTGTGAACATGTTAGTATTTCAAATAGCACCAGAATGATCGGTTCCTAAGAATATAGAATTATAAAGTTCAAATTTTGTTTATTCTAAGAAACTGTGACAGAAGGACAGTTTGCTGGAGGATTCACCAAGCTCCTAGACAACGAAAGAACTTCAGCAAACATTCTGATGAGTTAAGTGTAAATGAACCAGGAACATGTAGATTACATTTCTTCTTAAACATACAGTTTTTAAAAATTATGGGGAAAGTGCTTGGCAAAATGTGCTAAAGGGATTTGCCAAACCCCAAATATTTGACAGACAGTTGGAGAAATGAGGCCAAGATTTAAAAAAAAAAAAAAAAATCTGCTCCCTCATTCATTCCCTCCAGGTACTAACCAGAGGTGTCAAACTTCCATCAAGGTTACAGGAGACTAGAATGTTCTTAAGCTCCATTAATAGTCTAACAAATAAAACCACTAACTTTTGAAAAACTGATTATTTCTCAGGGAAATCAATCCTAAATATGATGAGATTTAGTGACTAACAACACAGAAATTCAAGAAAGGCTCGATTCTTAAAGGGCATTTGGCTCTAGGGCTGAAAAACATAATCCTAACTTTGACGATTCCGTTGGTCAGATGGTGGCCAGGGTGTGGAGGAAAACTTCCTTCGTGCTCTGCTTGCGTGCAAGTGCACCAACATTAGCCACACAGACTAAGGCCCAGCTTTACAAGAGGCATTGTACGTAGAAGTATCTTACAGAGTAAGCAGCTGGCTTGACTTACCCAACAGTGACTACTACTCTGCCTTTCTTACACGTGTAACAAATGGAAGTTTGCAGCTTAGATTAGCATGGGACCCTATTCCTTGCTTCTTTGCTTTTCCTCTAGACAGATCTTCAGTGGTGGGCAGGAAACATGGGCATCTGCCCCGCAGGTAAAAGCTTCTTTGAAAGAAATGGGCAAAGAAAACAAGACTCATAGGCAGAACAGTTCTTGTCTTTTCACGTTTGGCATTGAAAGCGTACGTAGTCCAGATCCCACATTTGTATGTTCTTCTCCCACTAAAACTGCAGCTCTTTGAAGGCGGTGTTCTTGTCTGCCACTTCGCCCCTCATTGTAACTCCTAGCACAGCTCCAGGCGGAAAGAAGGCCCTCAATAAATACCTGTTGAATATTTATGAATAAATAAAGCAGACCCAGAATATCTGGCATCTCGTTTTCTCTCAAACAGAAACTCACCCATGACAGTGGACAAGTCTATCATTTGATTATGGACACTACCTTCTAATAGGCTTACTTTTCACATCTCTGAATTCATTCTGAACGTTCTATTTCCTGCCCAGCAAATTCGTTAGCTATTGGGGAGTGAGTGGGACACAGGGCATTTTCATGGTTCCTCCAGCTCCAGTGTTAAGTGCCTTTTAAAAAGTGTTTTCTGGTAAGTAAAGCTTCCCAAGCCCCCAGGCAGTTAAGCATTCATCGTCATCCGTAAATATTTAACTGTGATTAAGAGATACAGAGATACCTGCAGGTAAGTGAAATCACCCCACAGATCTTTACGACGCAAAGAAACTATCCTTGGGACTCTTAAAAACATTCCTCAGGTTTTCAATCTTCTGCCTTTCAACACTTCCGTGAGCCTCCCTGGATCATTTATGTGCCTTAGTCAATCTTAAACAAATACTGGTTTGCCCTCTGGCCTCCAACGTGTTCTTCTAGAACTGTGGGGATGTCTGACTTGCTCAATCGCTTCGGAACTCACAAAGGTGAGCTCTAACCTTGACTTTCCGGATAGAAGAAAACCTCAAGTATTATCAGCAATATTCTCCCTTAGGATAGATTAAAGTATGCTTTCTGTCCTTTATTTTGACTTTACCTCTGTATTGAGGATTCAAAAGGTATTTTACTACATTTAGCTGCCTTCACATAGGAATAACGACATTTCAATTAGAGACGTGTCAAATGCCCTTTGCACAGAGTCAAGCCTAGTGATGTTGAGTTTTACAGGAAGAACCTGACTAGTGTCATTCAGCATCACAGTAGTGGCATCACTTCAATGGGAGGCTGTGTCCACACAGTCCCCAAAGACTCAAATGCCCATTTACTCAGTTCAGACAACCCACCAACCTAGTCTAACAATCAGTGAAACTGGTTCTTTGACCAATTTGAACGGCTGTTTAATTGCACTGATTAATTCAGTTCAAAGCAGTCACAGAGGGGGCCGGGTCACGCTGCTTACACTGCCCGTGTCGGTCTGAACACTGACCGCAGCAGACACGAAGTAATAGAGGCCTGTCTGGCAGGAGCGAATTGGCTGCCGGATTGCTGAGTCATTGTGGAATAAACCCCCAAAATGATTCGCTCACTCTCCACACTCTCCACTCTCCCCAAAAGCGGGGATACGGCAGGGCACGGTCCTCAAGCAGTGCTATGTGTAGCTCCTGGGGTACGTGCTGGGCATTCAGGGATACAGGAAAAATCATTAATAATGGCAAATAAATAAATAAAGTTAAAAAATGTAAAACGTTAGTTATGGAACAATACATGTGAAATTTGAATCACCGTTAATGCCAATACTTCCAAATTAGATCACACTAGCAAAGGACGATGGGTGAGGGCGTGGCTGTGAGCCCTCCCCCAAACCCCTCCTCTACCGATCATTACGCAGCTGCAGAACAATCCATTTGCCATGTTTCTAGAACTTCCCCAAACAGAACTTCATCCCTAGTCAGACTATTTGATCAGATTAGTTACTGACTGAGTAAAAGTAAGTGCATTATCTTTAATCATGATTCTTTTCAAGTAGTTTTATTTAATGTTTAAATACCTGATCATCATGATCAATATTTAACTGTTACGAATATCGTAAAATTAAATCTGTGGTTCGTAATTCAGTGTAGTAATTTTTCTCTTCTAACTCATTACCTCATTTCCACTATTTTACATTCAGATAAGCACTGAACAAAAGTTTCAGTATTTAAAATAGCTGTTTTTAAAACAAGGGGTCCAATTTATAGAAATGTGTTTAAAAGGGGTGCACAAGTGGAGAAAGTTGGGAAGCAGTGTAGTAGGGTGTGAACTCTGGGAAGAAGACCGTCCGGGATGAAATCGCAGCTTTCTCACTTACGTTCTTGGTGATCGGGAGTAAATTCCCTAACTGCTCTCTGCCTCTAATCCACAACTTGGACATCATACTATCTATCTTAAAGGGTTGAGGTATTTGGTGGATTAATGGGTTAACACATATAAAGCACTTAGTAAACAGTCAATAAGTGCTTCCCATTGTTTTTGTTATTGTCTAACAGAAAGAACTTCAGACAGAAGACTTCATAGTGTGATGAGAATTTCCCAGTGCCTCTTCTGCTTTTAAATTTGAAATAATACATCTCCCAGCAAAGACATTTTCATTCGTCAATAAAGCCTTTATTTTTACATCATTCTCCAGATACTTGTACCTTATACTAGATCAGGGGTACCCAACCTTTTGGCTTCCCTGGGCCACACTGGAAGAAGAATTATCTTGGACCTCACATAAAATACACTAACACTAATGATAGCTGATGAACTAGGAAAAAAATAGGTCCGTGTATACTTTTTGTAATGTTTTAAGGAAGTTTACAGATTTATGTTGGCCTGCATTCAAAGGAGTCCTGGGCCCACAGGCCACAGATTGGACAAGCCTGTACTAGATATAGTACCAACAAAAATGTTATCTGAAATTATCCTCTTTGAAAACTTTTATATTGGCTCCAGCATAATCAGAGCTCTTCTTGTGTTGACTAAAATGTATCACCTTTCAGGGAGGTGAAATAGGTAGAAAAAATAAACTTCGTGTGGAAGGCATGGGGCCACTGTGTCTCCCAGGCACAGAGAGGGCTTCACAAGTGTGCAAAGTAGTTTGATCACACTTAGAAGGCCCCACGTTTGATTTAATGCTCTGCTGTCATCATCTTGAAATTCTTAATAACTTTTGAACAAAGGACCCTGAAAACTGTTCAGCTGGTCCAGCCTGGGTGTGATTTATTACTGGTAGCTAGATCGTAGAGTGATACACATTCCACAAGTCACAGCCTTTCTGTTAGAACATTTTAATAAAATATTGATTAGCTCAGCTGGCATGATACTCACAGCTGAAACACAAGTTTTCCGATGGTCACTGTCCATGAAGGAGCCGCCTGAGAAGACTACAATTGTCTCACAATGCAGACTCAAAAAATGGTGCCTGACCTTCTCCATGAAGCACTTCACTGGGTTCTCATAGGTCAGGGAGATGTTGATGAAAAGAGTGATTTAAGTCATTTCCCTCCTCTGCTCGTTACTCAAAAACATTCTCTGAATAATCTAAAGACCCTAAAAGTATCTGGATACCCAACACTGGTATAAAGATTTGGATCCTTGGGCCCTCCATCTCAGCCTTCTTTAATTTGCATCTCGTTCTTAAGCTCTTGACATGGTCTCTGCATTGTTTTTCTACAGCATAAGATAAAAACCACTGCTTTAATTGTTTGATTTTTACTGTGTGATTAGTCTAGGCATGATAGAGAGAAAAGCACGTAAAGCATTATTTTATTTGAAAGCCAGAAGCACATAATGTTTATTAATAAAGAGCCTGGTTTACATAGATTTTATTATTATTGAGCATAAAATGGTTTATATTACAAGCAAGGGTGAAATTACTAACTAATTAGCCTGTGAAGATCATGTTTAATGGAATATATAAATCTAGGGTGTTGCTTTTTTTTTTTGCAAACCTTAAGGGTCTTACTCATTAAACATGTACATATGCAGTCTTTATGCTGAAACAGGGGATTGTGATATGCAATTCAAGGTCAAATGACTCATTTTGTGTTTCTCAAAGTCCACAATCCAGGGCTTTAAACTCAACTCTTAGGGAAGTCTGTTTCAATACACAGCTGCCTTGGTGTGGAAACTCAATTCAACTATAAATGATGATAATTGAGAGAAGCAAAAGTGAAGAATTTAAGGGCTAAATTCTCTCTCACCCTTTGGCTACTATAGCTTAAGACCCACTTAACTCTTTCAAAGAAACTTTGTTTCTATTAACTTAGAGGATTGCACAATCTTTGTAAACACACCATTCTCATATATTTCTGTTAAATTTTGTAATAGCACCATAAAATGTGTCAGGCATTGCCATAACTGTCAGTCACAGGAAGCACTGAATGGGAAAATTACTAGAAACCATGTCTTCGAAGAAAAAAAAAATCAAAGTTCTTCAAGAACTGGGAAAAAATAATTCTAAATGTTTCCTTAAAATGTGTGTTTCTCATTTTAATGAAAGTAAAGACTGGGTGTTTAAAGTAAGATTCCAGAGCTGGAAGCAGTGCGGCTACTTTAATCCTCTGACCTCACCCACGTTCTCGAATGCTGGTTCCTCACTGGCAAGCAGACAGACTTCCCCCTCTTCACGTACCCACTACCACTTTGCAGCGGGTGGATCAGCAGGGGGCTAACGTGGCCTCCGGGATGTGCATAAATACACGCATGCTTGCCACTGTTAACTTTCAGAAGAACTTTCATGGGTAAACTTAAAGAGTATATTGAGTTTATTGTATATTACATAGTTAGAAGTTGGCTTGTAACGCATCCTGAATATAGTCCTTTCGTTCAAAAACCAAGTCACCACAGGTGAACAACTCCCTTCTGTTCTGGGACGCTCGAATATGCTTATTTGAAAAAACAAAGAGGCCGCAGCTGAGGGGTTGAACTGGCTGAATAGTACAAGTTGTTTCATCGGTCTCTTGCTTGTTTGAACAGCGTCAGGACTACAATGAGCAAAATCAACCCAAAACAAACCCCCGGCTTAGCTGCTATGCTAATACTAGAGTGATTTTCAGTTACTCTGTGACCATCCCCCAAACCCCAAATGATGAAAACATTATTCACAATGACGATAACGCCGCATGCTGCTATAAAGCCTCTGATGATCTGTGTTATGGAGTGCTTTTGTTTTAATGTCGGAACTCAGAGCAAATCATAGATTTTTGTTCAGGAAATTTGTGTTCAGGAAGAACCTCGAACGTTTGCTCTGGAAGGCCTGGGGTTCCGGGACACGGGTGATTGCGGTGGCCCACGTCATTCAAAGATGAACACTGCCCCCTGCTGGGGAGAGGCCGCATCAGCCCCTGAAGAACTACGTTCGAGAGTGAGAAACCATCACTATAAAACCGGGAAATGAATTTTGATTTTCACATTTCTTTGGTTTTTAGCTTGACAACTAAGTTCAGAATAATTATATCTTCAAAGAATCATTATTACATTTCAAGACAATTTGGTTTATTTTATCATTGTAATTCAGTCTGTTATTAGGAACTATCAATTCCTGGCAAGAGATCCACCTACATGAAAAGGTAAGAGAAACAAAGGCAGCCACTGAGGTTACTAGGGGCTTTCGAGGTGGAACAGGGCATGGAAAAGACAACACTCTGCAAAAGGTTTTGATAGTTTATAATGTGACTGTAGCCAATTACAGCAGCAAAAGCTACAGAGAATTTAAGCTGAACTAAACGCTCAGAGAGCTTACAATAGCATCTGATGCCTTATTTTTCTGCCTATACCTTTTTCCCTAAACTGAGCTCCAGGACAGCTACCAGGAAGAGAAAGTGGGGCCCAGGGCTGGGGACCTAGCCCTAGGGACATGTCGTTACAAGGACACTCCATGGTGAGCCCTCAGCCCAACTCCCCCTTCTGCCTCCTTGGGCAAACCATGGTTAAATTTAACTCCAAGAGCACTGCTGCTGGAGAGACAGTCTTGAAAACAAAGAACTGTTGGCTCCCTTTGCCACTTCCCTTTGCATTTCATGGGAACTCCCCAAGCCCTCTGCTGATGAAAATTTGTGGGCTGGTTGCTGGGTTGAGCCTGGACAGCACAGCTCAGATTCAGCTGACAAGGAGCTGACAGTCCTAAGGGAGCGCTAACAAGTAACTCCTGATTTTAAAAGTCTGATTGGCTGCATCTAACCACCGCTCCCCTCATGCTGCAAGAAGACAGGGCCAAGACCTACTTTCATTGAATGGTTTAGCAAACATTATTGAGTGCCCACTGTGTGCCAACTTTCTACCATTTAACAACTTTCCATTTAAATAATCATTTCTAGTTCACAAAGTACTTTAACACCATCCAATCCCCGTGGCAGGAATTACCCACTTTACAAGTTAGGAAATTTGGAATTAAAAATATAAAATCTCTAGCTCATGGTCACGCAGTTAGTAGGCGGGGCAGACTCTGTGCTCATCTTACCTAATACGGAAATCCAAGAGTTGACACAGAGCTCTGCTTCCCAAAGCCACTCTGTCAACCTGTGTAAATAGATACAGTGTGTGCTACACTGGATCACAAAGAATTCTATTGGACACACCTGATTCACTGATGAATTCCCTACAGGAGGTAGTGCTGGCCTTCAAAGCACCACCATGCTTTGTAAATAAGAACTAATTCAGATTTTTTTTAAATGAGCAAGCTCTTTAGATTAGGTGACATTTTTAATTGCCCAATTTCAGAATAATTACTGTACTTACAGAGCAAATATTATATTCCTTCAAAACACGTTCCCCATATAGATACTAACTGTAAACAAAATATGATCATATGTCATTCCCCTCTTTAAAATTCTTCATTGTTCCCTGGAAGTGGATATTAATAGGTGCTCAATATAGAAAGTATTCTAAAATCAAATTAGTTTAGCAAAAGCTCCACTTTATATCCCCCTCTTGGTTTATCAATAGCTCTAAAAAATCTACAGTAAGAAAAACTATTTAATTCTATTGTACCAAACATTTCTCAAATGTATTGAGCTACAGAGTTTTATTAATGGAATGCCTATTAACATAACAAAAAATCTCGGGACACATTTAGGGAATATTGGCTTTCATGTTAAACCTAGACTCTTTAACTTGGACTAAAAATAGTTCATAAACCAATACTTGCCCACCATCCTCAGCTTCATTTCCTATCATTCTCTTCCATGCATCCTACAATAGGCCCAACTGTTTTCCATTTCCTGGATTTTTCTTGGTCTCGTGTGTTTGCAAGTCTTTAAATACATACTGGTCCTTCTGCCCAGAGCATCCCCAGACCTCTTAATTCATCTGGCCACCTTCTAACTATTCTTTCAAGCCTCATGTCATCTCTTCCTCCTCTGTGAAGACCCCTCCTCCCCTAACTTCCCTCAGAGAACATTTAGACACCATTCCCTCTATATCTGGGCCCTGTGGATACCTCCCCCCATTTACCACATCATTGTTTATTCCACCACCACTCCCCCCGCCCCGGGTCCCCATTAGCTCTTTCAGAAACCCAAAGTATCCCCAATGCCCAGGACTAACTGTAATTCCTGGAGCATTCACAGATCAATGACTGGGGAATTTGTTCTGAGATTACCTTCTTAATGTCCTTCTTTATTCAAGGTAGTCCTACACAAAGTAATTTCATCTCTTCTTTAAGATCTCAATGATATTAATGATGATAATAACAGCTAGTATTTATTGAGTGCTTACTAAGTGCCAGGCTCCACACTAATTATCTTTCATGCACAAGCTTGTTCAGTTATTGCAACTATATAATATGAATATGTCTGTCTCTTTTACAGATAAGGAAATCAAGGCACATGTGAGTAGTTTGCTCAAGTTCACACAACAGATGGATACAGAGCTAGGATTTATACCCAAAGATTCGCTTAGCTCCTATATTATAAAATGTTTATGTGTCTATTCAAACATGGAAATAGTTCATTACAATAGAAATAGAGAAACAAGGTCTGAGTTGTCCTCTAATTTGCCGAGGAGGGGTAAGAATTAGATATGTATGGTGCAATGTAGGAGGTTCACAGAAGAATTGCAAACAGGTCTTCCTTGCAAAAATCCAGAGTCAGGAGCATCAACAAGAAGGCTGGAAATGTCATTGATTCCATAAGTATGAAGCAGCCTTCAGAGGCAGCCTCGAGGTGAATCTCTGAGTAAACCTTCTGCTGGGCTATCCCTGGGGGCAGCACTAACATCAGTGGCAGCCGTACTAACAGTAGTTATGACTATAGTCATTGGAAGCAATAACCACAGTGACCACCCCAACAGCTCAAGTAAAATGCACCTGTCCCCACCCCCGCACTGTTCCCTTACAGATGGGGAAAGTGAGGCACGGCAAGCTCAGTGACTACTCATCCAGTTAGCAACCAAGTTGAGCTCAAGTCCAAATCCGACTCCAGGGCCCCTCAAAAGACTCTCGAGAAGCCAAGCAGTCTTAGCCCACTAGGACTTTAGCTGCTTCTGTGGAACTGTATATGCTCTCCTACTTTTTCCTGAATTTTAGTCTGGTCATCCAAAACCAGACAGATTATCTCTGGAGACAGAATGTCGTGCTTTTGTCTATTGTTGTGCATAAAGTACATATGCACTGAACACTTGGCCTCTAATTGATTAACTGAGGCCCAAAGGCAAAGGTGTATGCCAAGCGGGTAGAAGCCTCCGTGACTTCCGGGCAGCAGCTAAGTCAGCGCCACAGCAGGCTGCAGGCGTTCTGACCAGACCACGCGGGGACCCCGGCGCTCCTGCCTTGTCCTGACTCGCTGCTAGACAGTCATTGAGTCTCTTGACTTCCCTGGGTGTGCAGTTCCTCATTAAAAAAATGAGGATTTACATTACTCTGAGGGTCCTTCTAGCTCAAAATTTCTAGAGTGTGATTTTCAACATTGAAAGAAATAAAAATCCCACCCCCACCCCCCACCAAGAATGCTGACATTGCTGTAAAAAAAAAAATCTGCATTTTCAGTGGTTTGCCTAAGAATTTGAAAGCCTAATTACTATGTTTCCAGTTTATAACTTGCCTTTAAAAATAAATGAATAAAGAAATAAATGGGCTCTCTTCCTAGTTAACATGCCATTTGCCTAGGCTTTCTAACCATAAAGCAGGCCTTAACCTTTATATATATCTCGTGGCATGACCAATGCCACAATTCAATGGTAATTATGGTACTTTAAATAGGAGCCAGAGATCACAGAGCATGCCTCACATTGCCACCACCCTAACACATGAGAAAAATCCTTAATTTTTAATAACTATGACTGCGTTAGGAAAACTCCTGCTGGGCAGGCCTCACGGATGCCCCGGATGCTGACGTCTCCACATTAACCTGAGAATGGACTGTTTAAGCCCTGTTATGGACTGAATTATGCACCGCCTCCCCCCACCCCATGACAAATTTATACATTGAAACCTTAACTTCCAATGTGTATTTGAGATAGAGCCTGCTGTACCTAGTTTTACTGATACCATTTATTGAATGCACACTTCGTGCCAGGAACTGTTTCGAGGACTTAGGACATTGCAGTGAACAAAATCAGCAAAAAACTCATCTTGGTGAAGTTTACATTCTAATGTAAGCCCTTCTGATGAAGTAGCTTCTAATAGAGCAAGAATTTTCTTCTATTTTGCCTTACTTTAACACTGCTCTTTATATTTCACACAAGGCCTTTCCTTATTCTGCTTTTAACCATTCCTAATCTGCTTTCTCATTTCTTTAAGATAGTAAGTAAGATTGTCTTTAGTCAGTTTTACAAATAGGAACACTAAAGGACAAAAGGTAACAGAATCTACTCTCTCCCAAAGCACCCCCACACCTCCTGTCAATGCAGCATTGGAAACAAGGATTTCTAGAGTCTGGAGGACAGCTTAACCATCAGAAAGCAGAGCACAAGAGCATCACATTCTCAGTTTTCACTTAAGCCCTGTACTGGCAGTAAAAATCCAAACAAAATTCCCTATAACTTCTCCATGGGGACCCTTCTTGGCTGATTTCTTATAACTCCATTGCACCGGTTCAGACAAAGTCACCCAAGGTCAGGACAGTGAAATGCACATTGCACGCTGATCAGAGGACTTGGATGAGAGTTACGAGCATGAACTCAAAGCCAGAACACTGAATTTGCCCTGTAATTATTTTATTTTCAACTATAGCAAGTCTCAATCAAATTTCTATCCTTGGTTCAAAAGCACTGTTTTCTGAAAGCATCCAAAAGCCAACTTGCACTTACATGTAAAACATACATATTAACTATAAATAATTCAGCAATTTGGAATTTACATGGTATGAAAAAAAGTCTCTTCTTTAAAGTCAACCAACCAAGAAATTACCTCTAGCATATTTATAAATGTGTTTGCAGATAAAGTTGTTGTTGTTTTTTTTCCTTTACTAAACTAAGTAAACAGCAGCAGCCCGATGTTTTATGTTCAAGCAGGAGAATCTCCCTGGGCTGTGGCTCATGACCCTTCATATCTTGTCTTCTTTCTTAATTCTTCTAATAGTTTTGTCACACTGTAAGCTCACCCTTCCAAACCAAAAAAAGTGACAACAATCTTAGTGGGGCTGGGGTTCAGGGAGTACATGTTGTGTTAAAATAGAAGGGGGTTTAATTTCAAGAAATTCATCTTAGATAGGCTGATCAGAGGTGCCATTTTTAAATGGGACATAAAACAACGGCAGTGTCCCATTTCAAACGGTATGTATGGTCAGGCTAGTCTCACGGGGTTAAATTCAAGGTGTCAGTAAGCTGACCACACATACCATTTGAAATGGGACAGTACTGTTGTCTCTGTCCCATTTAAAATGGTGCATCTGGTTGGCCTATTCTCATAGAAATTACCTAGACTTGGCCTTCTGCCATGGGGGACACACTTAGAATCAGCTCCTGCAATGGTTGTAGAGAGTCCAACCAATGTAATCTTTAAGGCAAGGCTTGATACCTATGGCACAGATGTCAGATCGCCAGAGAAATTCAAGTCCTGTGTCCCAGGTTGGCTATAAGGAGGTCAGCTTTTGATGTATAGATGAAGCCCAGGATAAGGCAGTAAAAAGAATAGTCTTTGTTAAAAATCGCTGGGTTTTGGCCACCATTAATCAAGCTGGTTTTGAAAATCCATGATCTGTCTACTCACAGCTCAGAGATTCCTGAAAATCAGCAGAAGCCCCGAACCCTCATGACTGAGACAACGGAAAACCACCTCCCCTGAGAACCACAGGCAGATGGCTAAGGCCTCCCTCCCGTGGACAAGGTGTTCTTTGCATTTATTTTTCTTTGGGAAATTAAATGAAAAGATGCCATTGCTGGCATCCCAGTTAAAGATGAGAGAACGTTCCTTGTATTGGGGCAGCCAAGGTCCTTCTCAACTCCTCTTTCCTCCCTCACCTTCCACTAGCTTCAACCTGTCGGGTTGGGAGGTCGGATTCAGATTCAGACTGACAGTCTTCTGCATGGTGTTCGAGGCCAGTGTTGGCGTGAGCAACCTCCTGTTTCGAATAAGAAGCCTCATAAAAATAAAAAAATAAAAACTCCAAACCCTCATAAAGCTCCTCGGACATCAAATGATTCTTACAACAATTTGATGAATTAAGTGTAAATGAATCAGAAACATGTGGATTAAATTTCCCTCAGAATACACATGGGTTTAAATATTCAGAGGGAAAGTGCTTGGGAAAATATATTCTGAATATTCCTGAACACGGAATGTTTGAAAAATAACCTCAAACTTCCCTGGCAGGTTCCCCACCCCCAGTCAACCAGAATGATTATGACACGTTATGGAGGTATACGGCCTGGTCACAGCAGGCGTCCCAGCCCGGCCGCAAGGGGGCGGCCGTCCCAGCCTGCCGCTGGGGGGCGGCCAGGCCTCGGGCTTGTCTGTGTTCCCGCTCACGCAGGGTTTGTTTTTGTTTGGTTTTTCGTAGGAGAGAAGAACCTCGTAATGATTTTCACCACCACTCACTCACCCCCTCCCGACCATTTCCATTGCCATCACTGAAACCCTCAGGGAGAATGTACTGTGTGTGACGAAGAAATATGTCTTTTCTCTGCGTTACAGACCTTGGATCGCGTCCAGGGCCCCCCTTTTCCCCAGAGGCCTGCTCTCGTCGCCTGTGATTTGCATTTCATTGCCATCCACTGAACCCGGAGACGTCGCCTGAACCAGCAGCAGGGTGAGGGCTGAAAGTAGCAAGCACGAAGTCTCCATTTTCCAGCTCGCTCTGCACCGAGCCTGCATTGCCAGAAATCTAAAGCCAAATTTGACTTAAAATTTATATAAGCAAGAACATCTCAACACAAGTACACTCAGTCTCTCTCCTTTTCCCCTTTCCCAAGACCCTTCTTGGCCTGGGAACCTCTATTTTGTCTAATTTAATTTTAGATTACTAATTATTATCTTTTTCTCTTTTCCCCTACCCTTGCTTAACCTGGTCATTTACTTTTAACCATGTACTTATTTTCTTACTGTTCTCTTGACCCACGAATCTTCAACTTGCAAAACTGAACGAAGTCAACTTCTGGAATGTTGAACAATATGAATTTGAAAAAGGAAGGTGTAGGCTCCAGAGGAGTCTAATATTTGAGGGAGAAATTCAATCTAGGTCTTAAGAGTACATAGATATACTCTACAGAGGGCAAGAGAATCCATTCACCCTTTCCAGTACATTATCATTCCTGTAAATGTTAATGAAAGAGCTATAGGAAAGATTAAAGGAAAAAGATAAAGTTGAGTCTGATATTCAGATAGGTTAGCTAGGACAAAACAAGACTACTAATTTGAAGACAGGCCTCTCTCTTAAACTGACATCTATTTTTCTGGACTGTTATTAAAACGTCTCCATGGGGAAGTCCTACCAACACCTCAAAATAAAAAGTAACTGCTTCTATACATTTGTCAAGGATAACGGTGGAAGCCACTTCTTCCCCACGCCATGTCCAGAGGCCATAAGGAGTGATCGTTTTCTAAGTGCTTCCGATTCAGTTCCCACCTGAATCCCTGTGCCTGAATTTGTACAGTCACGGGCTAATCTGTCCTTGATCTACCAGTGTGTCAGCCCACCTCCCACACTAAAACCCTGGTGATAGCTCTGAAGGGCACCCTGAGTGTGTGCCTGCCCTACTGGTCAGAGGTGGTGGTTCTCAAGGGTCAGTGGGTGGAGGGAAAAGTTTACCCAACCTCCCCAGGGAGCTGTTATGCTCGGCACCATTTCTGCGATACTGTCCTTCCTCCCTCTTAACTGGGACGTGAGAGTTCGAAGGGGAGTTGGAAAGGTCTCTGGTTCATTCTGAGGTGGTCTCTCTTCCCCTTCCTGCGCACCTGCCCTTCTCCCTTGCCCCTTCCCCAAAGCCTCTGGCCTGGAGGAGGAAGTCCCAATGCCACAGGGCAGGGGAGGCCTGGCAGGAGAGGCAGCCACTCCCTGCGCACACCTCACTGCTGCCGCCCCAGGCTCCTGGCCCAGCCGGACTCCCTCCCTCTCCACGATGGAACTTTCTGCTTTTCCCTCCGTCTGAAATGCTCTTCCTTTACGAGCTATCTCCCGCTTCTCAAGCTTCAACTCAAACACTTTCTGCTACTGAAAAGGGGCTCCTTCACCACCTCGGGCTCATCTGGCCCTTCCCAAGGACCGGACGTGTGTTACCTGTCTGTCTTTTTCCCAGTCCAGGATTTTCTGCGGGGTGAGACCAGATTGTATGAATCTTTGTTTCCCCAGTAGATGCTTAGTGGTTTTGGAATGAAACGATGCGCTCGTGTTGACTAAGTAATTAATGGGTGAAGGGAATCATGATAGTCAGGTCTATGTGAGCTGACTCGTGCATGTTTTGCAAACAGTTTATGGTAATATCTTATTATTGTACATAGAAATGCCTTATTCCTGCCCAACCAATCCAATTTGACCACTAAGCTACCAGCAATAACTAGACAATGGTACAACTGCACAAGTTATTTTGATCATATAACATGCAAGGAGATTTAGACATTTGTTGACTGAATCACATATGAAATAAATTCTCCCCCTCAAAAAGACTGTATACCAACTATTATTAATTTTAAAATGCTAACATTTATTTATTGAATACTTACTATGCACCAAGCAGCATCTTAAGTGTTTTAGGTGTACTGATTCATTTAGTCACACAAAACCTCTAAAAGGCACATGCTTTTGTGGTGCCCACTTTACAGATGGGAAAGCTGCCCCCGGACATGCAGCAGGCACTGGGAGAGCAGTCACAGTTCTCAGTCCCTACGTCATACGGTCCCTCAGGACACAAACAAACACGTGCCGTTTCTACTAGAAAGAGCAAAGCAGAATTTTCCAAAGTAGGACCGTAATAAAACTCTCTCACGGGTCCATCTTACAGTCAGATCAAAAAGACACTACAAATCCCAGCTGCTCTGTAGCTAGCTCCTGTCACTCCCCTTGTCGATTTACTCATGACACACCAAAAATCAGGGGGAAAGTTGTTTCCATCTTGATCAAACTGATTTCTGCCTCCAATAGAACTGGTTCAAAGATGACCTTAACTTAATAAAAAATGTGGGTGTTCTGCAGCTTCAAGGACACAGGATTCCTAAAATGACCAAATAAATGTGAATCAGGTGAGGGGACACAGAAGCCCATGTGAACAAAAGAGGCAGAGAGGGGCCCCAAGGACTCTGAAAGTGGGTGATGTTTCACATGCTCTGTCCTGCTCTCGCCTCACAAATCTGAGCTTTTGAATAAAGGCGACTACTCACTTCCCTGTCGATATTCTGTTTATCTACGACAGGAAACCCGGCTTAAAGGAAGTGAAAAACATACTGTAACCATGCCATCTTTTGCAATCTCGTGTTACAATTACTGTAAAATAACAATGAAAATTAAATCAATGATGGTTCATCTTTCAGACAAGGGCGGAAGGAGCTTTGACTTCCATCCTTCGCCGCCACAGCCTTTGCTCCCCTCACTTCCCGGAGACCCTTGGCTGAGCCTCCTGGTCTACCAGGAGGCCCCATACCTTCGTGGACCTGAAACTGAACTCTATTCCCAGCTCCTCGGGGGAAAGCGAACCATTTAACCTCTTCTCACCATTCTTTCCCAATCTGCAAAAATCCCCAAAAAGGTGGGCCACATGCTTCCCTCACAGGAGAATGGTGAGAATGAACACTATTAGGTCAAGGCTGTGAGCTTTCCAAGGAGTTCAGGGAATGTGGAATGAGACCCTGCGTGGGTACCAAAGGACTCAGGGCTGCTCGTGGATCTCCAGAACCAGGTGCACTGGAACACCAGCTTTTCTATTTATTTCATTTGAACTGGTGCCCAAAAGAGAGAGGGTAAGACATGACTGAAAGATATATTTGCGATAACCCTTCTGGCGAGTGTCCATTCAACATCTGTCTGAGGGGAGCTGATTGCAGGCCTCAGATTGCACAGTCCATTATCATTAGAGCATTATTTGGTACTGAGTGCTCTGAAAGGACAGGTCAGGCCACAAATGTCTTTGTTAAATGCGAAGCACCCCACACACACACCCCCCCACCCCACGCCCGCCCTGCCCATTCCGGGCTGTGTAAAGTGAGCCGTGGGGCACCTTTCTCCCCTTCTGCCCACCCGGCCTCACTCCTGAGACCCCCACCCCTCATTTTAAGAGTTCACAAACTGTTCCTGCCAGTTGAGGCAAAAAAACGTTCTGCGAGGTAACCGGGACCTGGTAATTAATTTTGCTCCCTGACTGGAAGGTGAAAAGCTTTTTATTATGTAAATTATAAATGTCCTGAAGGGAAACTTTATCTCCCTGTTACCAATGAGCCCATCAGGCTGCCTGAATCAGAATTTTTTTTGTTTGTTTATTAGTCTAGGGGGGGCAGTTAGGATGTTTCATAGCTTCTAAGTGCTGACATTTATCTATTGCTTCCAAATAAGCCCAGTGGCAGGGAGCCACCAGCATCACTAAATGTGGGGGAGGGGGAGTGTGTCCACAGACAGGCCCAGAGCAGGGGGAGAGGCCCCAGGCCTCAGCAAGGTGGAAGCAAGCTCCGCTCTGCACACCAGGGCTTAGGCTCTTTCTCAGGCTCATTCCTGCACCCCCCTTCCCTGCGATTCCAACCCACCTGCCTTTACTGCCTCAGTCAAGGGCACCCTTGACCTCCGGGCACAGTGCTCCCTCCCTGGGGTCCCGCTCCACCCTCCACACCCCACCAGCACTCCCAGCCATGATGCCCGGGCTCCTTGGTTGGGGACCATTTTTGGTCTCAAAAGAACCCTATGACTTTTTGTTCCCCCAGAGGAACAAGTTTATGCACTATCATGGTACATTTTATATGTCACCTTGGCTGGGCGACCATGCCCAGACATGTGGTCAAACATTATTCTGGATGTTTCTGTGAGGGTGCTTTTGGATGAGAGTACAATTTAAATTGGTGGACCGTGAGTAAAGCAGGTTGACCTCCACAGTGTTGTGGGGGCCTCATCCAGTCAGCTGAAGGCCTGGACAGAACAAAAGACTGACCTTCCCTGACAAGTGGGAATTCAGCAGCAGACAGTCATCAGACGTGAGCTAGAACGTTGGCTCCTTTCTGGGTCCCCAGCCTGCTGGTCCGCCCTGCAGATTTGGCACGTGCAGCCTCCACAATTGCACAAGCCAAGTCCTCAAAATACAGAGACAAATAGACATATAGATAAAGATACAGAACACTGGTTCCCCAGAGGTGGTACACATACTCCTGGGGGTACATGGTGGGCCACCGGTGTACATCAAAAATAATCAGTAATGGCAAAAAAATAAGTAAAATATTGTACAACATTAGTTATGGGACAATAAATGTTAAGTTTGAATCACCATTAATGCAGACACTTCAGAATTAGACCCCATGAGCGGATGATGATCGGTGAGGGCGTGGCTGTGAGCCCTTCCCCCAACCCGCTCTTCTACCGATCATTACCCACAGTTTCAGAACAATCCATTTGCCACATTTCTAGAACTCGGAAACATAGAAATACATCCATAGCCAGACTGATCAGTTTAGTTATTGACTGAGTAAATATAAGTGTGCTGTCTTTAATCATGATTCTTTTCAAGGAGTTTTTCAATTTAATGTTTGACATAGTTTCAGTTATTATTGTCAGTGATTTTTGAGTGTATCAGTTATGGATCAGTGGTTGAAAATAGGAACAGTTAAAAAACCAAAACTTGAGTGGATTATAACCCATTGCTAAGCACTTCTCCACACGTGTCTGCAGTGAGGAGTACACCCACACCAGGAGAGAGTAAAAGGGTGTGGCCTCAGGTACCACACAGAAGGACGGGAAACAGTATATGAAATACGGGTTTTCACTTGTAGGGGACGATGACTGTCCTAAGCCTTTGTGGGCTGTGTGTGGGGAAATACGATCCAATGGTTTCATGAAACCCTCTTACTCATGTGACACTTAGAAACTAAGCATCCTATGTATGAAAACAAAGAAATACTTTAATTTTGGCACTTAGACAAGTGTTTAACTGTTACTTCATACATCATGTCAAGAAAGAAAGATGATGAGAACACAGTTGAGATTTCATACTGTATCGTTTATTGCAGAGCTAAATGTGGTGAAAACCACACCACGCCTAAGATTTCATTTCTCCTTGTATTAAGGATACCATTTTTTGTATGTTTTGGGAAGATTATGTCTCTTTCAAACGATACAATATTTCGACAAATTTAGGAAATGTCTGATGATGGTGAAGCTACAGTAGTAGATAGAATCAGAAAGAGTCTATGTTTTTCCATCCAGATCAATGAAAGTGTAGGTGTTGCTGATTTACCTATTTTGCTCATTGCAAGGTACTTGGTAGGAAATAAAATTGAGGAAAGCCTGTTGCTTTGTTACCCATTGACAGAGTGCACCACAGGCAAAGATATTTTTAATGCAATCAATGGTTATTTCATTGAAAAGGATTTGATCAAATTGTTGAGGTGTACGCACTATCGGAGGCAGACCCCCCATGTCAGGTTGTTTCATAGGCTTACACAGCCCAATTACAGAAGTACCTCCCCCCGTATGATGGAGTCACTGCTGCATTCATAGACAAAGTCTTCCGTCCAGGCCTCTTCCTAGTGAACTGAAAGGTGTTCTTGATGAGGCCATAAAAGTTGTAAATTTTATTGTCACACCACAAAACTCCAGATTGTTTAAAGTGCCGTATGAAGAAATGAACAGCATTCACAGCACGTTCCCTTTGCACACAGAGGTAAGGTGGCTATCTCGTGGCAAAGTACTTAGATGTTCGAACTTAGACATGAAGTCCAGGTATTTTTTGAAGACCATTGTTTCCCTTTTGCTCCAAAGTTTCAGGACAATGATTGGCTTCAAACTCTTACATATTTCTTAGATATTTTTCTAGAAATAAACTCAACTTGGGACTTCAAAACAGCTCAATCACTATAGTCAAAGTAACTGAAAATATTGAGTCAAAGATTAAAAATACTGAACTTTTGGAAAGTGTGTATTGAAAGAAAGTTTTTGAAACTCTGCACAACTTTATCTGAGAAAGACTTGCACCTATCCCAAAATATGAAAAAGAATATTGGAAGTCACTTGGAAGGTCTTAAAGTGTCTTTTTGTAAGTACTTCCCTCAATGTGGAAAAGAAAACAACTGGATTGCAGACCCTTCAATGAAGAATTCTTCAAAGAAGCTAAACTATCAATCAATAAAAAAGATCAGTTAATCAAATTTTCAACAGATTCCTCTTTAAGTTCTGATTCTAAAAGAAAGCATCTTATTACCTTCTGGGTAGATGTCAGTGAGGAGTACAAACAGCTCAGTGAGAAGGCACTCAAGCAACTCTTGCCATTTACTAATACTGAACTAGTGGAGAGAGCTTTCTCTTCTTACAGCTTCATAAAGAGTAAGTACCACAGCAAGCTTAATGCAAGTCCGGATTTAAGACTTACCTGGCATTTTGTATCTTGTATCTTTTGAGCCTGATTTCAAGGAGTTCTATCAAAGCAAGCTCAATAATCTCACTAACAATGTTTCCATCAGCTAGTGATCTGCATAATAAGAGACTTTTCAGATAATACAAATATTATTAATAATTAAGTTTTTTAAATACTTGATCATTATCAATATTTAATATTGTAAAATTAGATCTGTGGTTTGTACTTTTAGTGTAGTAATTTTTCTTTCCTAACTTATTATTTCATTTCCAGTATTTTACATGAAGATAGGCACTGAACAAAAGGGTCAGTATTTAAAAACAGCTGTTTTAAAAACAAGGGGTACAATTTAGAGAAATGGGTTTAAAGGGGATGCACAGGGGGAAAAGGTTAGGAACCATTGGCTCTGTTTCTCTGGGGAACCCTGGATAATCCATATGCCAGTGAGGGTGTAGACTACAAACACCTCTCTTCCAACAGGTTAGGGCGCGTGGTAGTGACTGGGGCCTAACGAGCCATGAAAAGGGCCAGCTCCGGCCGCCTTACACAGCAACACCTCTCAGTGTGCAGGTGGGCCGCTGGGTAACACGTCGTAGGCTGCCGAGTGGAGCAGGAAACAGATGGCAAAGAAGCAGATGAGCATTCCCTAACTGGCCCAGATCTGCGTGCAGGCTCTGCATCTTCTTCTTAAAACACATCCACTCTCCCCGCTGAGCGGTAGACGGCGGACGTTCACACAAAGCTTAGCACCCTCCAGCAGCAGGAAGGCTGCGTGTAAGCTTGAAGGTGAAACGGTCCTTGCTTCTCTGGAGCTCAGAGCCTGGCGAAGGACCCGTCACACGTGACTATTGTCACGCTATCTGCTGCATCCTACTAGGGGAAGTAAACCCGCTTTGCTAGAGCGTGAAAGGTCAGGAAAGGCATCTCTGAAAAAGACATTTCAGGGAAACGGAAAACCAAATAGAAGCCCGAGCTCGGGGAGAGTCCTGCAGCGCGGGCCGGAGCAGGTGGGGGGCAGAGCAGGAGGGAGGCGGGCTGGGGCCGGGGCCTGGGGCCCGGCGAGGCGGCCGGCGGGGTCGCCCAGGCCTGTGGCCCCGCAGCGCAGCCGCCTTCTCTCCCAGTGCAGGGGGAGGCGGTGGCGCTGGAGGCGGAGGAGTGACACCGTCCTAACGCACATGTGAAAGTGGCTTTGGCTGCCTCGGCGTGAAGACTGGGCTGGCGAGCTGCCTGCGGCCCTCTGCAGCCGCGCGTGGCAGAGCCCGTGGTCACCTTTCACCCCTCCGCCCGCCTGTAGAATGTAGACAGTCTTGGTGACAGGAGGACATACTTACTCAGTGAGTATCATTTTAACATGGAGACGTGGGACAGAGGGACGCCCGGAGGGTCCCCGAGACGGTAGGAAGCAGCCGGCCCGGCCTTCTCCCTTCTCCCGGGAGGCGCCCTCGCCAGGAGGACAGGCAGGGGCTGCTTAGAGCCGCTGCCCTGGCTCCCCACGGGCTCCCCGCGTCCCACGGGGGAACGGCGCCACGGACGCGAGCCGGCGGGCAAGCACTGCGGGGTGCGGCCAGCGCTTCCTCGGAGCCACCACTCCGCCAGCGCCGGACGTCGGCGCGTCACCGAAGGGCTGTACGACATGGCCGCGGGGCCGCGTGGGGGCCGCGTGGGGGCCGCGTGGGGCCGCTGGAGCCACGAGGCCGGAGACGCAGCCACGCCGAAGCTGTCCCCCAAAGCTGTTCTCCACTCCCTCTGCAGGGATGACCTCGGACACCCAGAATGCGGACGCTAAGTCCCAGCCTGCCGTGGAGGTGCCCGCGGCCGTGCGGCCGTGTGGCCGTGATGGCTCACAGGACGAGGGGAGGAATAGAGGAAGCGCCCAGAACACGGCTCAAAACAGAAGCAGCGTGCCCCGTCCCGGCCCCCTTCGTGTCCACGTCCACGGGTGAACTGTGGGGGCGTCGGTGGCCATTCGGGTGGCAGGACAGCGGAAGCACCCCAGGGCTGCGGGGGCTGAAGCCGGGAGGTGCCTGGGCCCGACCCCACGGAGTGTCTGACTCGTGTGGAGGCACCACTGGCCTTGTCGAAGCCATTATGAGACACCACACCCTAAGAAATGCAGGTTGCTTCCTGGAGTGCCGACAGTGTCCTGAAATTTCCCCGCCCCCTCCCGTCTGGAAGTGCGGGGACCAAGAACAAGGACAGCAACTTCCCACAACGCTGTTCGCCGGCTGGGGACTCAGGACCCTCCTGAGTGTGCCCTGAAGTTTACCTACGCAGTGATTCAGAGTCTGTCCTTCTGTGGCCACTCCTTAGTGCCCATTAGTTAGAAATTAAGACACACACACACACACACACTTACTTTAAAATAACTTTTCCCCAGAAATTAGTTTTAGAAAACAGTTTCAACACCTTTAGTGGTAGAAAGTTCCACTCAGGCTGTGGAAATCTCTGCAAAAGACATTTCCATATAGTCAAAACTGTGAAATCCATCACAAAGAGCACGGTACCTGAGTACAAGGACCCTAGCTTTACTCCCAGCCCCACAAGTGACATCGCAGTTAGGCCCCGGGAGCACGTTGTCGCCCTACACCTCTATTCCACATTTGGCAAAGAGCAGCCCCCCTAAGGGAATTCCGTACTCCAGCAACAGGCTTGGGACAAAAGGAGCTACCGCTGGGCGCCTGGTGCAGACACCCACTCAACGCGTTTCCTCTCCATCACTCCTTGATGAGAACGTTGCCACTACTCTGCTCGGGGTCTGTTCCAGGTGCAAAGGACCTCACTATTGCTCAAGGCAGCGTATCTGATACATAGAGCAGTAGACATTTGCTAAAAATTGCACCTTTGCTCTGTCAGAATGCTTTTTTGTACAAACAGATCCGACCTTGAACTTCAGGTTCACCATTTACGTGACCTTGGGCCTCCACTTCCTAAGTTATGGTAATACATATTTTAGGGATCACAAATCAACATAAACCGATACACAGGACCTGCACTTAGCAATTACTTAATAATTACACGGTTGTGGCGGCTGCTATTGTCACTTTGACCATTATTAGTGTCACAGTCATCCTCGGACCCCTATAGCCAGACTGCCTGGGAAAAAAATCCTCGTTTTGCCACTCGTGCACTGTGTGACCTCGGGGAAGTCACTTAACTCTTCTCGGCCTCCTTTTCCTCCTCTGTAAATGAGGAGTGACGGGGACGCGTCACACGCTCGCTCGCTGCGGGGGCAGAGGTGTAACGAGATAATGCAGCGCTTTGAACAGAGCTAGCAAACGTATCAGTATCAGCTCCTGCAATGCTTAAAGCGTAACGACTCACCACAGAAGGCCTACCGCGCAGGCGGTGAGCAGGGCTCTGCACGTGCTCTAAAATAAAATTAGGCGTGACAGATTCACAAGTCCCACAGTTGCAGACAGTCGGTTCTTCACTGGATGGTAAAATGAAGACGATCATGAATGTGGGTATTTTGGAACAGTGCCTAAAAGAACAAACCTCTTATACTTGTCCTTGATAGTAAATTTGCTTTTCTAAATATTTATTTCATTTTGGTGATAGGAGTGTCCCCAACATGAAGCAGTAGTACAGGCAGTAGGAGGCGGTTGAAAGTTGGCAGGTGGAAGTTCAATGTGTTTAAGGCTTTCAGAAACATTTTAAATAAAATGATAGGAAATTTTCATTTCAGAACCATCTCTTATTTTTCCCCAATGCTGAGTGCGCTGAGGATCTCAGGAGGTGGCACAGTGGGCAGAGCACGGGAGAGGGGACCCGGCTGGCCCCGTCTCTGCCACGTTCCTCCACCGATCAGCTGGCTGACTTAAAGTGTGTCACTTAACATCTGCGAGCCTCAGTTTCCTTATGTGCAAACGAGAGGGCTTAATTAGAAGACCTCCAAGATCCCTGCAACTTCTCACATCGCAAGGTCTTATGTGAACCTGGCTGGATACTCAGTAGCCAGCAAGCAGCACCGTCTAATTTTAGAAAACGTCCTAGATTTCTTATTCACGTTTCACTAAGTAATCTCAACACGACAGAGTACTTTATTGTAGAGAGCTACAAATCAAAGGCTATTGTTTCAGTCACAACAGGTTACGTTCTGCTGCAGTAACAAATCATCTCAAATATCTCCGTGGCTTTCAACAACTCCGTTTTGTTTTCACTAACACTGTGTGTCTCGCCAAGGGTCGGCTGTTCCGCGGCTCCACGTCTTCACTCCAGGACCTGGGCTGATGGGACAGTCTCTGTCTGGGCACTGCAGTCCTCCGGCGGAGGAAGAGAAACATCGCTGGCTCTTAAAACTATTGAGGAAGTTCGGCCGATCACTTCTGCTCACGTGTTATTGGCCAAAGCAAGCCTTGTGCTTTCTCCTGACTTCTACTAGGAGGTGATGAGTGATCAATCCACCCACAGGGGATTGTGGGGAAAGGAATTGGAATGCAATACTTGGCAAACACTGACGCAGCCTACTGCAGGTGTCCGGAGATGAACTGGTGAACGAGTTGCTCTAAAAGGAAGGAAGAAGAACCCCCTCTTTGCTGGGGAAAATACCCTTACAAGAGTGCTGCCTGCAAAGTATCCCCAAGGGCTGTCTGCAAAGTATCCAGCCATATATATACATGAAAAATAGACACATTTATGGCTGATATTTTTTCCCAGACAGCTGTTGTGTAAGAACACTTCTAGGAGATCACTGGATGTGGAAGCAGTTCTGTTTGCTATTTTGTGAAAAAAAATAAATGCCAACCAAATAAGGGGGCAAAAAGAAAACCAAACAAACCAGGAAAGGGGTGCCCTTAGGGATGGAGAGAGGGATTAGGAGTGGGGGGCCCAGGCTCGGAGAGCCCCAGGCGGCTCCAGCTAATGACTGCATGCAAGCAGCATGTGAGTGCAAGGGATGCCAGCAAGTACATAAAAGGCAGAGGAGGAAGGAGCAACATGTTTTGCTGCCACTTCCAGGAAGGGGATGGTGCCCCCAGCAGCCTCCCACAGTAGATGACCAGGAAAAAAAGCAAACACAAATCACACCCACTGAGAAGTCGAGTGCGAGCCCCGTTGCACAGCAGAGCCCCCCCAGCTCCTGGCCGCAGCCCAGCCCAGCCGCCCGGAGCAGTGCTGGCAGCTCGCGCTCCCTTGGCACTGGGTGCGCGCGGCAGCTGGATGGCTTGTAGTCGGCGCAGTTTTGCAGCTGGTGGTGGTAGCAATTGGCAAAAACTAACTGTCCAGATGGGCATTAAATTTTCTTTAATGTTTATAATATGTCAAAAGAGAATAATCCTATGTCACAGTGGCTTAGAAGAACTTTTACTCAGGACCGTATAGAAATGCCCCCTTGACGAGAATGGAGGTTGCTCTCTTTCGATTCCCTGGGGGCGTCTTTCCCTTAGACGAGTCGGGGCGCGCCTCCACAATGGAAGCACTTTGGGCAAAGAGGGTTTCTTAGGTTCTCCACAATTTGCTGATCATTAGCCAACATCTGGCAGTATGGTCACAGAATTTGAACTCAAGTTCCAAAAGGAAAATAATGTTTTATTCCGGCATTTTTATGATCCCCAGAAGGACCAGTACCATCCAGGTAGCCTTATAAAATTAGGAGTGAAGTATTCACTGTTATATAGAAGAGTGAGCACTGAGCAAGACATTTTCAGACATATAAAACGGGTGAGGAATTCACATCCGAAATATGTATTTTTAAATCACTATAAATCCAAGAGTAAAACAAACTAACAATCTACTTTAAAGATGTGCTTCGGGCATAAACACAACTCACAGAAGAGGAGATTCAGGTGGTCTGTGCTTTGTGAAATGATGACCCACCTCACTAGTGACTAGAGTAAAGCAAGACAGCACCCTCACCAAACACGGGGACAGACCAAAGATGGTAAACATCAAGGGCGACAAGCGTGTGCCAGAGGAAGTGCCCTCAAAGTTTGCACACTGCCGGGGGCCAACAGCTGACTATCCCAGGCAGTTTGGCCACTTGGGGAGACAATGTACATTAAGAACCCACAAGCCTGTGGCCCAGCAAACCCTCTCCACATCCACCCCTCCGCCCCCCAGGAAGCCAGCGCCACGACACCCGTCTCAGTGGTCGGACCCCGAGCCGGCCCTCGGGCCCCCCGCATCGGCAGTCTCGGGGGGCTGGCTCAGAATGTTGGAAACGGGTGGCTGTGCCTTCCTGGCACGACTGCATCCGAGTCCGTGGGGGCGCTGCGGGGGGGACAGGACTTTATTTTCACAAGTTCTCTGGTGATTCTGACACTCGCGAAGACCTTGAGAAGTACTGTCTAAAGCTGTTTGAATGGAGGGAAAATGGAAACAATCTACATGTCCATCATGTGTCACGGCTTATTTATACTTTAGAGAAGTAGCCAGCAGTTTGAAAGAATAGGGTAGATGTGTGCTGATCCAGAAACATATCCAAGATCGACATTTTGCAGAACTGAAGGTACAGTATAATAGTATTTATGTTAAAAAAAAAACTACAGAGCTGTATCAGATATTTCCACACACTCACATTTCCACACATGTACGTGTGTGTGTGCACGTGTGTAAACATTCCGCCAGACGTCTGGAGGCGACACGTCCATCGGTAACGGTGGTTATTCTGGGGAGGGTAACGGGACTGGGACAGCAGTCAAGAAAGACTGTAGCTTTCTGTCATTTAATTCTTTTGCAAGAAGAGCTTCCACATGGACCATTTGTGAAACCGTATTTTTGGCTGGAGATGTGGGTTCTAGATTCTACCCGGCACCACCCAGCCGTGTCCTCTTAAGCAGGTGCCAGCCACCTGGCCTTCGGCTCCCTCACCTGCGAAGGAGGCAGGCCCGCTCACCCCAGGGGCCTGTTACTCGGCTTTGTCACCTTACAACTCTTGCCAGGGTTCGTCTAAGTGCGAAAATCAGATGGCTTAGTGAACCTGACCAGAGAAATAAAGGGAAGCACGCACAGCTAGAGGGACTACCTCCACGTGTCACCTCAGGACAAATAACTTGCACGGGATTCCCTGCGTTTAAGTATCGCTGTGGCTACGGAAACCTCTCTGTTTTTAAGATAAAAGTTTAGAGACCTGATAAGTCAAATTGCTCCTCAGAATTTTCGAAAGACTTGGATTTCCCTGAATCTTCAGAACCCTGGATCCAGTAGCACCTGTGTGAGGGTACATCCTATGACCACCCTGTCCTAGCAGAGTGGGCTGTCGGTTGAGATGACCGTCACCTATGTGTAAGCGTGTGAGTACAATGGGCACACACATAGGTGGCCTCAGGTTGAAGAGCTACAGGGCGAGTTGGCATCATGTTTCAGTTCCAACAGAACAATGAGAGATTTGTGTCACTCACTCCGTATTTCTCACTTCTATATATGACATTTAAGAAATTAAGAAGGAGAAATCATTTGTATCATGTATGAATCTGGCTTGGTTTTGACCAAGATATCGAGAAAGCTGAATAAACCAGAATTCCCATGGGAACAGTTGTAAGAACCTTGATTAAATAAGAATAAAAAAGAAAACAAAATTAGACTAGAAAGCAGAGAGTACAGCAAAGCTAATTACAAAGTTCAATCAACTCTGCCCCACAAGAGAAAGTCCTGCTTCTTGATCAAATGCAGTACTCAAACACAGCCGGGAACCAGAAAGAGCTTAGGGACCGTTACAGCCCTGTCATTTCACAACCAGTCGATGATAAATTTGGGCCTGGAATCCAGTTTTCCAGTCTCAGGGCCCCTGCCTGAGTGTAAGCAGCACACACACGAATGCCTTTAGCAGTTAGCATACATGTGGATGAGTCAGCCCAATTTTATAAGGAAATTACATTTTGAAAACCAGAGAGTTAAATGCTTTTCATTATATATCTTTAAAGTGAATTTAAAGAAGATTTATGGGGAAGACATTCTTTTACAAACAGAAATTACAGTGTACCCTTTTATTGAAGTGTAATCATTTGGGATATGAAATAATTTCCTACTAATCTTTTAAAAAATTTATGAGGTTGGACAATTAATTGTGTGAACTCACCCTAGAAAAAGTGCTGCACACCTCATTGCTGAGTGTCACTACGGTCACCTTCGAAGTGCCCCCCTTGGGAAGCTATGCACCGACCCCAGTGCCTAGTCCACCCTTCAAAGCAATTCTGGAACTCTTTCTGGAATGGCCCTCAGAGCTGTCGTCGTCCCTAAAATCTGACAATTAAGTTCGCGAACTCGCCACCGTGCGTTTACGTTGGCAGCAGTGTGCAAACAGCTCGGTGAGGTGTCACCGCCTTGTGTATACCTATGACGATACAGTATATGCTAGTTATTCTCCATGTGCCATCCAGATCCACGTTCCCCTGCCCTGCTCTGGACCCTGGCCGCTGACCTCCACAATGGGTTCCTGTGCCTATAGGCTCCTGTTGAGTCTGTCCATAGGAAATAAGGCAGAAGAGATCAGCATTTGGAGAAGGAGGTGAGGCGATACCCCTCTCCGCCCCACCCCCCAATCCTGCCCGCCTCTCACTGCGGTGCTGGCAGTGGCTTCTTGGCAGTGCTCCTTCCAAGGCTCCAAGCTCTCTCTGAACTCAGGTAACACCAGTCCCTGAGTCCCTTACACCCAGCCATTCCTGGTGTCCCTGATGCACTCCACACCTTGGTAATTAGTCACTCTGTGAAACCTTTTTCAGTTAATCCCATAAATGTAGCATTAGTTTCATTCCAGGACCCTAACTACTTACTGCAGAGAGTAGTAAGATGTCTGTTGGTTTCTAAAATATATAACGCCAGCAATTGGCAAACCAAGTCCCATGCCATCCCCGAGTAGACCCTGGCTGGGGTCAGATCTGAGTCTGCCTGTCTGCCGTCCTGGCCCGGTACGGAGGGGCCACCTGCCACAGAGCTGAGCATCTTCTGAGTCCTTGCTGGGCATGTGTGGAGTGCAAGGCCGCTCTTGAATCAGGTGAGTTGGCTGAAATAACACCTCCTGCAGGAAAAGGAGGGGTCTTACCACTTGCGAGAAACACAGCAGTTTGTGCCCAAGCTCAGTGTTCTTGGTGGCAACACACCCGCTGAGTTTGCAGCATCCATCTGGCCCACCTGTGCTGCCCCCATAAAACGTGGGGAACAAAGAGTCGGCCCCAGGAGTCCCGTGTCTTCCTCAGCACCCGTGAAACAGGAGCAGGCTAACTGACAAGCTCGTAAGTGGGGTGAAATCACAAACCCTGATGCCCTCACCCCCACCCTCCAGCAGCACTGGCTTCTTCCTTCCGTTCCTCCAGCACACAGCTGAGCCCTGCCTCCAGGGTTCGGCTCCTTCTGCGCCCTTCACGTGGAATGCGCAGGCCCAGAGTCTTCCTGGGGCCTATTCTGACTTCTCTCAAGCCCCAGGTCACTGGTCAGCAGCTCGGCGAGGCCTTCCCTCCCAATCCAGTCAGAAGTCACGCTGGGCCCTCACCCACCGTGTTGCCTTCTTCACAGTATTTACTATCGCGCGTTGTGTCTCAGTTGCTTGTCGAATGCCTATCTTTCCCCCACCAACACGTAAGCTCCAGGAGAAGTGGGGTCTTTTTGGTCTTGCTCCCTACCTCCCCGGAACTTAGAATAGTTCCAGACCCAGGAAGAAGCACGAATGTGTATCTGATGAGTAAGTGAATTAACCAAATGAAATGAATGAGTTTTACAATGTTACCCTTCATTGGGAGACACAGACTCTGACTTTCAAGTGCCCCATCTGCATAATGAGGGTAAGAAAATAAGTTGCCTTGTGTCATATACCTATTATATTAATCATGTAATTGTGCTTTGTATATAACAACGTATCTCATCTTATGTTACATGTTAAGGCAGCAAAATTCTGAAAACTGTAAAGTGCAATATCATTCCTATAAAATGCAAAGTTCAGCTTTAACATAAATGAACACATTTGGAGACAACCTTAATGTTTTCTGCTTTGTAATATCATTTAGAGATCATATTGCAGTCTCTAGACCAAGCTTGTCCAACCTGCGGCCCGTGGGCTGCATGTGGCCCAGGACGGCTTTCAATGCCGCCAAACGCAAATTCATTGTGAAACATTATGAAAATTAGGCACAGGCCTTTTTTTGCTCTAGCTCATCAGCTATCGTTGGTGTTAGTGTACTTTATGTGTGGCCCAGGACAGTTCTTCTTCTTCCAGTGTGGCCCAGCGAGGCCAAAAGGTTGGCCACTGCTGATCTAGATGCACGTTCAATTCAAAAAGTGGGTTCTGGGAAAGAGAAAGGGTGGGAGAAATCCAGAGAGTTAAATGCTTTTCATTATATATATTTAAAGTGAACTTAAAGAAGATTTATGGGGGAGACATTCTTTTATAAACATAAATTACAGTGTACCCTTTATTGGAATGTAATAATCCTGGATATGGAATAATTTCCCACTAACTGAAAAAGCTCTGCGAAAGGCCTATCCGTGTCCACGTCACGACACTTACAGAGACATCCTGCAGAGAGGATGACACTGCAGGGATTTCCAGGGCTTTCCCCTCACTAAGGATGGAGACGCCACCAAGGCTGCCGGAAAACCAGGCTCGCTGCTGGATGCTCCGTCCGGGCTTTGGGAGGTCCGCACCTCCTCTCCCAGCGATGACTTGCAGAGCCTCTAGCAATACGGGGAAAACACATCCTTATGCTACAAAACAAGCTCGACACAATATTACGAGGTGGAAGGGGACAGGAGGCTCCCTGCTTCAAGTAGTTTTACATAGCTCCCACCCCCTGAAGATGTACTGAGGGTTCTTATAGAAGAAATAATGTAGACAATCGCAACATACTAAATTGTAGCTTTAATATGAAATTCAGTATTTCATTTTCTACTTAAAGTGTTAACTATTTTCCAAAGAAGGATATGTATCCAGTGTACAAAACAGTGGTTTGCCAGCCCACGTGCCCTGAACTTAAGCGTTGACTTGATGGTTAATGACGTGTCTGCTAAGTGTGCAGATAGTAAGGGAAGTACTTTCTATGGTTCAATAACATGTCCTATTTAATTGCTCTATTATTGAGTAAAAATCCCTGAAGAATTTTCACTTCCAGCAATGGTTTTGTACTTTTTCTTGGTGTCTAGACAATAATGATTTACTGAAATGTGTAGCAAGCAACATAAAAAGAAGGCTTTAAAAATTTAATATTTGTAGTTATTGGAGTCGGGGGAGGGAAGAGAAAACAAAGCAATATTGTGGGTTGTCACTAAGTTTCTGGATTAAAACAATTTTGATATATATATAGATATTAGTGATCAAAAAGCCCAATGTAAAATACTTATATTTGATTGAGACGACAGTGCCAGGGTCAGAGGTGAGAAATTTGTAAAGTTACAATAATTTGCTACAAAAACTTTAAAGTGCCAAATAATCTTTAAGAAACAAAAAGTTCTGAAAAATTAGATTCTTTTCCACACGGGATATCGTCTGGGAATTCTGGAAACACAGTGTTCAAAAGCCCGTGCAGCCCGACCTTCCTTCCATTAACACGTCCATCCCCTCAGACCTTTAGCACCAAACAGTGAGCCCCGCCCCCACCGCGTCCAGCCCTGCTCCCTCCGAGGCGGCTCAGTTAGAATTAACCCTCACCCGCCGGTGTGCGTTCAACCTTGTAGGACAACAAAAGAACTTTCGTTCGCTTTTGTGCAATCTAACTTTTAAAAAGCCCCAGTTAAGTACTGCCCACATTCCAAACTACTCAGAAATTCTTCGATGAATTGACAGTACTAACAGAGTTCTATTTAATCGGAAACATACACATTTAATACTTGGCCTATTTTCTAGGCTTAGTAAGCAAGATGTGATGCCTACAGTGGGAACCTTATGCCTCCCCATGAGTGTTCTCAACAGAGACAGATCTCAGAGGGGATGGCAAGACGTGGTAAAACATGGGAATGAGTTATGTTGATTCCAGGATGTGTTCTGAAAGTTGTGTATTCTTAACAAAAACAAACACCAATCCTACATAAAAGACAGCATTGTTATTTGGTTTATATATTTGCATGCAGAGAAATTCTTAATACAAAATTCTTATGCTGCCATTAGAATACCATACAACAAGGTGACCATGCACTGTAGAACTGTATACATGAAACCTATGTAATCCTTGCTAACAGATGTCACCCCAATAAGCCTATCAATAAAAATGAATTTAAAAAAAAAAGAATACCATACACCCCACCACAAATGATCAGGATTAAAGGGGCAGCAACGTAATGAGGTCTACATGTTCGGCATGTCCAGGAGAGATGATGATATACTTCACTTACATCCTGTGTTATTCTGTATTAGGCATGCAATAAAGAGTCTTCCTTGGGCTGCACAACTCATTTCCTCCCTTGACAGAAAATATGAGTGCATTTTCACCTGACATCTTAGGAGCTTGTCACAGGATCACAGGTAAGGAAAGGAAGAACTTAGGAGATAATATAACCAAATCTCTGTATTGAGGTGATGAGAAAACTGAGGCTTAGAGAGGTAACATGAGGGCCCAACATCTCACAGTGAGCAGTAGGTGGCAATGCTGAAACCCAAATGTGTAAAAGGCCTTTAATCATAATCGTTTCAAATACAGAAAGCCAGATTTTTTTTTTTTTCGAACTTTCTGTTCTGCATCCAATACTAGCTTTCAGTGTCTTCACATCTTATTAGCAAAATAATCACCTTTTCATACCTGGGTCCTCAGTATGTTCCCTCCTTTTCAAAAACAGCATATATTCACCCCTCCTAGTGAAATACAAATTCCCTGAGCCCCCCAGGTCTGTGGTCTCTTCATGCATCATCCCTGCACCTACCACTTTAAACATTCACCGCCCAGACAAAGCCTGGATTCCCTTCTCCTCTGCATTTCTGGGAAGGGGAGAATACAGCCCTTTGGTTCGTTTACTTTAATGTTCTCAGATAAATTCAGGCTAAGATGAAGGGTATTCTGGCCATTGTCTGGAGCTTCACTCCCAGCTACGTGGGATCAACTACCCACATGTAAAGGATTCGTGATGGCACACTGTCCTACCAGGGCGCCTCGCTGCACAGATGCACACACCGGGCAAACGCATGGGGCTGTGGGCTCTTACTCGGGGGGGCTCCAGCAATCCAGGCCCTTTAAGGGTGGGACCCGGGGGTTATGAATATTCAGACCAAAGGCAAGCTCACAGTGCATGTGCACGGTGAAGGAGCCGACTTCACTCAGCCCTCAGACCGCCATATGCCAGAGACTGGGAGCGTGTGGCAATCTATTCCCTGCTCTGGCGACCGATGGAGAAGGCAAGGCACGTGCGTTAGTGACCTGAAGTTTTAATCAGACACAATGTCAAGGTTAGCACTTGATAATACCATTCAGTTTAGCCATGCAAGTCAACTTCAGGACAACAGAAAATACGAAGACGATGAAGTGCTGTGGCCCGTGACATGACCCCAACACTGCCGTGTGCATTTCAGACAGTGAGTGTCCCAGCCCATCCTATATTAGACACGCCACTGAGTACAACACTTTCATTACATTAAAGGAGGCGCCACATAAAAATGTCAGCAGCATCCAGTTGACTCATGGAATGGAGAGCTGTGCATTAGCTGCCGATTTAAATTAATTTTGCTTCTTGAACCATGAAAAATAGTTCTTTGAACAAGAATTCATGATAAATACACATGTGTAAAAGCCCTTTAATCATAATTATTTTAAATACATAAAACACGGGTTAAGACTCTTGGCCTCATTAATTTCTTATGGTAGAAAAGAACAAAACCAAATGCTAATTGAGAAAAGTATAAGTCATAATCTAAATGCATTATGCATGCTCATTTAGCTCATTAAGTGAAAAGATTCTTTGTAAACTCTGGGCTATGGAATATTTCTGCACTACCCAAGGACAGGGGGCAATGTCACAATATTCTTACAGGAAACCAATGTTTTATGCCATTTAGATCTTAAAAGAATACCACCTAAAATTAAAACAGTAGAATTAGAGGAATGAAATTATCTTCCAACACCTTGGATTTCCTCTTGTAGAGCATGGAACTCCTCTTTTTCCTGCAGCATCCCAAGAGCAGGGATCACACTCTCAAGGCAGGGCACACAGTAAGAGGGTAGTAAATATCAAGGAGTAAACAGTCATCGATCCCTTTGAGAAAAATCAGATGAGCCATTGCCACATACAAGGTCTGACAACTAAGTTCACGAACTTGACACTGTGGGCCTACGTTGGCAGCACTGTACAAACAACTCGGTAAGGTGTCGTAGCCTTGGTGTATCTGAGTCTCATTCGGCAGTGTCTTGCTGAGTGGTGTTCATTATTGCATGTTTTTGTGTGCTGTCATGAGAACATTGGCACTTGAATTAGAGCAACAAACAAACATTAAATTTTTTGTTAAACTTGTCAAGAGTGGAAGTGAAATCAGGGACATGTTAATCAAAGTTTATGGGGATAATATCATAAAGAAAATGACAGTGCACAAATGGATTAAATGTTTTTCTGAGGGGAGAGAAAGTGTCACCGATTAAGAGGGGTCAGGGCAGCCAGTAATGAGCAGAACTGATGAAAATGTTGCAAAAATTCATTGAATTGTGTGTCAAAATCATTGGCTGACTGTGAGAAGCACAGCAGACCAAGTAAACATTGATAGAGAAACAGAAAATTCTTAACTAAAAATCTTGGCATGAGAAAGATGTATACGAAAATGGTCCCAAAGGAGCTCACTGATGACCAAAAGCAAAGGAGAGTCGAAGTTTGCCAAGACCTTTTGGAGAGGTGAGACAATGTTTTAGGCCATGACATCACTGGTGATAAAATACAGGTGTACCAATATGACCCTGAAACAAAGTGTCTAAGTGCACAATGGAAGTCAGCCAATTCCCCATGACCAAAAAAGTTCCATCAGTCCAAGTCAAGGAGTCAAACTGACATTGCTAAACTTTTTTGATATCAAAGGGACTGTTCATTATGAATTTGTACCAGCTAGACAAATAGTCAACCAAGTTTACTATTTGGAAGTGGTAAAAAGGCTGCGTGAAAAAGTTAGATGAAAACGACCTGAACTTTTCATCAATAACTCATGTCTCTTGTATCACAACAATGCACCAGCTCACACAGCACTGTCTGTGAGGGAGTTTTTAGCTAGTAAATGAATAACTGTATTGGAACACCCTCCCTACTCACCTGATCTCACCCCCAGTGACATTTTTGCTTTACCTGAAGATAAAGGAAATATTCAAAGGAAGACGTTTTTAAATTTATTTTTATTGTTAGACTTATGGGGGTGACATCTGTTAGCAAGGATTACATAGGTTTCAGGCATACAATTCTACAGTGCATTGTCAGCTTGTATAAGTTCACCACCTAATGTGACTTCTCTTTCCATCACCTTATATTTAGCTTCCCCCCCTCCTCTCCCACCCCCTCCCCTTTCTCCCCTCCCTAACCCACTCGTCCCCAAATAAACATTGAACTACTGATTGTGTCCATGGGTTATTTGTTTGTTCATTTATTTTCTCTTTGTTGCTTTCAGTTTTATATTCCGCATATGAGTGAAGTCATACAGTTCCTTGTTTTTTCTGTCTGGCTTATTTCACTCAGCATGATGATCTCCAGGTCCATCCATTTTGTTGCAAATGGCAATATTTCATCTTTTCTTACAGCTGAGTAATATTCCATTGTGTATATGTACCACAGCTTCTTTATCCAGTCATCTGTCGCAGGGCACTTGGTTGTTTCCATGTTTTGGCCACTGTGAACAGTGCTGTGATGAACATTGGGGTACATAAGTCTTTGCGGACAAAGGTTTTCAAGTTCTTTGGGTAGATCCCCAGAAGGGGGATTGCTGGGTCATATGGTAACTCCATCCCCAATTTTCTGAGGACCCTCCACACTGCCTTCCACAGTGGTTGTACCAGTTTGCACTCCCACCAGCAGTGTGCGAGGGTTCTGAAAGGAAGACATTTTGATGACATTCAGGACATCAAGCATAATACAAAAGCTCTGATGGCCATTCCAGAAAAAGAGTTCCAAAACTGCTCTTAAGGGTGGACTAGGCGCTGGTGTCAGTACATAGCTTCCCAAGGGGAGTACTTCAAAGGTGACCGTGTGATATTCAGCAATGAGGGATGCTACTAGCACTTTTTCTAGAATGTGTTCACAAACTTACTTGTCAGACCTCATATACTTGCCATGGTGTCGTGGGTCCTTCCTCGTAGAGACCCAGCCTCTCCTTCTAGGCCTGAGAACTGGCAGGAGATTGTGCCTTTGGAGGCGGGTATTCCTACCCTCGGCATCCTTGACTTCTTTGCACTGAGACTGAGATATTCCCTTGGCTGAGATTTTCTTGCTACGTTCTAGTAACCATCTCCATGGCTCTTAGTGGGTGATGTTCTCCTGATTACTACTACAACCTTGCTACCTGCCAGGTGGGCTGGCATCCTGGAGACTGGAAAAAGGCGATGCTGCAGTTCCAGTCCGATGGTGGTCTGCTGGCAAAATTCCTCTTCTTCTTCTTCTTCGAGAGAGAGGTCAGTCTTTTCCTACTAAGGACTTCAACTGAGTGCGTGAGGCCCACCCACGGTGTGGAAGGTAATCTGCTTTACTCAAAGTTTACTGATTTAAATTCTAATTTAATTTTTAAAATACCTTTATAAAAACATAGGAAAACGTCCAACAAAGTATCTGGCTATGGTGGACTAGCCAAATTGACTCAAAGAATTAACCATCATACTCACACAATAGTTTTCTGAGGAGAGTAGGGCAGCTCCAAAGCAGATCCAAAAACAGCTTGAGAGAGTTGGAAAAGGGACTGGCTTGGGTTTTTAAAGGCAGTGAGAGCGTGGAGGTAGGGTGAGGGTTCCCCCACACACAGGCAGGGGGCTGCATGGTTTGTACCAAAGGAAGTAGCTTCTAGACTTTGTTATCATGGATATGTTGGGTACAAGGAGAAGAAAGAGGGCTTAAAAGATGACAGCAATTACACATCAAAAAACAGGATCAGATTCTGTTACAGAAGGGAATGCAGATTTTACTTAGTTTAATGGATTAGAAAATGTAATGATAGAGGTAGTAACCAAGAGGAAGAAATACTAACCAAAGCAGGTTTAGATCCCACTTGATTAAAATGGCAGACACCTGCCACTTAAACAGGAAGTCCCTTTGAAGCTACTACCATGCAAATGGAGAATAACCTAGGACATCACAGCCAGCAACTGCAATGTGGCCAGCCAGTCCACTCCTAGCTCTAGAGTGCAGCCAGGCATTATCTCTCTAACACAGCAATGATTCTTGTTCTCGCCATATTGAGAACACATCTGAAGCCACTGTGTGTTTAGGAGAGGAGGAAAACATAAAAACAGCAGATATGCAGAAAAGTAGAGATAATCTCTACCCAGTATGATTGCCCTGAAAGCTCCCAAACAGCCTCTAACTTTTCAGAGAAACTTTTTGTACTAGAAATTGCTTAAGGTAAAATAAATACTGGGGTCAAATTCCGTGTCCTCCATGCCTAGTGGATAAAGGCACCTGGGAGTGCGTTAGCCCCATCTACACCATTACAGGACATAATTCCTCAACAAGCCTATAAATTAAGTCATGAACCTTATATTCCAAGCAAAGCAAGTTCGGAATGTACCATATAATTCTCCAGGCCTGACATACCTCCATTAAAGGGGATGCCCAGTGAGTGTGGGATTACGAAAAGAAATTACAGATTTTCTAATAAATGCTTCAAACTGCCAAGAAAATCTGCTTCTCGGGATATTTTTTTCCTTTGCGGCTGAAAATAAACGTGCTCATTACTTTATAGTTTCCTGGAATGATGACATTCTGGTGTAACTGCAAATTCTTGTGACAGGCAAACAATTCCTACTGACTGCAGTGATCTCAGAAGTGCATAAGTAATGAGCCAGGTGGACGTGAATATCAAGCAGTCACCACTAGGTCTCTTTTGCTAAGCAAGAGCACTTGGTCACACACTTTTTTTTTGGGAGGGGGGTCAGATTACAACTGAAAGCTTTGTTTGCAGACATGGACAGTAAAACAAAGACTTAACACCTCACTGCTTTCCTTATTAAAGTATAGAGAGCCAATTGAAATATGCACTCCTATCCTCAAATTATAGTTACACAGAGAATAAACTTTTTTATATGTAGGCTAAATCATCTGAGCAAAAGACCTTACTAACGTTCATGCAAGTAAAATTTTAAGACTAGAACTACATGAAGTTGACATACTCGTATTCTAGAAGAGATATTGATATGTCAAGGAATCTAAACTTTCCGAATTCACTGGAAATTATGTAAGTGTTATTGCCAATTACCTAGGCCTGGAGTAATCATTTGATATAGAAGATCACGCATCATCCATACTCGCACTCGTAATTCCAAACTGTATGTCTCTCTTGGACCTGACAGAGGCTGCAGCCCTTGGGCTCGCTACCTGTTAACGGAACACTGGCTGAGCATGTTAGTGGGGGCCTGTGGCACCTTCAGGATACAATTCCTCTCCTCCCTTAGCAGGCCCAGCAATTCCCTGGCCAGGTTATATTGTAAACCACCTGAGGGATTGGTTTGCTAGCCTGGGGCAAGCAGGGTATAGTCTTAGTAAGGTGCATATTGTGCTGCAAAAAAGAGAAGACTCTGCATCATGTTGAAGCAGGAAGGGAATGGCAGCCATTGACAGGAAGGAGTAAACCAAAGGGCTCAGAGGAACCTGGGGACTCAAGATTTTAGAGTGCATCATCCCATGCTTCCCCATTCCAAGTCTCAGGGTCCCAGTCTTTCTCAATCGCAGTTGTTAAGTTCAGCGTAGCCAACCTCTGAGGGCTGAGAATCAAATCTGTATTGATGCTCCACTGCCTTTATAATTAAGTTCAAGATCAGATCCCTAGCCTTTCCTTCCATCCAATTACAGTAGATGAGTGTCATGTGCTACCAAGTAGGCCCTGTTGGTAATTACCTTCAAACTTGTCTTGCTGCAATGTATCAATGGCTTCGAGCAACAGCAATATGATTCTAAAATCCTTGTAATTATGTCTCTCAAATGCCTGTGATACTCCTCCACTAGGGCATTCGGGTCTGCCCATGTCACTTCCCTGCTCACCACCAGGCAAAGATTATGAATTGCACTAAACTGTACGCCAGGGTCTGCCAGTACTCCTCTAACACCCGTGGTGTGGGTCCTCGCTGCCAAGCCGGGCATGAGATTCAGCTCCAAAATTCCTGTTGGAGATTGTGTTCCTTGGGAAACAAACTTTGAGACTCTGGGATTATGCTAGAGGTTTCTGGAGGAGTACTCTCAGAGCAATACCTGTCAGGGGTAAAGGAAGCAGGACAAGGCAGAGGGAGTTTAAGTGCAATGGCGTTGCAGTAGAGGCCTCAGCCAACCCACTGGGGGCTGGCGGAGCTGGGGAGCTCCCTCAGAGTTGCCCGGACTGAGGCAGGAGGCCAGAGCTTTGACCCACATCAACCAGTCATGGCACAGGCTCTCTGGGATCCTATCCACCATCAGAGAGGGATTAGGACACACAGGATACATGCCCAACTCATTAGAATTGGTGGAGACGTTTGATATTCATTGGAATAAAAAAATAACAACAAAAAAGTAAGAGTACTTAGTGCTATTCATCTCATGACTTCCCAATTACACGATGAAGTGGCAAGTTCATTGCTCACCACTGTTTGTTCTTTCATCTTCTCTAACTTGAGTGACGTGTTCTGCTTCATTCACAATTTGGTTAGAGCATATTCTGGAGTGTTTGCACACATCTCCAATGTGAATGATCTGAATTATTATACATCATCAGATATTTTCCTTCCTTTAAGGGTTTTTGAAGTCTTACAGATTGTTAGGTTGTATCACTTTTACTCATAATCTGTAAATATTATTTCAAATTATATTTTTATAAAGTTTTAGCTGTTACTGTCATCAATTCAATGATGGGATTTACTGCTAGTCACTCACCAACAGAACAATGATGCTGTCCTAAACAATTCTGTGTTACCACCTGAGTGCACGGTTGTTTAAATCGATGTGAACGTTGTCTCAATTCTAGTCTGGGACGACAGGCTGCCTCCAGCTTTGTTTATAGTATATAACGGCGGGGGGCGGGGGCTTCCATGTCCCAGTTACTACATCACTTTTTTGGCTCTTAAGGTATTTACCAGCAGACCTTTGAACTTGATGGAGTCTCCCTTCATGTTTTCCTTATTTTAACTTCAGATGTTAAAATGGTATCTAACTGGTTTCTGAGTATCACAAGTCCTTCTGAGTTTACAGTCACAATTTCTAAGCTAATCCTTCCCATGACACCTATTTAATATACATTTACCATATTACATCAGTATTCAGGTACACTTTTTTCACACTTCAACGTCTCTGAAATCAAGGTATGTCTTCAAACTGCTGTCAGTCAGGTGTCGGACTTGAAACGTTATCACTGCTTGTACATCGTATTCATTTGCTATTGCTGCTGAACAGATTGCCACATACTTAGTGTCCCAAAGCAATACAAATGTATTATTTTATAATTCTGGGGTGCAGAAGTTTGAAGTGGATCTCACTGGGCTAAATGAAAGGTATCATCAGGGCTGTTTCCCTTCACGGAGGCTCTAGGGAGGAATGCTTGTCTTTTCCAGTTTGCCCTCTTTCCTTGGCTCATGGAAAAAGTCACCAGGGTGGTACCAATCTTTAAACAACCACAGTGGCACCCTCACTGAAATTAGTGCAGGCCACGCATGTCTACCTTCAAAGCCAGCAACGGTAGACCAAGTTCTCCCACTGCATCACTCTGCCTTCTTCTTCTGCATTTAAGATCCTTGTGACAAGTTTGGCCCCACACAAATAATCAAGGCCAATCTCAATATTCTGAGGGTTGGCTGATTGGTAGGCTGACTGGACATACCATTTTAAATGAAACAGAAAACAGTACTGTCCTGTTTTAAACGGTACACATGGTCAGCCTACTGACACCTCAAATTTAGCCCAGTGAGACTGGGCTGACCATACGTACTGGTCGAAATGGGACAGTACTGTTGTTTTCTGTCCTGTTTACTAAGGCACATCTGGTCAGCCTACTGATTGGCACCCTAATTCCATCTGTAACCTTAATTGCCTTTGCCGCCTAACCCATTCATAGGTTCCCAGACACCTTTGGGGGACCATCATTCAGCCTACATGCATACCAAAACTTGGAGAACTCATGCCAGAGGTTTGGGAGAAAAATCTCCGCTTCTTTTAAAATACTCTGCGTCTTCATGTCAGAGAGGATGATACTCTATGAAAAAAACATTTGCTATCAATGATTGAATTGAGAATGACTCTGTAAAGTTGGACTCTGAATGTGAAGAATTTTGGAAAATACTTCATCTAATTTATTTCATTTATCCATTCAATTTTACCTATGAAAAGGAATAATACTCATGTATGTTTAAAAATCTATATCTAAAGAAGTCTAAAAGCAATCTTCAAGTACAAAATAAAAATTCTAAATGTTTAGAAGTATTAAACCATTGAGCTATGTAACTGGCTGAGATTTTTCTTAAAGGTAAAAAAAAATAATGATGAGGCTTAGAGTCGAGGGCATCTTAGATTGACTAAAACTGAGTCCACAGTCACAGTCAGTCAATTTTAATATTTAAATAAATATATAAAGCATACAAACATATATGACTGCATTTATATTTTCTCCAAGGACATAATTTTATTTTATATCACTGTGGTGATAGTGCCATTACCACTGAATACAAAATCGGAATTGTAAGCATTGCATGTTTCTATTCCATGCCAGGAATTTGATTTCTGCCTTAAAGAATAATGGACAAAACATTATGAAAAGGTGATGGGCACACAAGCTTGCAGATAAGGCTCGTAAACAGGAGGACTAAGAGGCTCTAACAAGGAGAACCAAAACAATGTCTTAAAGAAGACAGAAGCTGATTTTCCTCTCACGTGGTAGTGAGAGGTCCTGGCAGGGATGTGGGTTTTCCCAGGTATTTACTCAGGGGTCAGTGATTTCCAGTGGTTGCTCCGCCCTCCTCACCACTGTGTTTGCATACGGAGTATCTGTATTCCAGCTGAGAGGAATGGAAAGCGAGGAATTCCAGGAAAAGGAATGTTTTTTAAAGTAGAAATTTTAACAGGGCATACTCTGTGATCACAATGTAATAAAATTAAAAGTAAATGCAAGTATGACCAAAATCATTTTAACAACATGGAAATCTAAAAATACTCTTTTCAATAAACTCTGAAGATGAAGTAAGAAAAGATGTTAGGAACTATTTAGATAATAAAACATGTGAGATACAGCAAGATCTTTGCAGAGAAAAGTTTATAGGCTTAAATTACTTATTTTTACAGAAATAAGAGGCTAAAAAATAAAGAATTAAGTGGTCTCTCCAAAAACTGGGAAAATAAGCACAAAACAAATGTAAAGAATCTGGAAAGTAAGAATCAGTAATTACAAAAGGTAAAATCAATAAAATAGAACACATAACATGGAAAGAATAAATACACCATAAAAGGTTCTTTAAAATATTAAAAAGTGATTTTTTAAAAAAGACCCAAAAGATAAGGGGAAGATAACAAACAAGAAACAGGATGCATTATACGCACAGACATAGGAGATTAAAAAGTATGACAGTACTGTATGGAACTTCATGGAAAACAAACTGGAAAAGCTAGAGAAGATAGATGACTGCCTAGCTGAATACAAATCACCAAAATCAACAGAACTGGAAACTTGAGCATGGCAATTACCACAGAAGGGAGCTATCATTTTGAAAAAGTCACCAGGGCAATATGGATTTATCCAATCTTTAAACAATCATAGGTGCAAACTTATTTAAATTATTCCAAGCTACAGCAAAACATGGAAAGCTCTTGAATTCATTTCATAAAAGGAATAAACTTAATATAAAAATCTATTAAAGATGGTAACACAAAATTTTAAAATAAGAATTATAGATCAGTTTTACTACGAGTATAGGTAAAATTCTAAACATAGTATTAGCAAAAACAGAATCGGTGTACCAAAGGAGTAGTTAATATGACCAAAAGTGGTTTATTCAAATGCAGGTGATTTGATAGTAAGAAATCTATCAACATAATCCCTCACATCCACACATTAAAAAAGAAAAATCATTGAAAATGTTAGTAAATTCCAAATGCTATTTGATATGATTCAGCAGTCATCTCCAACTATAAAAACTCTAAGAATAATAGCAATTAAAAAAACTTACAACACAGAGTATTTGTTTAAAAAAATCACATGCACATATTGTCCTAAATGTGAAAACATTGCAACCATCTTAGTTAAAATTAGGAACTTAGCAGATATGCTCAGTACCTTCATTATTATTTAATACTATTTTGAAAAAAATAAAACAGCTGGCAAAAAAAATTGGAAAAGAAGATACTGTATAAAACTATGTATTTTCTGTTTGGCAATGGGAATGCATGACCAGGAAGCTTATATAAAATGCAAGTAAAAAGAAATAAAAATTTTAAATTAACAAAATTGGCAAGATAGCCAGGTATAAGATAAATATCTAAATATCAACCTGTTTTTTCTACTTAGGTACCTAGAAATGAAAAAAAGTGTTCTATTTTCAGAAGCAATGATAAAATATTTAGAATAAATTGTCCAAGAAAGATACAGGACCTGTCTGAAGAGGACTATAATACTATAGAAAGATATCAAATAAGGTCTGGATAGTAGAAGGACATACCAGGTTCTTGGTTCATTAAAATATCAATTATATAAATGTAATGCCATTCCAATTAGATTTTCAACAGGGTTTTGTTTGGGGAAAGTAGGAAAGGGATTAGATCATTTTATCTTAAAATATTTTTGAAGGGCTTTGTAAAAAGAACAATGTTAACACTTGTGGATAGCATAAAATGCCTGAAAGGCCAGAGAGAAACAATGGGCACTGAAAAAAACGTAACTGCATCAGAGATGATATACAAAGGGGAATATTTGTAAAATATACAGAGATCTCACAACTTGATTTTTTGAAAGGTCAAATCTAATGAATGGGCAAGGATGTAAATAAGCAATTCTTAAATAGATAAAATGTTTCAATAGAAATTTAAACTCATTCAAATTGTAAACCAAACAATTTAACTAACAGGAAAATGCAAATTAAAGTAACAATAAAATTTTACTTTTTAGCAAAAACTAAAGAGAATCATAACACCAATGGTAGGGTCATGCTTAAAAGATACCTGCAAATATTACTAAGTATAAATGTAATGTGTTACAGTCCTTTTGGAAAGTAACATGGTAATGTCTATGCAAAGTTAAAATATACTCGTATATTTTTTGACCCTGCAATCCCAACTTCTTAGAACCTACCCCATAGAAATAAAACCATCACCAGTAAGTGAGGACATATGTATAATGACATTTATCAAAGCACTATTCATAGTAGAAAAAAATAGAAACAAAGTGGTTAAATAAACTATGCCCCAGTCACAACATGGGATATTGAGTAGCCATTAAAAAAATACGTAACAACTACTATATATCAATTAATTTGGGAGGATTTCCATGAAATCCTGCTTTATTCTTATACATGCCTATATAGTTCTGTATATAACTGTATGAAATGAAAGAAAAAAATGAAAGGCTACATGCCATCATATTTAGTGGGATGGGGATAGAAGAAGAGGAGAAAAGGAATGTGGGAACCCAGGGAGAAGATAAAAAGAAGATTTTACTTTAAGAATGTGTAACATTATCAAATTATACATTTATATAAAGTTATAAACCTGTATGTGGGTATACACATTAAAAAAAAAACAGGAAAATTAAACATCACCTATTGGACTGTGATTGAAAAAGCATGCAACTGAATTGAGACCCAGGGGAAAGACAAAATCATAAAGCACCACAGTTTAGTCACTATGGTAACTTGCAAAGTATTTTTGCAGAGCTGTTCTCATAGCTCCCACATGTACAATCAAAACAAATATGCCAAACACTAAAATTTAAAGAGAATTGGTCATTTTATGTGTTGTATTAACACATTTAATAGTGTCATTGTACATAATGTAAAATTTGTGTTAAGTCCATATAATATTATATAGTCAAGGACATGTATTTTTGTTTCCCTGATGACTGTAGTTTCCAAAGGACTAATAATATAAAGAAATGATGCTATAGTACAAGGTGATGAGAGAGACGGCAAGCAAAGATAACGTATTCCTTTCAAACTCATATATGTACATATATGTATGTATATATCCTTTACTGTATATACTATATGCTATACTGTATATGTATATACTATCAGCTTTTAAAAGTCACATCACTTACGTGAGTTAATTTCCATAGTGATACTAAAAGAATTAACTATTTCCCCCCTTTAGAAAATAATAATACGTAGATAAATAATGTGAAGTGTTTTCTTTATGTATCTTGCCTTTTTTTCTCCATTAGAGTTTTACGTGTAATAAATATTTCACTATGAATTTTGTTGAAAAACGAAAAACAAAAATAACCCAAAAATGATGAAAGAAGGAATTTGGGGAAAATTAGAATTTCTCTATTATACTTGATGAACTGTTACCAATTTTCACAAATACTTGAAATACAAAGTCCCAAAGCAATTGTGCAACAGGGTCCCACAAAGTGGTAGGCCTCGTGGTAAATTTAGAAATAACTGATACTAGATTGTAAAGTACATTGAAGATTATTTCTCACCTAGACCTCTCTTTTATGCAACTAAATCTGGTGCTGTCTTTGTCTGAAGGTCTCCGTCTTAGTCTTTAAATTTTACCTCCTTCTTCGAGCAGCCCTCTCTGACTCGGCCCAGCAGAGGACTTCTTGCTTTTACCATCTCTGGTTGCTTCCCACTGGTGCTACATCCTACGTGGTTTGCATGTTCTTCTCCCGCCTTGACTGTGAGCTCCTTGAGGGCAAAAACCAAGGCCAGGTCCACTCTGCACCTCCAGTGTTGACATGCCTACCAACAGCCCATCTTTGTATTGCTTATTTCCCATGTCTGCACTCTCGCTCAGGTCATTTCATTCTGCAACATTCTCACCCTTCTCAGTCACCTGTGTTTCCTGCAAAACGGATTGTATCTGCCTCTGATAATTTCTTATCGCTACAGTCCATTTAGGCCCAGCATAAAGATTTATCTCCTTCTTGTGCCCACGCACTGCTTCAAATTGCTCTCTAATTACTCCATATGTGCATACTTCATATTCAAAGAAAGATCCTAAACAGAAACCATAGGGGCTGTTTTCCAAATTTTCAAATAGCCTGGTACCAAGCACAAGCAATTTAATCATCAATTCCAGTGATATTAAGGAACGTGCCTTGTTTCTCTCTGGATTCTCATTATACTCTCAAATCGCCATTAAATTTATAAATTTTCATTTGCATTTAATGGATGGATTAGAAGCACATGAAGACAATGACTTGAGAATGCTCCTGGAATCACCCAGTGGCTAGAGCAGCCCCTGGAAAGGGGTGGCAGAAGCTCTGCTGCACCCCTACAGGAGGGCCCGGGTTCCCTCCCCCTGCTAGAGGCACACTTACGTGTACGAAATGAACCCCTCCGACTGCCTGCAGTGTGTCTATACCCAAAGTTCCCTTAGGATAGTAATGAGACTTTGGAAATGGAAATAATACACGACATTAGGACAAACGTAAATTAGGTAACATATGAATAAAGGACAAATAACCCACAGCACAATTCTTATCTGGTCTTCCGCAGAAACCCTCTGAGTCAGTGCAACTTGCCTGGAAATAGACACGGGAGGGGGCCCTGTACCTGAGAGGGAACTGACAGAAATGTAAAGAATGTATAAACGTTCGTCGTCCATACAAAAGAAAAGAAAAAGAAAATTACCCAAAACAAACTAGATAACAGAGGGGATAAAAGTATTTGGAAGTTTGGTTTAGTGCATTTTATTCAGTAATGTTGCCCTGAATCTTTTCCACAAAATCTTATCCATTCTTCCAAGCTAATCATGATTTGATTTCAAAGACGATTAAAGCTCTAAGCCAATTTTTATATAGCTATTTTCACTTTGAAAAAGTAGTGTCCAGTGTTAAAATAAATGTGAGGCACCTATGATGGAGGGAGGATCTAAATGGCTACTGGATTGATACTCCCTCCTAAACATATGGCATCGACATCAAAAACTCAACAACCACTCAGGGCAAGACCTAAAACCAGCTGTAAGGTAAATCTGCTAAAGAAGTAGAGAAAATTCCTGTTTTATTAAACTTCAGTTTCTTTCCAGAGTTATCGTTTTAACAGATACTCATTATATGTGCACTTCACTTCGTTATCTTTTTTTTTCTCTCTATGAGGTTAGTTCAAAGTGTAGGGCCAAAACCTTACAGTCCTGAGCAACATAAAGAGGAAGATCTGCATCTCTAGTTATCCCAGTTGAAGATTACTTTTCCATACACTGACATTCAAATGAATCAGGACCCCAGCTGATGTCCCTTAGACGTATAGAAATCTCTTAACTTCATCACTGAAAATACAGATGCCCTAAAAATGTATAATTCCAGATGAACAGTAATGGATATTAACCTTATTAATGTTATCTATTTGAGTATGAACTGGTAGAAAAGTTGGGAGCGGGCAAATTTTTAATGCATTTCCAAGGCTGCTTAAAGCAACTGGATAGGCTGACCAGATGTACTGTCCCATTTCAAATGGTACATCTAGAGTCAGCCTAGTCTCACTGGGCTAAATTCAAGAGGTCAGTAGGCTGACCACACGTACTGTTTGGAACAGGGTAGTATTGCTGTTTTCTGTCCTGTTTCAAATGGTACTTCCGGCCAACCTAGAACTGGGTGGCTTTTACTCCTAAGAGTGGGCTGGTTGTATTTGCATCGAAGAAACAGCATTCCCAATATAGTACAAAAAAGTTAAAAAATAGAAAAGCATTGTGGCTAAAGCAAATATTTCTCATTTGAGGAGAAAGGAGTCATGGATTATGGGGATCAGTGGCCCACGTTTCCAGTTTTCTGTGGTTGAAAATCTTGCTGTCTTTCATCAAGCCAACCATTGGTAGCCATTTGCTATTCTGACGTTTCCCAGTAGATAAACACATTAATAGTGGTCATAATTTTGAAGCTATTTTAATAATCCATTCATGTTGCCATTTTCCCAGGCATTTTACCCTCTTGGAAAAACAACAGCATTGGGGTCAGACTGACCTGAGGTCACATGCTGGCTCCACCACTGAAAGCTAATTGAGCCTAAGAAAGTCACTTAATTTGTCAGGCATAAGATTCCTTATTAGAGAAAAGGACATCATAAAAATTCAACTTGGACTGTTGCAAAATGCCCAACCCAACGTTGGCCACACAAGGCACTCAATAACTGGTAGATGATAAAGTTATCTTTCCAGGCTGACATTTACTACAGAACAAGGGACCCTTTGACCTGAACTCTTTTGTCTCCTCCTCACGTGTATGCTATGTTAAACACAATTGCTGAATCTTGGTGGCTGGAGTCATTGAGTGTTTGCCTGGTTTATTCCAGGTGTCCTCCTGCCTTGCCTTCCTTCCCATACAAGCAACTCTGTTCATGTCACCCTATCTCTGCTCAGAAGGCATCTTACCAATGAGGCTGTCCCTGCCCGCCGTACCCCACCGCCACATCCTCCTTACTCTGCTTTATATTGCTATGTGGTTACCTAGCATCATCTGAGAGTTTTCCTATTTGTTTATCTGAAGACAACCAGAAAGCAAGCTCCCTGGGAGCGGGGACCTTGTCTCATTCACAGCTCTATCATTTAGAACACTGCCTGACAAACAGTAGATCCTCAAGAATAGTTTCTGAATAAATAGTTTTCTAAGAAGAACAAGCTCCCTCCTGCTAGGTAATGATCTGGAAACAACAGATGATAGGCATCTCTCCCCAGACTCCTGCTGGATTTTCTTCAAAGCGATCTCTGTGCTCACCGTCAGGCTGGAAATGACAACGTGAAGTTTAAGAAATGTTTGTCCCTCTGATCTCAGGGGACTGTCTATATCACATTGTCATTCATCCTTCTCTCACTTGTTTGGGCAAGTGCCATCTCTCTTAATTTCAAGTTTTCAGGAAAAAGCACCATGTCTATTTACTTTTCTACCACCATTAACTTCCAGGTGATGATTTTTGCTTTGTGGAAAGCATGAAGTCTTCTTAATTTTGGTTTTGAAAACAATCTTTACATTCTAGAAACGGTACACAGCATGTTGGGAGTTATCTTCTATTTCTTCCAGAGATTTATGTTATGAAAAAGATACAAGAGAATATATGAAGGTGTCTGTAATTTTAAAAATTTAATCAGGATTTAAAAAGATAGTTTACCTTTTTATTACTGCCATTTTAAAATGACAATGAATATAACAGAATAATTCAGAAAAAGCAGAATTTTACCTAAATTATTTAAAATAGTCACTCTAAATTGCTACCTTCTTATATATCATATTAAGTAATGAACTTAAAGATGTCAATAGTAATCAAAATATTCAATAGACTTATCCTCAACTAAAGTATATTTGTCTAGTAAATACAACCATCACTGGGTTTAAAATACATGAACTGTATTCGTAACACTTGCAAATTCTATACTACTTAAAACTGACTTCATTGAATTGCAATTAAGAGCCTATTGACCTTCTGGATGTTGAGTGTACTTGGTTTTAACTTTACACAATCAACTCTAGGTCAGTCATTTCTTCAGGTCAATATCTAGATTTTAATGGATAATTGAAGATTGCAGATCACATACTCATAAGCTGATTAATTATGATTGACATAGTGCCTACTGCTAACGTATGAATCAATGGCAAATTTACTCATATTACAGAATTTGTCCATGCAGCGGTTTCCTTTGGTTAAGTACTGTCCTTAAAAAAAAAATCAGTGTACACTAAAATGCCTTTTTTGGCTCAAAAAACAAGCAGTAAATATTTAATAGTCTTTCAAATGTGTAGTACTTTACAAAGTAAACTGTATTAAATTGCAGGATTATGTGCTTAAAGCCCTCGTTCACCAACTCTACACTGTGAGATCTAACTGTTGGCAGTCACACTCCCTCCTTCACAGCTTCTCAAAAAAGTGACCACTAAATATTCCAGAAAAAAAGTAAAACATAAGTGGATCCTATATTTTATTTTATGAAATATCAGAATCACAACCATAACTATAGCAACAAGGCATTGGTATGTAGCATGTATACTCATAAACTATAGCAATCATTTCTAATGAGAAATATAATATTGAATAGTTACAAAAAGTATACGTTTAATTTCATTTTCAATCTATGTTCATTAGCAATAGCGGAGGCTAAATCTTATTTAAGTAGAAGTGAATTTCAATATGCAGAATGAATGAATCAATAACACTACAGGTGAAATTCCGCGTGATAAAGATATATTTACTCTAAGTAAGTATAAAGCTTTAGGTATTCCATAGGAATACCTAAAATTTCAAGCTTTTGAGTGCTTTAATTCTTTTTTATTTACAAAAAAGTCCCACACCCCAAATGCTATTTTAAAATCAAAGAAATCTGTTCTGAATCTCATTTTACTATTTAATAGAGCAGCTGAAAAATGACTTAAAGATGTGGCCATATGGTGTGAAAATCCAGAATCAAGGAAAGAATGAGGTACTGTAAACATGTAAAAAGCAGTAAAAGGAGGCAATTCTGAGCTTAGTTAATGAAAAGCTGATGATGGAGACTCTTGTATTGACGACATTTGAGGACACTAACTCACTGGTGTTTTCCAAAACATGAATTCTGCATTTCAAGTGTTTGAGAGATTCAGCTAAGTCTCTTTCCCTCAGCCTAGGATTGTTTGTACAGGAAGATTTCATAGAATAAATTACTGAACCTTCTAGCACAGCTCTGAGTGAAGCAGGGAGAGAAAAGCTCTAATCTGATAGCCACAGATGGAACCTGGCATGATTTTTGCTTAAAAAGTTTACAAGTGGATCATAGGACACGTATAAGACAGCCTGAATTTAAGAGTGAGGACAGTAAAAAGAGATGTTAGGCACTCCAACTAATGCTTTGTCCTCTGTTGACATTTCCATGGGAAGTGAGAGTCAAGTGTTTGCTGTCTGGAATCATCTTACTGTCTTTAGAAGACTTTTGGTGTCTCCACTCCATCTCCCAGCTTCACACATTCTGCTTCTTAGAAGTTCCAAACAGTGCCTTCCTTTAAGTGTACCTTCTCAATGTAACTCAACTTCATGCAATAAAAGCTCAAGTCAGTTGATAAATGATTATCAAACCATCTCTACCAAAAGAGTTGTCTAGTCCCGACCCAACATCAGGGCTCTCAATTCAGTTGTTTGTACAGTAACTTATTTAACAAAGATTTTCTGGTGCCAGGCATTGGAATTTTCAAGGTGACTAGAACAGTCTGCGTTCTCAAAGAGCTCAGTGGGGAAGACACCCTTGAGAACAAAATGTATAATAAAAGAGTTAAATACCCAGTCAAGGTATGTAGTTTTCGGAGGAGAGTTCTACATTGGGAAAGTGCTACAGGATCTTTTGAGTTGCAGTTTACCCACATCCACAGAGGAGTTTTAGAAACATGTGGATGCTTTAGAGGCACCTGAAGTGCGACCCTTCCCACCCACCCCTTCCCCTTCCCACCCACCCCTTCCCCTTCGTTCCTGTATGTGGCTGGCAGAGCAAGAGAGCAAAAGGGAACTCCTCTGAGGATGACTCGCCAAACAAAGAGCTTGGGCTCTGCCCCTGGCTCTCTCAAACCACTTGGTGACAAGACAACAATAAAGGAGGAATAAAGCTAACAATCCTAGGGTTTGCTTACACATTAACAACTGACTGCTGCCCTCAACCCCTACACGATCCCACAGTCAAATAAAGTCAGTAGCTGTGGAAACTGGGAAAACCACAACTTAGAGGCTTGAAAGCCCCACATTGTAGCAATGGCATTTTCTTACAAATAGATGACATCCTCATCAGTAGCAAGTGCTGAAAACACAACGAATGCCTGAAAGATAGGAGGGGTGGGCACACAAGAAAGGGATGTTTGCGATGACTGAGAGGAAATCCTGACTCACCAACCTGACACCCTCCCCCCCAAATAACCAGGTCTCTCTCCAGCCCAATGTTCCCTCCTGCCTGGGGAATTTGGCCTCATTCCCATAGCACTGCCCTCATGTGCTACACTGAAAATAAAACAAAGGATACCTACCATTCATCATATTTTTCAACAACTGGGTTTTTTTCTTAGTTTGGAAGAAAAACTTGGCAATCATAAAGCTAAAGTTTTTTATTTTTATATATTTTCTTTCTAGTGTCAAAATAAACTGAAAAAGAAAAAAGAATGCCCAATGGTAAGAAAAATACACAAAACCCTTTAGAGCTCAGTTGGCCACACACTGCCATTCGATTGACACCAAATTGTGGAATTCAACACTCTCAGGTTCTCCCAACCCAAGGAGCCAACTGCCTTCTGCTTCTGTAAGATGTGGCTACTTCAGGAAATTCAAATAGGCTCCCAGTGTTAACTATGCTGCATATTTACTTTAATCAAAGTGACATTTCCCAGATGGTGTCATCCAGAAAACCTCATATGAAATGAGGAGTTTAAGAGAAGTCAGTTGTACATTCCAGGAAAAATTGGATACAGGTGTTCCCCCATTTTAAGATGACTCAGTTTACGAAAATACAAAATTAGGTAACAGACACATTGATGCCATGAGTGGTCACCCACCCCACCCCCCAGGATATGGATACCTGGTACCTAGAATAGGTGCCAAGCTTCCATATGAGGGTATGCATGAATAAATGATCATATCTCTCCATTATCGCCTGCACAACCCTGACACGCACAGGGTGTTAACGCTGAGCCTAATGTTTTGTGGTTACCAGACCTTTCCTCTGCCTGGGAGGAAGAAAGACGAGAAAAAGTGTGAAGGTAAAAGCAGCTCTAAGGTGCCTCTGAAAATTAGCAGGCTTCAAGGAATTACTTCACGGACTATCCACACTGACCTCTAGGCTGCATATAGTTAAAACAGACAGCATCCTCCATGGAGGGTGAAGCATAATGACATCATTGACTTTAGTCATTAAATAGTGATAAAGGTTATGACAGAAAGGATAGGCATGACGGAGCATAGAACCTAGCCTGGTGGTCTTCAAAGACTTTTCCAAGGAAATGATGCATTGCCAGCAACTAGAGAGCAACAGGGAACAGCATGAACTTCAGAAAGTACAGATCTAAACAGAAACCTGGACCTGCAACTTAGCAGCTGTATGACCTCAAGGAAGTTACTTAACCTCTCTGAGCCCCGGGCTCTGCACCTGTAATGTGGGAAGAATATTGATCTCATGGATGTTGTGAGGATTAAATAAGTTAACATGTGAGTCAAGTGCTCACAGGTATTCAGCACACAGGTTTTGGGAGGCCTAAAGCATATACAGTTTTGACTACCATCTTTAAGAAAAATAATCACATGGTGACAAATGTTAACTGGACTTATGGTGGTGACCATTTTGCAATATATACAAATACCAAATCATTACATTGTATGCCTGACTAATATACTGTTATGTCAATTATATCTCAATTAAAAATAAATAAAAAATAATTTAAAAATCTCATGAGTAAATTTAGGTGAGAAAATAAAAAATCACAAAGAAATTAGACATTTTTTAAGGCAGAGAAATACTATCACTATTGTAAACTCCTGAAAAATAACAACATTTTTATTTATTATCTCCATAATACTTGCCTAGATCTGTTCTACATTTTTATGGCCACATACTCTTTGATTACCTATTCAAGACAATGATGTGTCATTTTACATAAAGAGAATATAAAGCTAATTCATTCTTCTCTCTAGAATGGATCCTAGAAACATGTTTTTAACTATTAATGTTTGGTATGCAACTTCCAAACATACAACTCCTCATACAGACATACAGGCTCTTTGTAGCTCTACCAGAGATTTATTCCCCAATAGGACTTTTGATCAATTCTATTTCATATGGTTATCATGAAAAAAATCTAGTGTATTTGTAATCGTATACACTGCATCAACACATGCATTCTTACAGGCCAGTTTTTGTTCTGGACGAATGTCATTAAGAACCACATACTTTGCTTATAATTTTATGCTACTAGTAATTGAAAAGACTTTCCAAAGTCCAGCATCTGGCTCCACACCACCTGAACTTTGCTTTTCCTCCGCACTTACGTACTTCTGGTGGTGGACACCAGCGGACGCATTCATCTGCGATCACCCTCTGGCCCGGCTTCATGTGTCACAACACAGTGGGTGAGAGGAACATTCCCGGAAGCATTCCTGCACTGGAAGGGCAGGCAAAAACTTAACGGCACGTGGAAGTGGCTATAAACCACATAAATATATTCCACCAAATCCTAATTATCCCCAACTCAATTTTCCCTTTCACTACATCCAAAAATGCCCATAGCCATTCTCAGAACCAGCTACATAATTTGTGGGGCCCAGTGGAAATAAAAATGGGGATCCTCTCCTTTAAAAGTATTCAGAATTTCAGTGACAGCAGGGCACTGAACCAAGGACAGGACCCAGTTGTGAGCCCATGAAGCCAACCCTGGTCACTCCCATACCCCGTCGGTCATGAGGAGAAGTGTAATGAAGAAGGATAGTGGGAGGAGACAGCAGTTTCAACAAATTGTGGCTAAAATCTTACATTTGCAAGTTTTACAAGTGATACAACCATATGAGCTTATTACAAGGGTCTGTCCCAGGCCATAGACAGGTGAGGGCACCTGCAGCCTGTCGTGCCCGAGTCTCATTAGCATCATGGTAAATCTGTCCCCACTGAAATACAGTAGGTGCCCAATAAGTGCTTGTGAATGAAGCTTTATTTATCCTCAGGGACTTTACAATCTAGCCAGAAAGACAAATAAGAGATCAATAAAACCCTGCCACAACTCAATGTGTCAAGTCCAAAAGACATACTTACATAAAATGTAGGGATGTAAATTCAAAATAAAAGAAACAATCCAGTGACTATACAGTCAGCCAGCCAGAAGTTCGGGGGTACTGACTGCACCACCCAAATCCATCCAACTCCTGGCTGCAGTTTTGGCACCATCTGATGGCAATTTCCTCCCTGACTAAAATACTGATGGGGACCCTTCTGGGTCCGATGGCTGACTTGGCTCTTTCGTGACAATGGGAGTGATTCCAGGAAACTTCCAATTAGTTGCAACAAGTTTCGTGGCTCAATCTGGGAAAAGTCTGGGCACGTGGGGTTGATCCTGCATTTCCTCGCTTGATGCAGCAGGGTTGTGTCTAGCCACACAGAATGGGTACTGATCATTCAGGTGAGGACCACGAACCTGGAAGCTGATGGGTCTGCCAGGTACAGGATAGGATAAACGGGCAAGAAGTCAGTAGATGATACTTCTGTAAAAGACATGTCTGGAAGACATTTTAAGTGGGAAAAGATTACAAAAGTGTTAGAGAGATCTAAGCTCTGGAAGAACTTCCAGGATTCTGAGGTAGGCCATCCTGCATAGGAGGGGAGGGGTCAACCAACAGGCTATACAATTTCTAACCAGACCACAAGCAGCTAGAGATAAAAGCTGACCAGGCCTAGGAGGAGAAGCCTGGAATCCTGAGGACGTGTGTTTAAGGGCACTGTTTAGGGTCAGGGCAGTAGTAGGAATCTTCAATTTATGGAAGACGGTTGTAGGAAGCTCCTGGTTGACCCAGTGGGCTACAAGGACTTGGGGAATTTTATTACTTTACAGTCACCTATTCCAGGGGATGGTTGTGAAAATTGTGACACTTAGTTGGAATTCAAAGCTAGCTTCAATTAATGATGTTAAAAGGGTTCACAGAAGACTTCTTTTCTTGCATATAGCTATTACATCTTCCCTTTCTCTTCGTGAATTATTGAAGTGGGTATCACAAAGGAAGATGAATTAGTAAACATAATTTTGGGGTAGACAGGGAATAATACTTATCAATTGTCAAAAATTCTTTATGCTTACTAGAAATAAGATAGCACTATAACACCGGGTCATTGTTAGACTACATCAATAATGACTACTTTTTCCAAAGCAGTTGGGTCTTAGGCAGATACAGGTGCCTAAGAAGTAAGGGAACTGTGACTGGCTGCAGATGGGGTTTCCTAAGAAAAAAGTTAATAGGATGATACGCAGAAGGTTTGGGGAAAAATGGTTTGGTAGGCTGGGAGCCTACCACCAACTAAAAGAGCATCTTCGACCTGACAGATGAAGATGGCTACAAAAAGAAAGACAAGTAACTATTATAAGATTGAAAAGACTGTGATTCTTTTCATTATACAATTATGTTAGTCTATAGTTTAAATGGTGAAAGAAACTACCACCTGAAAGACACTCAATGGAAAAGACCACCCGGTGGCTTACCGTATTTCCCAACCTTACCCAAGTCAACACTCAGACTCCCTAGTAGCTGAAAGAGTAGCGAGACTGTCAAAGGGAACACAGACTAGACAATAAGAAAACACTGAAATTAAGAGCATAAAATGCTAAGGAAAAGAAAAGGGGTGTCATCATCAATGAGTTGTTTTCATTGGGAACTATATTCCACACTGCCTATTTTCTGCCTTAGTCCCACTTCCTTCAGCTTTGTCTGCTGATACGTTTATTTCTGACAGGATCCAGTAAGAAAAAAATAGGAAATGCAAAGTATTTCAAAAGAGATAACATTAAAAAAAAATCGTCAATAGGTGCTGGAAAACTAAAAGAGCAAAGCGAGATCGTGGCCCAGAGATGTAAGTGCAGGAGCACCATGCCCTAAGGCTGAAGGATCAAATGGAGGAGCTTGGGCTCTCAGAGCCTAGAAGCTTAGAGAGGTCTTGCAGAGATGGGAGGCAAATGTGTGAGGTGGCAGTCCTGCCATGGCTGGTGCTTCTCAGGGGTACAGGGTGTTTACTTTGGAAAGTGTAAAAAAAATGCTGCACCCTGAAACCAAGAGACACCGTCAGGTCAAGTGCCACTGCTGAGGTGAAGCTGCCGGAAACAGGAAGCAAAGGGGAAGAAACGAGCCCCTCTCTTCCCGCCGGCCCTGCAGCATTCCCATCCAGCACCCCATACTGGCAGCACCCCTCCCAGGGAACCAGCTGGCAAAGAAGGAATGCAGTGTGCAGAGTCCCAGAGGCATAAAGCAGCATACGGAAGGGTGGGCGTGGGGCTGACGGACAACAGCTGGACAAGGTACCCACTACACATTTACAAAGAAAAACTCGTCCACGGTGAGGTCTCTGACTCACGTCTGAATTCCCAACAAACTAAACTGCCCTAAAATCCTTCAAATGGGGACAAAAGAAGTGGCAGGCTGAGTTCAACCAGAGCCCTGCTCAGCAAGATCATTTCTTAATGGCTTAGAAGAGCATTCTAAAGAGACTGCTGTTAGTGTCCGAACTGTTCTTCCACATGAAAAATGGGTTCCTTCAAAGACATGTGCAGGCCTGCTAAAAACAATAAGCTTTTCTAACCCCCAAGCACGACATACTCCGGGAGCATGGTCTGGATGCTTATCAAACAAGTTCTGGGCCCTTCTCTGAAGTTTCTGGGTAAGTACAAACAGCAGAGTCAAATAAATGCCTTTAAAAGCAAGGCAGTGGAGCACGTACCCTGTCAGTGAGATCCTCATATCCCCACAGAGTAAACAGTAACATGAGAATATTTATACTAAACAAAACTGTATATCAAGCCTGCGTTGGCTCAGCCAGAGGGAATGATAAATTCCTTGCAGATCTCTCAGAGAGTGGTCCTTTGTGGACCACGGACGCCACTTCCAAGACCGTACAAACCAATTACAGAGTGAGGCTTTTCATTTTGTTGAGAAATGAAAATATTATCCCCCATTTTGTTTTATTTTGCAGTTATATTGTACTTAGCCCGCTCCTCCCCCTTAGGTTGAAGTTTTAATTTACAGTTGCGTCAAGCCCAAATTCAGGTTACAAACAAATGACAACCCCACCCCCCAACAAAAACAGTAACAAAAGTCCTTATCACCCTAATAGCCTAGCTTTTTGCGTTCCTTGTCCCCATGCTAAGAAACTAAAAGTTGAAGTTTAAAGTAGGATAGAGCAGAAACACTAACGAATGGATAAAATGTAAACTCTATTTGTCCACATCAATTTTGCCCTATTCGCAACAGGCACGAGTCAGGAGCAAAGTCATCTGTGAGGAGATAGAGGTGAAACTAGCTATGAAGCCACACTCCATGCAATGTCCACCTTGTGGTGTGATGGGGGGAAAATACTGCAGAAACATTTGTTTCTAACAGGCCAATACGAGAAAAGATTAACAAGAGTCAGGGTGTTTGTTAGTTCATTTCGCCAGATTTTTCTCAACCCAATTTGATAAACCTTAGTTGTCAAAGATCCTTCCCATCTACTTCTGCCAGCTCTGGTGCAGGAGGAGCTGATGCTACGGTATCTGTCCACAGGCTAAACCTTCAGCAGCTGACAGCTGTTTCAGATTTTCTAAAGAACCATGTGGAGCACAGGACAAGGGGAAGAGACAACAGAAAGAACAGGGGAATTAGAATATGAACAAGAGGCAAGAAGTGTGCTGGTTTTGAAAATTATTTATAACGAAAATAGTGAATTGCTCTTTTTAAATAGCTGGGTCAAAGCCCAAATTTAATCACCTCTATTTTAAGCCACTAAATAAACCTCATATGTAGTGTCAGAGTCCATCATAATAGATTAAAAAGGAAAAAACAGGTCTTATACATCGGTACACTTTAATAGACATCAGAAATTTGCCAAAATTTTATTCAGAAAGTATGGGCTTAGTGAAATTATCTTAATTCAGATGTTTTGGTTTTGCTTTTATTTTTTTAAACATTTGTGGAATTAATGTATTATTTTAAATAATTAGGGTCACACATACATAACCTAAAATTTATCATTTTAACCATCTTTAAGTATATAGTTTAGTGGCATTAAGTATTACCCACTATCTCCACAATATTTTTCATCTTCCAAAACTGAAACTGAGTCTCCATTAAACAGATGTGTGATTTTAAATAGGCCTTGCTCAAAGCCAGAAGTCTGGAATCCAGTGACAGGAACCTGGTGAGGTTAACACAGGTATGTGGCAACTGGGTCACTCTTCTTACAACCCCAAATGACTCAGAGACACCATGTGCTTTTACCCTGTCTCATCTGCTGAATACTGATGACTAAAATTGAAGCAAAGCTATAGACTCGATCTGGAAAGAGCATTAACAACACATTTCATTTTATATGACAGCTTACAAAGAACTTCCATTTAGTTCCCCAGAATGTAACCCTTGTTCAGGGAGAGAACTCCTTTCCCTATTTTATAGGCAATGCAACTATGGCTACAGGGAGGGAACAGCAAGGACTGGAAACCCCACCCCCAATCCACTGTCCGTGTGCGTCCCACTGGGCTCTGTGACCTCTGACAAAGGGGCAGAAGACCAGGCGCTAACTGCTTCTCAGCTCTCACAGACTAAAACACTGACCCATCCGATCTAACCGGACAGCACTTTCTGTCTTCACCATAGCAACTAACCTTCCTTATGCCTATAAACCAAACCTAGGCCACCACTTTTCCATCTTTTTTTTTTTTTTTGTATTTATATTGACAGTGAAAAGAAAATGCCCAAAGCAGCATAATTCTGGAACAAAATTAATGCCATCACATTCAAGAGTCAAATGTAAGTATAAAAAATATTAGGATTACTGAAGCCAAAAAAGATTGAATTCAACCTCTTTTAAATTTTTAATTCCTTAAAATAAATTCATATTATGTGCTCTTATTAGACAAGGCCATAATCTTTCTTGCTAAACATAATCTATGGAAAAATACATTTCTTTGTGGTGTATGAATAGAAAATACCTTGTGCTAAAGTCACATAAATACTAAAGATTTACATAAAATTGCCAGAATCAAAAAGGGGCTTCTTTTAGTTCACAAAGAGGCTACATATTTTGATTTCTTTCAAATAAAATTCTTCCACTGATACTCTTCTCTTTGCTCAAAAGCAATATATTCCCTGAACCTTCAGACTTTCCATTTAAATTCCAGAAAGGATAAACACAATTCCTTGAAGTTATGCCCAACATCACCATTTCATCTCTCTATATAAACACTAAACCTTAGACAAATCGGGTTTTTGGAGTTATCTCTAGAATGAACAACAGGTCATCCTAAAAGTTGGAAGACAAGAAAGAACAACAATGCTTTGAAAGAGTAATTTTATTTTATAATTACCTCTACTTTTCAGTCACTTAGCACATTTAAAAGAAATTATTACTCAAAAAACAAAAATTGAATACAGAACTTGGAAATAAAGAGTTTGGGAAAACCAAGTAACTTGAGTCCATTTTGAGTTTGTTCACAATAATTAAAAGTGGTTCAACTACCATGGCAATTTTACCCAGCTGATTCAGGGGGCTTCTAATGCACACAAGTGCATAAGCGTGATACACAGCAAGTTCTCATGAAGTTTTAATGACAACAAGAATATCATGGGTAAATATGGACAATCTATGAAGGCTGATTATTGAACAGAGAATGTTCCCAATTTTCTAACAAAGACACACCAATCTCTTTGTATCTTTCCCTCATCATCAGTGGCCAAAAGACAACATTATAATGATTGATATTCTTCCTTAAAAGTTCAATGAAGCCTTACACTGGATTACATGAAAATACCTCCCCGTAACTTCCAGAACTCACCAATACTTTTCTTTATAGCATATTCGGCACAGTTTTTGCACTCTTGGGGTGTAAATCCAATTAATGCTCTCCCTATTGTACCAATTCCCTGATCACTGGCCAACTTTTTAACTCGAGCTTCTATGCAATGAGGAGATACATAAGAAAAATGGTCCCCAAGGACACTGTAAGACATGTATTGAAAGTCTTCTGAGGTTTCTGTAGCTTCTTGGCCTTCAAAACTCTCTACGTTGCAAGCTATCTCGATTTTCCCTTCATGGGGAAAAGCCATTGCTTGGACGCCCTTCAATCCATTCACATGTGAGCCCCGAATGGCACGTGCAATCTCTCTTCCCAAAGCCAAGTCTTGAGAGTCTATGGTAACATTGCAGTTCATCACATATGGACTGGCCCCGATGCCTAAATCATTGGGAAAGCATGTTACTAAAACAAAAGCAAAAGCCTCACTTTGAAAATTCTATTCTTTAGCCAATTTTAATCCAAGGAGCTTCCTTAACTTGGTTTTATTTAAAAGTAATACAAATATTTCTCATTAGCAATTCCTCAGTTCTCTAAAGGAAATATGTGTGTGTGTGTGTGTGTGTGTGTGTGTGTGTGTATTAATAGAGCTATTTAAGCTAAAAACAGGTACTTTTAACTACTCTAAATGTATCTAAAGGATATTTTTATCCAGAATAATTAAGGAGAATCTAGACTTTCAAAAGTATCAACCAAAAAAGGAAAGAAAGGAAGGAAAGAAAGAAAGAAAGAAAAGAAGAGCACAGCACACTTTAAAATTAAATATCAACAGCAAGCAAAAACCCTTGGCCTTTCAGTCATTTCCAAGGCCATTGCCACAGGGGATGGAATTCAGTTCCAGGCCTAAAGGTCTGGGAGACAGGAATAAATCATGCTCTTTACCCACCCTTTCCTCCCCAAACACACACCTGTCATCACTGAATTAGGTTAATATTCAATTCCAGTGCACCTCAACGACAGTCTTGGTTATGGAAAGAGGTCACAAAAAAGTGGCAAACAGCCTTAGAATTGGAAGGACATGGGCACATGTGTCTTGCGGTACTGTGGTTCTGGCTGGGTTTGAAGTACTATGCGCACCTTTGGTATAACCTGTTGGAGGCACCTCGTTCTTCCACCCCCTCGCTTCCCAAGGGATTAGAGCTGCCATCGCCACCTAGAGCTCTGTTACTTCAGAGCCCAGGGGCAAATGTCTTGCTTCTCCTTGCCTCAAGGATGGTACAGCTCACGTTACATAAATAACCCTACTCTAATTATAGTTTACATTATAAGATGGACAACTTGGTTAAATTAGCATTGGTATAAAAAGCTTAGGTTTGCAGTTTCTTCATTTTGGGGAAACCTTACATTTCTAAAAGCAAAGTTGATTAGGGATTGATGGAGGATAATAGGCTGACCTCATCTTCAGCACATGACAATTCCTTAGCTACTATTTCAACATTATTTTACTGTCACTGCTTTTTCTTGCTACTTTCAAAATTATTACTTATGATGTCAGTATCCATCAGCGTTATCCTTCTGGGTTCATTTTCCCCTAGACAGCCGTGGTTTGGGGGCTTTCCTGCCTAGCCTGGGCACTCTCATACTAATAGATGCTTTACAGAAAATCAGCACACGGAAACCACATTTCATCTTTTTCCCACACATGTACATAATGAAGCACTTCAACTCCCGAGGTTAGGCCTCTTCCTCCTGGGAATTCTGCAGGAATGAATCAGATTACAGCATTTCTCCATAATGCTGATTTCATAAAAATTAAATTTCCTAACAGTCAATACATCTTTCTCCCTCATAATCTCATACATCAGTCACTTACTCTAAATACCTTTCAGAAGTATATCAGTTTTAACATTTCACAGAGTATCCTGGAATTTATTTTTTTGTCAGTGCTAATGTCATTCATTAACAAAAAACATCCAAGCACGGTTTTTCTCTTTCTTCCACCCCTCAACAGGTAACATTACAAATAGTCCCATTTCCTCAAATCTAATATGCATACCCTATTCTGACTCAAGAAGTGGCCTCATCTTCACCATTGCTCCAACAACCTCACTCAGATTGTGCTGAAAAGTATATGTACCTGGGTTACAGTAAGCAAAACTATTCAAAATACATATTGGGCCTATTGTGCTTTGCTATTCCAGAACTTGGATATGCTCAATCAACATTCAGGTACTCATACATAATTGATCAGCTTGGGGGAGCAAGTCCTTTCCAAGAAAGTTCCTTCATACAGACCCAGGGTTCTTTCTCCTTACACTATGGTGGCATGGGCCATTCCATCCCTACAGCACCAGGACTTTTCCTGAATCCCCCACCCAGCAAACTGTAAGGCACCTCTGACCACTGTGTGCCCAGTTAACTGTCCCTTTTTTAGTAGAATTTCCAAAGTTGATTATTCCTGCTAGCAAATTAATTCATTGCCTAAGATAAATTATTAAAAATAAAAAAAGTTTAGATCTTAAGCCTAGAGTAAAGAATTTGATAAAAAATACACTTATCCCAACACTGATTTACTTATTAAAAACAAACACCTTATTTTAAAAATACCTTTGAAAGCATGCTTCAAAAGTTAATAATTTCTTAGAAAAAATTAAATATCAGAAGTAACTTTTATATTCTCTTTTAAATAAGGAGTAACTACTTAACATAGGATGATCATTTTTCATGTATATCAGTGTTGTGTGTATTTTAAATTCTTCTATTAAACTTTAGTTATACAATAAATTATTTTGTTTTATTGCTAGAGATATTCAATGAATGTGAGAAGTTTCTGAACTAATCAGGTAGCAATTTCCTTCCTGAGGGGTATGAGGCCCTGACTCATTTCTCTGAAAGACAGCGTGAGAGAGAGATAGACAGACAGACAGAGAGACAGACAGACAGACAGAGGGAGACACTGAGAGACAGCAGAGAGACAGAGAGATAGACAGAGTGAAAGAGAGAACTGCCCTCTGCCCCAGTGTATGCTTTTCCAAATTCCCCCATTTAATCTTTCCTAAGTCCAACATCAATGGTGATCCCATTCTAATGAATTAAATTCTCCTTTTAAATCCAGCAGTCCTATTGACTGTGTTCAAATGCTGCATTGGACTTTTTATGATGATTTAAACTTAGTAACAATTTTTAAATAAGGGAGATACTTAATCCCAACAAGTCATATTTCTAGTTAAATGTGACATAATTAAAGTAACTCCATTTTTCACTCTAAAATTAGAAACCTGATGTGAAAGTTTGTTTCTCAGTTTGCAGTTGCGCGCCGCCCCTGCCTCCCGCAGATTGGCACTGGCTGCTCTGGCGGCGGCAGAATCTCCTCGCTGCAAAGCTCAAATTCCAATTTTATTCCAATGCACTGTCACAACGCCCTGAAGCAAGTTAAAAACAAGGGGGGAAATCCTTGGTATGATTTCACTTTCCATGTGTTCTTTAATGAAAAATTTATCATTCTAAATATTGGTGTTTACTCCCACTTAAATACTTTTTTTTTTTATCAAAAAGAGAAAGAAACTGAGATTCAGTTGCTATTATTTCACAGGAAAAAAATAACAGGCCTGATGTTTTCCTGACAATTCTGTTATTTTCCTGTGTGGAAACACTGTATTTATCATATACTGTATGGCTGGTGATTCAGATATTGTAGAGACCTTATGGTGAACTGATATAGATGTAAACTCTTTATGCCAGATTGTTTAAGCAGAAAAAAACCAAATGCACTTAATTAACATCTGATGTGTAGCTTTTGCAAACACAAATGCAATATTTGTGTTTGAGCACTGGCAGTAATGACTGTGAACTATGCTATTAATGTCTGTTTAAAGATGCTTGTGGTAGGACCACGTCTGGAATAACACAAATAAAAAACTGCACTCAGACAAAACAACATGAAGAGCCCATCAGAACAATGAAAAAGCACGCAGAAGAAACACATGTCCTTTCCCCCACCCCCCATTCTCAAAAATGGTTCCAGGCATCATTGTCTTCGATCAATTAAAGGTGAAAAGATTCTATATATTTTCCTCTATAGAAAGCATTTCATTTTAGGGAGTCAGAAGTTGCTTAGGGATGTCTTTGGAAGTTCTATTTATTATAGTAAGCTCCCCTTTGGTGGCTAGTATTATAGCGTGCATGGGAAGAGAGCTGAGGTGGTGTTTGGGGGGTATTTGGCATTCTTTATATGAGGAGAGAACTTCGAATTTGTGGATTACATTACAGTTTGAATAGACAGATTCTCATGGACCAACATGCAGTTCCCTCAGTAAATACGTTTTTACTGAAAACCTGCTGAGTACCAGGAACAAGACAGGTTGCTGGCTATAAAAACATGAAGAAGTTTAAAACAAGATAAAGCCCAGCCTATAAGTGGTCCTTGCTTCAGAGTAACAAACAGAGCAAGGCAACAAAACTGAAATAATTCAAGCTCAAAAAATAGAAAGTTATTACACCAAAAGCAATTAGTTATTATTATATATTGGTACCTCAAATTTTTTAGAACATGTACTAAAGAGAAACCACAGCTGAAACACAACATTTGATGACTACAGCGATAAAACTCAAGCATAATTGCTAAGTTCACAGCCTCCATGGCAGGAAGAATGCGGCCAAATCCATAGAAAAGAAAGCTAAGTGAGAGCCCTGTGGCACAGGGCTGGGAACGGCTCCTCAGGGACCTGAATTCAAGTCCTGCCTCTTCAGGACACCGCTTTTGCTCAGGGGCTTTTCTGCAAAATGGCTATGGTGGTTTCCTGCTCTGCAAGGAATGGAGAGTCTCAATTTCTCAACTGGGAATCTTTCAGGATAGTGATAATTGAGAGAGGAAATTACAAAAGCAGATACACATTAACATCATCATGGAATGAAGCCAATGAGCGGACCCTCAGGTGACTGGTTTGCTCCCAAGTTTTCCCATAGTTCATACAGAGACAATGCCTAAGTCCTTCATGTTTCCACTAAAGGTTACATATTTAATTACACATTAAGATTTTCATCTTCCATCATCCCAACTAGATTTACAAGTAAACACAAAAAATTATGAAAATAATTCCTTTTAAGTTCCTTAAAACTTATAAGACTCATTCTAAAACAGGAAACTATTTTTCAAAGACTATGTGAAATTTTTGGTGTGGAGTCAATTGCATATTCAATGTCAAGAAAAGTGCCTGATGCTGCATTCCTTATTTACAGAGTGAAGTAGCAGGGGCAGCTCTCAGTAACCCATTTAAATAATTAAACAGAAGTCCCTGATTCCAAGATATACCAATTACCTCCATCTATGATTCCTAAAGCAGCAATATGAAACTATAGTTCAAAGAATTGTCCCTGTATTTTTAAACAATGATGCACATAGTATATGCAGGCCATTCATATAACATATCAGTCAGCAGTGTTTAAATTATCCCATAAATGTTTAGAGTTTTTAAATATATATGTATAAAAGATCTAAAAGTATCAACTATTACTGCTTTGCCCTTATTTATGTTCCCCAAGAGCTGGCCAACTACAAACTTTTAAAAGGAATTTGGTTTAAAAGATTTTGTGTGTTTGGCACTGACTGAGAGTGTTAATCATTTCTGAGCTCACTTTTTTTCTCTTCTGTTTATAATATTCTTAGGGAACTTCAAAACAGAAACCTGTTCCCTTATAGATTCTGCTTCCTTTTGGGTACTGCATAGATTAATTTGTCACTGGAAAGTTAACTTAAGTGTTCAGTTGATAGCACCAATCACTTCTATTTAATTTTTTAAGGAAAAGAAATAAACAGCAACAATGTGTTGAGGATTTTCTGTTTTGATGGGACAAGTGGAAAAATATGTTGGGAAACTGATATAACTAAAAAAAAAGTTAGAAAAATATATAAAGCCATTAAATTTAAAAATAAGGGAAACCACCACTGTTGGGAACAAAATTCATTGAAAAATTAGATAAATAACATTTATACCCTAATGACAGAAATGTTATAAATTCTACTTCAATAGATATTACTTTAAAAAATGATGGCATTTTACTGCTTACTGCATAAATTATTTTTTAAGGGAAAATCTGTGCAAGTAAGGTAACCTAAGATTTGGGCTAACCACGTGTTTTAAACTTGAATTCCAATCTGGTTTGTGAAATAAGAAACTAATTATTTATCAACATCCCTCATTCACAGTTCCTCCTTGAAACATTTCATTTTTCTGTTATTAGCACCTGCTTTGAGTCTATTAAATGAGGGGCCTCTGGATGAACAACGGTTGCCTAACCTTAGCAACTCTTGTTTTCATGTTTTTTGCACAAACTAAGGTTTCTACCACTTGTCTGGAGGTATGAGCAAAAAAGACGTGGGGGAACAGTTGTGCTATTTTTCCCTTCTTATCTTGAATCTTCCATCAAATCCAATGTGAATGAATGCATTGAAACCCAGCTTTTAAAAAATTGAGCACTGATAAATTTTAATAACCATCCATCATGAAAGATGATGGAAAATCATCACAAGATTGATTTAGAGAAATTATGAAAATAAGTTGGAAGCATTACAAATTTAAAAATGTTTTTCTTATAATATATGAGATAAATAAATTGATATATTTTGCAATATTCAGATCATACTGTTTATATTACTTCATATCCTTTGGCCTTGACACTTGTTACCGGCTCTGATAGTCTTGTCCACATCTCCACATGGCTGATGGGCTCACTCCTCCCAATCTTTGCTCCAATGCTGTCTTCACAGGAGGCCTACTTTGGATTACCCCATTTAAAATCACAATTCACCCCCATTCCTGAACTCATGATGTTTTTGGCAGGGGTGCTGTAGCACTTACCACTTTCTAACATGCTATAGCATTCATTTTTTATTAAGCGTATTATTTGTCCATCTCCTCACCCCTTGCCCACTGGAATATAAATTCTTTGTGGACCTTTGAATTCTATATTGCCCACTGATGATAATGCCTGATACATTCTAGGTACTTAATAATCTGATGCATTTATTAATTAATTATAATTCTCTTCCATTGTATTTTCCATTTCTCTAAAAATGTCACACTTAATGGCTTGCATAATAATCTTTCACTTAGGTACACCATAGTTCATTTAATCATTCTCAAATTTCGGACATTTACAACATTTCCATATTTGCTATTATAAATAATGCTGTGATAAACATACTTGTACCTAAGTACAGTTGCCTTTTCTGGTTTCTTAGGATCTATCACTAGAACTAGAATTCCTACAAGGCAGCTATATTACGTACATTTTTAGAACTCTTGATACATATCACCAACTCATTTCCAAAATGTTTAAACCAGTTGAGAGCACCATTAGCAGTGTGAGTGCCTGTAACTACATAGTTACCAGTATCAAATATTGCTATGAAAATGTCATCCTTAAACACTTTGGTGCCAATTTTGTCTTTAACTCAGATATGCTTTTTAAATCAAGTTAAAATTCTTCCCAAACACTGACCCACACATTCTCACAGCACTGCAAAAGTGCGAAGGAGGATTTTCAAGGGTCTGCCTGACTAACGCTTAAGCCAGCTCCTCTGCGCCCTAACACTAAGATCCCTGTTCCCGATCCCCACGCAAGACTGGACCCCCAGTCACCCTGCACTGCAACGACTAGTTTGTGAAATCCCTTCGGTCTTTAGTCAGGCTCAAATTAGAAACCAGGAAATAAATTTCTGAGAAGTTATCACAAAACTTGACAACTCCACATTTGTGAGACAAATCGTGGGAAAATATGTTCAGATTAGCAGGGAGCAATCAGTTTCTTCCTTTTTCCATAACTAAACACTGAAACATTTATAATCACTTTTTTATATACCTCCTGTCAACAGGGAAGAAAAAAGTGGCCCTTTCATAGGATGTTGGGCACTTATACATTATTTCAACTTCTCAGTCTTTTGAGGGAGGTTCAATTACCATGTCCATTTATAGATATGGAAAGTGAGTCTTGATGAGATTAAGAAACTCTCTGAGGTCACACAGCCAATAAACAGCAAGGCCAGGATGTGAGCACAGCCCCAAAGCTCATGCTTTTTTTGTTGTACTACTCTACTTGATTATAGACACCACTGAGAGCAGAATTCTGCACCAGGAGTTAGTAACCATGGCCTTTGTGTAACTGTGTCAGAACTGTGCCATGAGGAAATGCACTTCTTAATGCCTGCCTACTTCTGGCTCCTTGGGTATCGGGCACTTTCATAACTACTGAGGTATTAACTGGCTATCAAAGAGAACTGACACTAGGTAGTAAACTTACAATGCAACAAGTTGATGATGCACTGTAGAATTGTATACCTGGCACCTATGTAATTCTTGCTAACCAATATCACCCCAGTAAGTCTAACAATAAAAAAATAAATAATAATATAATAAAATAAAATACAAAGTTTTAATTTAACAACAACAAAAAAAAGTTACCTCACACGGTTGAATTTATGGCCCCTACAGGAGATAGTTGAGAATGAAAGAATTAAGACTCAAATAAATGGCACCAAGATGGTGCAGTGCAAGAAATGGAGGTGGAGTTCTAGAGAGGGGTCCTAAGCTTGGAGGGGGGTGGGGAGGGCTAGAGTAGCAGACAGAGGCAAGAGTTGGTAAGATCGAGGGGAAGGGAGAACACCGTTTCCAGTGTCAGTCTGTCTGTTCCAGAAGCCTGTTGTCTAGAGTTTTCCCCTGGTGCCTCTACAGCTGATTTCCAGCTCTGTGCATCAACTTGGCCACACTGGATGATTAAGTTCTGAAAAACTTTCCTACCAGCTAAAAGCAACCTCTACCCTTGTCCTTACCCCACAAGTTTCTCCATCATACCCCAGGAGACAATCTCACACCTGGCATAGTAGCTAGCAGGCCTCCAAGATCCTACCTCAGCATCAGGAGTTATAACCATTCTCATCATCAGTGGCCATGTTGCAGGGATCATTATATATATTGAATATCACTGTAGGGGACTTTCATCAAATATCTGATGGGAGCTTCTAGCTTCTCTGGTCAGCTTAGGAACACATGGATGAGAGAGAACAAGAGCTGAGAGGAGACTCTCCCCCAATTCAATAAGCCCCAGCTATAACTTATAATGCAGGAAGGACCAAATTAAGAGTATCTCAGGATCCTATTATCAAATTCAAAAACAAAAGCAGAACAGAGCCATAATGAGAACCTGTTAAACCACATCTTCGGGTAGGTGCAGCTCCCAGATCAGGTTCAAGGGCGCGGAAATCCCTCCTTGTGAACCAGCCCAGTTGCTTCCTTCTCTGGACAAGAGGACGCTTCTCAGGCAGGTCGGCCTCACCAAAGAGAAACACGCTGCAGCCAGGAACGTGCTGGACCAGGTTCTCAGCAAGGCCTATGGGCAGTGGGCGATTTTATCAAAATGAAGTTAAAATCAAGCCCACTGAAAGAAAATAAAGCACAGAATTTTTTATTCCTACTACAAAAAGTGCAGCAGTCAATATTCTTGAATAGTCTTTCTTGTGTGCAAGTGCAAGAATTTCTCTAGTCAAAAGAAAGGAATAGGATCACAAAATTTATTATTTTAACCATTTCTAAGTATATAACATTTCTAACACAAAATTTATTTAACACAAAATTTACCATTTTAACCATTTCTAAGTGTATAATTCAGTAGCATTAAGTACATTCCTATCTTCATATAACCATCCCCATCAAAACATACAATTCACACTCATTCTAAAAATCAAAGTTTGAGCATAATTTTTTCCCATAAAGTTAGTCTCATAATAAAAGTTTGTCTTCGCACAAGGGAGCTAGAATTTCTAAGCCATTACAAATTTAATTTCACATGGGAAATTCATCACTAAATTTAAGAAAATTGGTGCCTTCCATTTTTGAAGAATTTTCTAACAGCCCCAAATTGTGTATATTGTTAGGAGAAATAAAAAGAGTATAAGGGCCAAATCTATATTGTCTAATATGGTAATGTCTACCTATGTGTGCTATTAAATTTTAATTAAAATAAAACAATTAAAAATTAAGTTTTTCAGATGTACTATCCACATTTCAAGGGCTCAGTAACTACGCATAGCTAGTAGTCTCCCCATTGGACAGTGTAGATAAAGAACATTCCCATCATCACTGAAAGTTCTATTGAATAGCACTGGGCCAGACGTTCTACAAACAAGCCTAATATTTAAAGATAATTTTATGAAGACTACTCTGAATGATGACGTTTTCTTAATCCTCTTCCTGCATTTTTTTTTTATCTAGATCCTGTCTCTGACTTTATCTTCTCAAGGAAAATTACAGAATTGTTATCCTCTTTTTCTCTAAAGAATTGCTTCAGAGAACTTGTTAGCAGCAGATAGCATGTTTTCATGGGGCAAATCACAATCCCATGGTGAATAAGGATAAAGATACTACATAAATTTTTGTCTGATGTATATAAATCAGGAATTTAGGGAATCTCAGTACTGGCCTGGGACAACAGGAGTGCGGGCCTTCTTTATTAGAGATGCGTCATGAACATCAGAGGCTGAGACAGGTCTGCTAGCCACAATAAGCTTAGGAACCTCTCCAACTGCAGTTTTAGGATCTGTTGTTTGTTTATTTCTAATGTAGACCGCCGTGTTGATAGGAGGAGTGAAACATGGAGAATACTTTAAAACATTTTATATTTCTGGGTTGTATAAAGTATTGGAAAATGTTCTTTTTCTGAGTCAGGTAGGAACTCTAGCATGAGGGGCCCATGATGTTGTAGAGCTAAGAAAATCTCCCACATTTACTAACTGATGTCTACTTCTTTAACTAAGATACTAAAGGGCCACCACTCCTAAGGGATGGATGGCACCAGATGCCAGGACACATAGAGTCAACTGAGATTTCAGAATTATCAAGTAATGTTCAGGCAGTTAGCTAAAGTTTCCCCTCAAATCCAGAATGGAGGAGGGTGGGGGTGGTAGAAGAAAGCAATGAACATTTAGGAGAGTTAGGATGTTAATACATCTTAACATCTGACAACTCTCCAAATTGTTCGGATCACTGATATCTGCTCCAAGCGTAACCTAGAGTTACTCATACTTTGGCTGCTGCAGCAGCCTAAAGCACAAACTGTGATGCCTAAAGCCTCTCCTACTAGACAATATAACATGTTTTCTGACTCTGCCCAGTTCTTTGCCTACGCAGGCCAGCACCTCCGTTGGCGTTGCAGTTCTGCAGGACTGCGTAAGTTTCTAAAGCCCAGAATGTTGCAAAGGAGGATTTTAGGGTCTGGGTACTAAAGGGCAAAGCAGTGGAAGGTGTTTGCAGTAGCAACCTCTAGCTGTCATCAGCAACTGTGGGGTGTAGGGCAGGGGTGCGTTTTGATTTAGTAAAAATAGCATATGCTTTTGAGGCCAGAAGATAATTGATTTGAATACCATTTCTGCTCCTTAATAGCTAATTGGGATCTTAAACAATTTACTTGACAGCTCAGAGCATCAGCTTCTCTTATCTGTAAGATGGAAAAGAAAAAAAATCTTCCACTAAAGTTCTAATTTCTTATCTAGAAATTTGGCAATGTAAAGACAAAAAAGTAAGCATTTATCCTACCTATCTTGTATAAACTGTATTTTGGAGTAGCCAGATAGCCTGAACTGATAGGTAAGAATTTTTTAACATCACCAGAAGTTAGATAACCAGACATTGTGACTTCCTGATAGAACACAACATGAAGCTCTAACCACACCTTTGAAGAATTTTTCCTAAAAAACTTGAGTTTCAAACCAATCAAGCTCAACTTAAAGTTTATAGAAAATGTGGGACATAAAGATAAAAATGAAATGACACCACAAGGGGGCAAACAGACATATCCAGAATGTGGGAATTCTATGGGACAACTGATTCAGTTTCTGCAACCAGTGAACCAGAGGCAAGGAGGGTGGGGGGATGGGCAGGGCTCTAGATCAACAATCAATGCGACGTGTGAACCATGTGTAGATACAGATTCAAACAAGCCCATCAAAGAAAGACAGTTGCCTGGATTATACACCGGGTGTTAGATGGTACTAAAGAATTACTTCGTTGAACATAGACGACGCACTATAGAATTATACACCTGGAACCTCTGTAATTCTTGTTTACCAATGTTATCCCAATAAGTCTAATAAATAAATAAATAAATAAATAAATAATTTAAAAAAGAATTATTTTGTTGAGTGTGTTAATGACATTGTGGTTATGTAAAATAAATAAATAAATAAATGTCCATATTGCTCAAAGATATATATTAAACATGTGTGGGTAAAATATGATATTTTGAACTTGCTTTAAAATACTTTAGTAAAACCAAAGGAAAAAAGAGGGAGATGAGAGGCATGGAGAAAAAATAAAGGAAGCAAAGAAAAAAACAAGAAAGAAAGAAAAGTACCCCGTAGAAGAGATAGAGAGATTAAGACTAAATAAAATAAGAAAAATATATAGCACAACGCCCAGTACACAGGACTCAGTAAATACTAGCTTTCTCTCCCTTTTGCAAGCCTACACCACTGTTCTGAATTCTGCAAAATTCTGAATACCTTCCTGGATTGATACGTCCCTGCTTACTAGAAATCCCTGCATATTTTAACAACATTCCTTTTCCATTATCTCTTCTACACAAATTCATGGCAAAAGGAATCAAATTAATGTTTGTTCTCTATCGAAGCAAGAAAATAAAATATTTTATTATTCTCATACAGCGAAAAGACAACCAAAACTAAAATGATATTTAATAACAGAAACAATACACTGTATTCAATGATATTCAAGGATATACCATTTACATTTCTAATGACTGCAACCCAAAGGCCCACCGCAAGTAGGTATTTGTAATTTTGCTGAAAAGTAAATGTAGATCGCCTACATTTTGCCCCCAAATGAGAAAGATGAAAAGGAGCTTGGAAAAAGTTATAAAAGAGAATAAATAGTAATTAAAATTTTTAAAAATAAAAAAATAAAAGTAAATAAAGAGCTAGTTTTAATTTTTTATCCCTTTATTTTCCTAATTAATCTATGTAACAATCATTCTATGTAATTTCAAATAATGCAAACAAGTAAGCTTCTTAAAGAAGACAAAAATCTGAATACTTGAAGCTCAAGCCTGTGGGAAATTAAGTTCCATCAGTTTTCAAGTAAGTGGCATTATTATTTAAAGCAACAGTTCTGTGTGAATTTCTGCAAAGCCATTTTTCCCTCTACAGTAGAGTCAAACATTTCCAGAGCAGGGACTTCTGGCATTTTCAATGATTACGAAGAAACAGAACTATTGAAATAATCCTTTCTTTATAATTACGCTCTCCTGCCAATGAACATCATTTCTCCCTCCCTTGTGTTCGTGTAGTATTTTACAGCTTTTATTGGCTATAACACCAAATCTAATCTACTTGTATTTCATAGCTAACCGTGCACTTTCTGTTTCTCCATCTAAGTTTCAAACTCCCTGAACAATTAAGGTTTGTCAAGTTGAATGAACTGAATTTGTTTTCTAAACACTTTGAAGATGTTAGACACTGCAAATCTGGAATAGCAGTGTCCATCCCAAACCTAGAGTAAGGAATCACCATGCTAACAAAATGCAAACTGGGTTTAACACCAGCAGGAGTACAATAAATCTGTGGTGAGAAACCATGGGATCAATCTACCACTGCTGCCATCATGTTTTATGAACTGTCCTCGGAGCAGAAGTCCCATCCACAACTGTCAAAGCCACCTGTCCCAGCAGGCTACCTGAGCTAGTCAGTACTGTCAGACATGACAAACGTCTGAATCACCTGTGTTGAAAGAGTATGATACTATCATGCCGTCTGGAAACAGGCAAAGCAAAACTGCAGGCTTCCTAAATTGCTCTTCATTAAAAGAACAATATTTTTTGGTTTTTCTTCTATTTTTGACAAGTTTTCCCCACGATGATTATTAATAGCTCTTTCCATTTTCACTAGTTATATTCCATAAAGGCTGATTTGATGATCATATTTTTAAAAATATTTTTTAACCTTCTTGCTTAGCTGGCCTTATTTACTCAAAAATGATTTTCAGCCATTTCTATACAGGTATATCTATCATTTTCTGTCTTAACCACAGAAACTTCTATGGCTTGGTTATTTCTTTGCAAAAGGAGGATCAATACAATGTGGTGTTTCTCTGTGCAATGAGAAGTTTAAGCTTCATATTCTTAACAAAATATTTTTCTTTGAGTCTATAACAAACACAAGTATGGCCGAGAGGTAGTATTTTATTGAGAATATTCAACAGCTCAAGTAGTGCATGAAGACAGTATTTAAGAATCTGCTTAATTAAATGTACATGCCTGCCTTATACTAACACACACCCCACGTCCATAGGGGAATTTAATACGTTCTTTTCCCTTCTGCTTTTGTTTCTTTCAGGAGTAATTTAGGACTACTGGTGGTACAAATGGAGTTGAGATTTAACTGTTAAACAGAATTGCATTTCAGCAGCTCAAAGAACATAACTGATTAGCTCACTTCTGTTACATTTTCCATAGCAGCCAAAATGCACAACTTGGGGAAAAAATTTCAAGTCTGCCATTCCCTTTCCTCTAGGATAGATAAATTCTCTTTCCTCTGGCCCACATACAGTATAAATGCATGGCTTATTTATTTTAAACTGGAACTCTAATGATACTCAAAAGAGTATCAAATCTTTTCATAAGTACAGAGCAATCAAAACGAGCATTTTCAACCCCATAACCTCTTCCTCAATAACAAGCAGAGGTAAAAAAGCACAGAATCTAAAAATTAAAATGGGTGCTAGACTTGAAATCTTACAAGCATCCTCTAGTTTTAGTATAGCTCTCTTAATATAGCCAAGGTTTTTGTTTGGTTGATTTTTTTTATTTAGTATTTTTTAATGAGAGGGGGAAAAAAAAGATTTCTACCAGAAGCCATAAAAATCTCTCAGATGGTAAAACAGATAGCCTTAAAAGTTTGTGCCTAAATTCATGCACATACCTAAAATAAAACTGGCCGATTAATCTTGCTACAGTACTTTGAAAAAGAAGACATTTGAAAATACATGTAATGAAAATACAGTGATGCTGCACTGCCTCTAATTAAGTGCAGACTAGGAAAAATTATTCTTAGTTTAGTCTATGTAAGGGGTGGTGGTGGAAATTTCTCTCTTTGCAATTCAAAATTATTTTAAAGATAGAGCATTTCTTTTCCAATGTCTTCATTAAACAGAGCTGTTAAGAATTGTCTCCCAACCATCCCCAAAGAGCACAAAGCTACCCAGTATTCACCCCATATGCTCAGCTTTGAAGTGTGAAGCTGTGACCATCCCACTAGACTCTTACGCCACCATCAAAGCCATCTCATTATGCCCAGCGCTGAGAGTTAAAGCACGAGGCCCTAAGCGCTCCAACACAAACACTGCATTAACAAAGCAACCACAATATTCCTCCCCCACATGGCTAGAACTTGAAGAAATTTTTACCATATGTACACATGCACGAGATACGAAAATTTATTGTGCTAGAACATCGAGAAGTACATTAAACATGCTGACTAGAACTGGATGTTATTCTAAGGACTGGAAAAAAATAAAATGCAGCTGATCTTTATGATGAAAGAACAGAAACATGAGGCTGAAAAATGAAATGAAGTGCAATTCCTAAACTGCATTTCTACCAACACATTCTACTGCCTGTTCTTTCTTGAGATAGCAGAAAACAATTTAAGGGGGAAAGCAAAGCTCTACAGCATATTGCTGGATGCTACTGTTTACTCTGTCGTGTTTCATTTCTAAAGGATAAATAAGCTTACAAATAATGAGATGCTGATAATAGCCTCTTTGATTCAAAATAAATAAGACTTGATAAAAAAAGTAATTTCACTTTTGTTCTAGTTGTCAATTTATTGTTGGCATGGTGATAAAAATATTACATGTTATGAAAATGAGGTCATGAGAAAATGAGTAAAAGCACTTGATTAATTTTCATGTAAAAATTAGTTTTAAATACTTACACCTAATGATTCCATTCCCTTTCGCTCTAGATAAATTCTTGCATTTATGCACAATAAAGACTATACAAGAATATTTACTGCTGCATTATTTGCAGTAGGAAAAAGAAACAATCTCAATGTCCACAAATAGGGGACTAGATAAAATGAGACACAGCAGTTAAAAGGAATGAAATAGAACTATATGTAATACCATGGATAGATTTCTAAGATAGCTTGCTGAATGAAAAAGATATAGAATGATAGCATTTATATTACAAACACATACAATCAATACTATATTGGACTTATGAATATATTCATATATAAATAAAAGCATAGGAAAGATTCTAAATTCAGTGTGAACATATTCTCCTCATACTATAACTTGGCAGGCAGTGGTTCAGTGACCCAGGAATGAGGGTGATGGTCAGAGGTGAACTTTAACCTTATCTGTAATGCTTAGTTTTTAAAAAGGAAATAAAAAGTTCCAGTCATGTTCTAATAAATAAACAGTTATCAGGCTTCTTTGTTCTGCTGCTGTCTTGATGGAAAACTATGAGCAAATTTCTTAATGTTTCTAGGTCTGTTTTCCAGTGACAGAATGAAAAAATTCACCTATCCTCTATTCTCATTATAAATGCAAGAATTACGTGCTCCCAAACTTCCTAATATACAATATACTTTCATGGAGATATAGGTATCCATAAAAATATATGGCATTTAGTAGTTTGGGGCACATTTTATTTATATATAACATAGGCTGATATATACCTTTATATCCAAGAATCCAAGCATCTTGTTATTTTCTTGTATATAACATATACTTTCATGGAAATATATATATACACACACACACACATACACACACACACACATACACACACACACACACATACACACACACACACACACACACACACACACA